>CM054410.1:87235349-87745349 GCA_028858755.1 Ara ararauna
AAATGCCAAATTTGATACTTCCACGTTATTACCTTTCCAAGTCTATAAATGTAGAGGAGTATGGTTTTTACATTTAATCTTTTTGCTACACTAAAATCTAAGGTTTAATAATCAGAAACAAGGTTTAATGCCACAAGCATTTAGATTCAAATCAGATCTTAACTAAAAATGTTCAATCAAAATTAGAAAAAGCAGTTTGAATCCTGCATAAAAAACATCCAAAATGTACCCTTTTTCCACTGCAGACCTCCACCATTCCCGTGAGCAGGGAAACCTTCAGTACAAAATATGAGGCAGATCAGTAGCGTGCAAAATCAGTACAGAATAATATACGAAAAGACATTGAGGTGATGATTAAATTTCCTGGGCCTGAATTTGTGCATCTGAATTTTGGCTGTCTCTTGGATTGGAGAATATCTTGACAGATTTTTATCTTTATTTTCCCAGGGTCCAACCTTTTAAACTTAATATCTCTATACAATAAACAGATCTGCAGCAGTGTCTCAGCTGCAAATATAACCTAAGCATGAAAAATTGCATAACTGAATGGTGTATAACTCTGAGTAGTACAAACTGTCCTAATCCTCTTCACAGATTTTTCTCTCTAAAACTTCATTACTGCAGCAATTTAAAGGAACAACTACTATTTGAGTGTTTCAGGCTGTTATGATTATTTGATGTCTTTAATGACCTTTAATATTCTTCAAAATGAGCATCTTTAAAACATTGACCTTGATCACTCTACATCAGCTATGAGGAATATATCATCCGTGGAGGCTGTTTATGAATTTGTTGGCTGTCACAATAACATCTTAGCACTACCCAATAGTAATGTGAAAAAATACTTGAGATTCACCTCTAATGAGTGAACATGATGGACCATTCTCAATGCCTATGCCAGATAAAAAGTAATACTTCAAAGTAATTTGGGTGAAATGCACATGTTTGGAGTAAGCCTGCTCTAGACATAAGTTAATTATATCTACATGTTTCCGGTTACCCCCAATGTTACCCCAGCATTTTATTATCTTCTTTCCCCTTGATGCATCTATTGAGCCATTGTTACCAGTTACCTGTTGCCAAGTGTGAGCCTTAGAATTAAAAATTCTTTCTCTGCAGTGGCCCATGCTGGTTGTGGATTGTGTCCTAGCTCAGCCCCAGCACCTATACGTAAACCCTCACTTCTGGCAACAGGTCAGTTAAAGTCATCCTCAATTTTTGTGTTAAACTCTTCTCACAGTATGCTTAATTGTGATCATTTAACAATATAATTTCATTCCCTAAGGACAACTGACATTACCCTTGAATTTTTAATAGGCTTTGTCCAAGCAGAGAAGTTTCCAAATGTGAGTTACATTTTGTTGAAGCTTGTGTATCTATCTGGAGAATCAGGTTCCCAAAGTCATCCTGCATTTGCAAGAAATCTCAAGAAATTCTTCTAAGTGTAGAAAACCAGACACTGCTAAAATGATTCTCTCCAGCTGTGGTGGCTGACTTTGATAGTGACAGGAGACAGCTATCATGTCCAAATTGTGGTAATTTCAAAAGACAGGTTTATTTGTATTTTTGTATACTGTTGCTTTAACTGTGAATAACCCTGTTAATTTTAAGTGGCACTATCAAGACTGAATTTGTTTAGATGGAGAAACAGAAGGATTTAATTAGAAGCCACACTGCAATAAAGCAAAGCAATAGTCAGCTTGGACTCAAGTTATGATGGCAATTAATCCCTAATGACTACGTCCTTCAATAAATCCTGCATCGCAGCTGTTCAAAAGCTTTCTGTCATAATAACTTTGCAATTGAAATGCAGGGTTATTTTTTGAAACTTGATTCCTTTATGGGTAAAAGCTTTATTTTGCAAAATATTTTTATATATTTCTTAGGAAGAAGGTAGAACAAATTTTGTTTTCTGCACAATTCTTAAGGTTTTTTTTTTGTTTTGTTTTGTTTTTTTTTGTTTGGTTTTGTTTTTTTTTTTTTTTTTTTTTTTTTTGGTAGTTAGCCCCATGTTTCAGTAGGTAGATATCTAGAACTAGGCAGGATTAATCCTGTCTGGTTTTCCTGGATATAAAAGAACTCTCAAATGGCACTTGAAAAACTTCCTTTCCTGATACACTTTCCACAGTGTTTTTCACTAGTGGGCAACTCAGCTTTTGTTTATAATGTGAAATCAAAGAAACATTTCAGAATTGCAACGCTAGTTATAATCTGAAACGATCATCTCTAAACAATATCTACCACAAGAATTATATAATTAATTGAGGAATAACTGGTCATATCACAAAATAGGAATGTCAACATTTAAAAAAAATAGCTAGGCTTTATTTCTCAGACAAAACCATTTTAACAGGATTGCAGAAGGTACCAAACAGTCCACGGGTTGACCCTTAGCAACAGAGATGTGCTGATGTGGTTGAAGAGATACAGATATTCAAACTGTGTTTAAAAAAAAAGAAGCAGCAGCAGTCACCAGAAGATCCCCAGAAAAGACTGAACTGGGCAAAGAAATGAACCAACACTCTCCAATAGTAAAATATCCATTAACAAATAGCAAGATGTCAGTAAATCCATTTATATATTTCAAAAAGGTGTAGCTGAGCTAGCTCTAACATCCCTTTCTTGAGACAGAGATGGGATGGGATTCTGGTAATGAGTTTTGAAAAAAGAAATAAAGCTTTGTTTTTATTCACTGCATGTCAATAAGAATTCAAGTTAGGCCTTGCACAGTTAAAGCAATATAACACTGCACAAGTTATCGAATTTGTGCAGGACTACTTAATAGTCTATATATTACAGTGTAGAAGGGATGTAATGTAGCCTATCATTCCAAAGTACAAATATAAAAAAACATTATTTCTGCAGATTGAGAGCTTAATTATTTTTTTAACTACAGAAAAAAAAAATAATTCTATCAAAATTATAAAACATATTTTCTATTGATATAAAGCCACAATATTTGTGTGCACAATTTTTCATAGACTAGATCAATACATCCAGTTCTGTTCTAGAAAATACTCTAAAAAAGAGTAGGGACAGTGTTGTGGCACAAGCTAAGGTCTGGCTGCCGGAAGATGTCATGCTGTACGGAAAGACAGGACTCCTCCCCTAATAGCCAACAGTGTTTACGTTATGATGTAAGCAGACGGAAATGACGTTGTAAACCGTGGATATATAATGTTGTGTTTTCCTGTAATAAACGCCATTTTGCTGTTCACCATATTGGTGTCTGTGAGCTGATGGACCGAGCGGCCTGGGGTTGGTCGCCGTGCCGTTCCTGAACCAGGTCGCCACGCCTCCATGAGGCAACAGACAGGAATATTTATTCCAAGTGTAAAGGCAAGATTCACGATTACTGAAACATCTATCCCGAGTGTAAAGACAAGATTCATGAATACAGTACTGAAGCTGATTGAGGGAGGGATGAATAGATCAGTTAGAAGGATTTGTGAAGCTAATAACATTCAGCACTTCCAGTTTAAATTGTACTGTGCTACAGACTAACACAGAAAGTCTCTGGTATACATTGAAATTAATTTCATAGATCAGAACAAATTGCAAGAAGATTCTTCCTGTGATGTGGAATTAAAAAAAAAAAAAAAAGAAAAGGTGTAGAAAGGTTCAACTGGAAAGTAAAATTGTAGGCAATAAAGATGTAGGTGTATCAAACCCTGCCTTGTTTTCAGTCTATTCTCCACTTAGAGAAGAATACTACAAGGCCAAATGCTGAAGGGCCACAGAATATAAGGTAGGAATATATAAGGTAGGAATATAGTATAGTATATACTAAGGTAGGAATAGTACTACTGCAAGCATGTCAGTAGCAACAACATTCCACAGTTCAAGGAGACCTGCTCAGGAGATACAGTGTTTAAGTCTTAAAGTAAAGCTGATCACTGAACTGCAACTGAGAATTTGAAATGTCACACTTTTCGAAGCGCTAAACTTGACCTGATTAGAGCATACAGATGCAGAAAAGGAAAAATTTTAGATACATATTGTCAAGTCACTGGAGGTGCCCAGTGTGTGAAGTCCTTTTGCACATGAGACATCGTATGGGCTTATCCATAGAGACCTTCTGCCTTCCACCAGTTGGTATAAATGTTAGGACCAAATCTTCACCTTCTTCTTTGTCAAAGACTTCAGGAGATGTTGTCTACCTTCCTCATGGAAGGGAAAGTGGGAAAACAGCGATTGTATTGTAGGTGGTCCATCCCATAAAGCCTCTAGGTTAAACTGCGTGGAGAACATAAGGTTTCTTTCCAGACAGCTCAGAGTCTTAGGTCTCCCCTAGGGATCTCAGTACTGAACCCAGACCCCTCTGGGGTCAAGTCTAGATCAAAGATTCTGTACAATGACAGAGGAGGGAACATCACTGACCTATAAGACATGGGAAAGAGTATCACCGTCACAGGAATAAAACCTGGGCTGATCAAGGAGCTCACACAGACAGTTACTGTTTTCTGGTTGAAGGGAGCAACTCCACACCAAGCTGGGTGTTAAAGATTATGTACTCTGAAATCCATACCTTCTGTACCTGTTGGGCAAATATAAGAACATATTCTCTCCAGCAAAATTTTTTGCATTTGTGTGTATGTACACTCACAGGACACTGTTCATGTTTCTTCATTTGAACTAGCTCACCAGGAAATGAAAATGCTAGAAAGTTTCACTTCACTTTTCACTAAAAATGTAAGAAATGGAGGAATGTCATCATTTAAGAAACAAATCTGAAGGGCATGATGGCTACAAACAGTCAGTAATATTTGTGAGCTAGCTACAGATATTAGTTTAGTACACCTTCTAGGTTTTTGTCATAGAATCATAGGATGTTCAGGGTTAGAAAGGACCTTAAGATCATCCAGCTAAAGCCCCACTGCCATGGGCTTCACACTAGACCATGTGATCCAAGGCTCTTTCCAGCCTAGCCTTGAACACTGCCAGGGATGGAGCATTCACCACTTCTTTGGCAACCGGTTCCAGCGCCTCATCACTCTCACAGTAGAGGTCTTCTTCCTTATATCTAACCTGAACTTCCTCTGTTTAAGTTTAAATTCAGTGCTGCTTGTCCAATTGCGACAGTCCCTGATGAAGAGTCCCTCTTGGGCATGCATTCATTTTTAATTTTTTTTTTTTTTTTTGGTCCAACACTGATTGTTATAACCTTACCTTTTCTTTCTGTGTCTTATTTAAGATATTTTTATTGAATTTCTTTCTGCTGTATTGGGAGATGTAAGTTCTATCTTATAGTGCTTATTTTTCAATACGTACTGATAGTCATTGCCTTCTCTGTGCACTTTATGTACTTTGTGTACATGGAGCTATATTGAGCTTTGTGATAAAGATCAGTTCATCAAACATACAAGGTATTTTGAAAATATTGTCCAGTCTAGCATGCATCCTTCAATGTCTGCATAATTATTCAGGTTTTTCACCTGAAAAGTAGGTTACCTGTTACATTATTTGTTGCCACTAAAAAAGACTGTGAAATGGGAAATTGCTAAGGCTAAATCGCTGTTTTTTCCATGCTACTAAATATTTGAGACTTAAGCTGTTACACTTTGTTGTATTTGGACTTGGAGTTCATATTTTTATATACACATATACACAGTTAGATAAAGGTATATATTTTTTTTAATGAAGGCAAGCAAAAGAGGATTCATCAAAGGCCTGCTGGACATAATCCAAGGAAAATTTTTCAATGCTAACCAGGGTTTAATATGCAGCCTTTTCTTTCTGCAGTAAGAAAATGCCTCCATCCCTTAATCCATTGCATCAATACTACTCCCCAGGAGTGGGCATACAGGTCTAATGCAAAATATCCCACAGAGAAGTGATTGGTTTTATCATTTTACTTGCTTTTTCAGTTTTAAGGCAGAGGTTTTTCTTAAGCAAAAGCCTACGTTACCGTCAGTGTGCTAAACACTTGATTACAAAACTCTCATCAAATCTGTATCACCAGATGTATGCATGTTAGAGTCAGTGTCTTGATATAAGTCTTTCAGCAGCCTGGGGGGACCAGACCCTTACAGGTCGCACCACTCATTGCAGTGACATGTGAATTCCCGTCCTACTGATGCAGTTACCACCCAAGGGAGGCTTCAGTCCCCACTGTGCAATGGGTAGAGGGAGGCAGGTGCTGAAGCAAACCCGATCAGGAGAAGCTGCATGAGCAAAGCCCAAAGGAAATGTTGAGAAAAGCACTCAGGCATGAGCAGCATGCACTGGAAGATAAGCAGGCAGATTTTGGAGGGCCTGCACAGCCTCTGAGTTTGGATGTCTGCCCTTCAGACATCCTGAGCGAAGACTCCTCCGGAGCAGTCAGAGCCTGGAGCCATGCAGGAAAAGCCAAAGCCTTACAGGAGGTGTAATGGCTTTGGTAGTATCAAGGTCTTTCTTGGTGAACGGAAGAAAATTCCTATTGGGCTTGACAAAACATTCCCTTATTTGTCACATCATTTAAACCTCTGTTGAATACACTGTTCACTATATAGCTTTCAACAGATGCGTTCTTCAGCAAGCAAATCCAATGAGCCAGAGACCTGCATACTCTCACTCTTTGAGCAATAGGAAACTTATGTGGTTTCACACTGCAGGACTAGTAAATTCATCTTTTATCCCACCATCAAAGTACATTCTACTCAGGCTGAGATACAGCAGCACTTACCTCTTTGGACTACTACATTGCATTTCATTGAATCATCTCACTTCCAAACCTTTCAAATGCTCTGATGGTCAAGCTATGAGATGCAGAGCCCATCTGCCAGCAAAGCCAGTTGTCCGGCACAGCAAAGAATATTTCTGAGCACCAGATTCCAGAAAAAGCAAAGGTACTAGTAATAGCATTTATAGAATTTCTCCACCTCCCCTATGTTGCTTACAAATCAGTTTCATGGAAGAAGATAATAGAGCAATATTGAAAACAATACAGAAAAATTTAATCAATCAGATACTTAACACTTACTAAAATTAATCATTATCTAACAGTTTTGTATCATGCTAGCATTCTGAAACCTCTGTCAGGAAAAACTGTTAATTATACTAATTGCTGTACCACCAAAGCAGGCTGGAAGGAGTTGCAATTTGAATGGGGTTTAGAGTACTAGTGAGGAAAAGGAGGCTGTAGTGGAAAATGGTGCTGGCATCAATGGTGAAGAAAAGTTACTACTGTCCATTTGATTTATGATATTTGAAAAAATGAAGTATATGGAACATATAGCCAGCACGTTCTGGTGCTGCAAACAGCACATCCCAGCACAGTCCTACTCATCTTCTTCCCTAACCAGAAGTCACTCTAGACAGAGTTTGAAAAAGGCATTTCAGTTGCTATTTTTCCTTCTTGTGTACTACGATTTTTTTTCATAGGTTTTGCAGGAAGACCAGGATGTTATGTACCATAGAGAGTAATATATATTTATTGCAAAGAAAATAAAGGCATTTTTTTGTTTTCTATATATTGTTCGGTTGGAAACCCCAGCTTCATGATTCTCAGTTGTTTCTGCTTGTGTAACAACAGTTTCTCACTTCCTTTAGCATGCTTCCTCTATGAGCTAAATATTTTGAAAATATGAAAAACCACTCAAAATAAAAATTGACTGTTTTTGCTCCCACAGAGTCATTCAAATATACTATTGAATATCAGTCCTTCAGCATCTATTGTTGCTGAAGACAGATATTACTGGCTTCTTCTGGGAACAATAATGTTTGCTACTTCTCACAAAGGCACAAAAATCTCATTCTGGAGGATCGGTTCTCAGCAAAATGTTCTTGAAAGTGCTGGATAATCTTCCTGCAACTGATGGCAGATGCACACAATTATAGAGTTGTTGTTCCCACCTTTAGCCAGCAATCCTGAAAAGGCCTGTATTTGACAAAAGATAGACTTAAGAGTGCCAAAACATGACCATTCATTTAAGCTTTCTAAACACACAAAGAATGACTTACAGAGGACAGGTGAGTTATTACTGCAGTACAAGTAATATTTGTTGGGAATACTCTGTGGCATCTGAATGCAAAATGTCTATCAGAGCCACACAACCTAGCTAGTGTCTAGCTTCTTATTTCTATGATAATGATGAAAAGAAGCAGAATTTCACTGTTTTTTATTTCTAACAGTAAGAAATAAAAAGAGTAACTCGAAAGAGCTAATATGTTTTCTTAGTGCCATAGATGTTACAACAATTAGTTTACCCCCAAAAAATTACTTTAGCCAACCAATAATTTTCTATTCCTTTTGTCATTTTGCTGATAATACAGATTCATATTAACCGCATGAAGATCACAGAATCATAGAACGGTTTGAGTTGGAAGAAACCTTACAGATCTTCTAGTTCTAACCCTGCTGCCATGGCAGCAACACGTTTCACTCACCAGGCTGCTCAAAGCCCCATCCAACCTGGTCTTGAACACTTCCAGGAATGGGGTACCCACAGCTTCTCTGGGCAACCTGTGCCAGGGTCCCACCACCCTCACAGTAAAGAACTTTTTTCTAATATCTAACCTAAATCTCTCCTCTTTCAGTTTAAAGACATTCCTCCTACCCCTTCCACCCTGTTGTGGTTTAAGCCGTAAATCACGCAGTTTGCTAACTCGCTCCCCTGCCCTTCTTTCTCCCCCCCCCCCCCCCCCCGGGGGGGGGGGGGGGGGGGAATGGGGAGAAGAATCGAAAGAATGTAACTCCCATGGGTTGAGATAAGAAAAGTCCAGTAACTAAGGTATAACACAAATCACTGCTGCTACCACCAGTAATAATAATGACCAGGGAAATACAAGGGAAAAGGATACAACTGCTCACCACCAGACTACCTAGCCATGAACTGAACTCTTCTGGGTTCTTGCCCCCTAGTTTTTCCATCCTGGGCATGACGTGCTGTGGTATGGAATGCCTCTTTGGTCAGTTTGGGTCAGGTGTCCTGTTTCTGCTTCCTCCTGGCTTCCCCTCCTCCCTGGCAGAGCATAAGACTCAGAAAGTCCTTGGTCAGACCAAAATATTCTAAGCCGTAACTATAAACATTGGTGTTATCAGCGCTGTTCCCAGGCCACAAGTCGAAAACACAGTGCTGCACCAGCTACTAAGAAGGAGAAAAGTAACTGCTGCTGCTGAACCCATGGCACACCACCACTCCTCCAAAGTCCCTCTCCAGATTTCTTGTCAGCCACTTTAGGCACTTGAAGGTGCTCTGAGATCTCCCTGGATCCTTCTTTTTCCAGGCTGAACAAGCCCAGCTCTCTCAGCCTGTCTCCATAGCAGAGGTGCTCCAGCCCTCAGAGCATCTTTGTGGCCTCCTCTGGACTTGCCTGAACAGGTCCACATCCCTCTTGTTTTGGGGGCCCCAGAGCTGGACACAGTACTGCAGGTGGGGTCTCATGAGAATGAAGTAGAGAGGCAGGATCACCTCCCTCGACCTGCTGGTCACGCTCCTTTTGATGCAGCCCAGGATACAGTTGGTTTTCTGGGCTGCAATTGCACACTGCCAACTCGTTTTGATCTTCTTATCAACCAGTACCTCCAAGTCCTTCTCCTTGGGGCTGCTCTTCATTCATTCTCCGCTAGACTGTATTTGTGCTTGGGATTGCCCTGACCCAGCTGCAGGACCTTGCACTAGGCTTTGTTGAAATTCACAAGGTTTTCACTGGCCCACCTCTCAAGCCTGTCAGGGCCTGACTGTATCTCATACCTTCCCTCCAGCATGTCAACTGCATCACGTATCTTAGTGTGATTCCATGCCTTTCATTACCACACTGCACAGAAAGGAAAGCCAGCACTGTGACATGGAATTTAAACATGTTGTATACCTAGTTCACAAATCTGAGATGTAAGGTTCTCAGTTTGTCGAGTTATTTCAGATCTAGTGCCTTGCTTTCTTTCATAATGTCCTGTAAAATTCTAACCAGATTAAAAAAATACATAAATTATTCCTTGACAGTGATGCAAAAATTACTTTAGGAGAATGAACAGTCATTATCATGCTGCTAAAGCTGAGACATGGGAAGCTACTGAAAGTTTCTGAGCCAAACATTCCGTTGAAAATCACTATAGTCAGCATTTAACCACCTCAGTGTTCTGTCCAGGTTTTGGCCATATGCCCAATGCAGGCACATCATGTGCAGATAAACTGGAGCTTGGAAGGATGTCAGTTTAAATACTGTACAACAGCAGCTGCCTTGCCTCCAGAGACAGCTCCCAAAATCTAAAATGAAGAGGTTCAATGGAGACGGGTGCTTGGAAGCAGGAGTCAGAGCACTTTTGGTATAAGCCAGGTCAGGCTCAGGGCCAAAGGGAGCTTGGCTAATGAGCAAGTGTAGGGAGGCGATGATTGATCACAGACTGGTGGAGAGGATGACAAAGTGTCAGACCCTGTGGGAAAGGGCACCAGATAGGGTACATGTGCTACAGAGCACCAGGCCAAGTCTTACCCCAGTTCAGGATTTGTTGTTCAGTCTCTATAGTGAGTTGACATATGGAGACTGCTATAATGAAATGCTAAATATTTCAGACCCATTTCCAGTGTAATTCTTCATGACTGAATCCAAACTTTTAAAAAACAAAGTAGTAAATGAAGAGAAAAATATTCCCTTATTAAGAGAACAGTAATAAACGTGAATCCCTGCAGAATGGCTTGGTTAGATACACTCACAAATAATCAAACATCTTAAACTATCCACCCCAGTGTACACAGTCTTTAATTTAACCCTTTGAGACTGATTGAATATGTGCTAATACCCTTGCTGGGAGACTAGAAACCAACCGCTGAAATAAAAGCAATTAGTAAGAGCACATAAAACCCAGCCTTTGGTTTCCTGGAGAGTAATGCAGACTAATTCAGAGTGGAAAAAAATCACAAGTGGAATAATTTGGTTGCTACTGACAGCAGAAGTAAAAAAATGAAAAAACAAAAAACGGAAATACAAGAAATAGTAAAAAATCCAACCCTGCACTGCCTCCCCCTCTAAAAGGCAAAAAACAGTGGCAATAATACTTATAAACACTTGTTTGCATCTTTTAGATACCATCCTGATCTCATCTTAAGCAGTAACTGATTATACTCTGGCACCCAGAATTTCCTGCAAGTCTGTCTACAGACAAACAGCTCTTCTGTCCTCAACTCTGCAGTCCTTCCTGCTTGTTTATTTGCACTGGGAGAATCCCATAGTTTCTTTTTCAATTCCTTCTGCAATGAAAGAAAACCTGTCAGAATCAAAAATAGTACAAAAAAGAAAGAATCATAAGAAACACAAAGTAAGGGAAAGCTGAAGTTTTAAAGTAGCTTAAGAACTTAGTAGCTCATTGGCAGCTGCTTAAAAGAAAAAAAAATAAAATAACCCCCCCCCCCCCAAAAAAAAACAAACAAAATCAAACAAAACCAAAACCCACACAACAAAACAAACAAACAAAAAAACCCCCACAAAAGTAGATGATTAATCTGCTGCTTAAAAATGTTTTAAACTGTAACATAAATTTAATATAACTTATTTTCACCTTATTCAGAGGTGAGCTTATGATCCCCAAGGTACATCAGCTACAAATAAACCACCCTCAATGCGTGCTTACTGACAACTGCAGAGAGCATCTCTCAGCAAGCAAAAACCTCTGGATATTATCAACTAAACCATAAAACTTTTGAAAATTATGATAATCACAGGGTCACAAAAGAAACAAATTAAAAAAAAAAAAAAAAACCTTGAGGCTTCTCATGGAATTTTCATGGACAATTTTCTCAAACTGAGAGAAATGTCATGCCAGACAGAAGAGCTAATCACTCAGCAGCAGGAAAGCCGGCTCTTTCCATACAGGTGAGAGCCTCAGTTTAATCTAGTCTGATGATGTCCGATAAAATGGTAGTCTTGTTTTTTCAGCCAAACTTTCTCCCAAGGAAAGTGCCAAGTGAGAAACACCATGCTAGCTTTTCCAAAACTGCTGTTTCTTTCAGATCAAGAGCAGCGTGTCACTTGAAAACATCTCTGATGATGAAAGTGAAAGCAAAAGCCTTTGAAAGCAGTCAGTAGTATTCTGGTTTGCAGGAGCAGTTTGAATTATTTTATTGAAACAGAGCCAGGAAATACCATGCTCTGTATGAACATGCTATGTATGATAATGTAATTTTTTCCTTCCATTTTAAACATGGGTTCAAGGTATCAGGTACCAGGTGGATCTCAGAGAAACAGTTTCAGAAAAACAGTTATTTGATTTTGGAAAGATTCCTCTTGCTTAATCTTAGATGTAATGATAACACAGTACTACCTATCTTCAATGGGCAGAAAGCAAGCAAACCCACTTTCATTTCATTCATCGTTTATACCTAGCATCAGAGATTCCAGAAAGAAATGCACTTTGGCCGGCCATGTTGATATTTGGAAGAGCAGCCCGTGCATTCCAGACTCTGAATCTGTTATTGACTTTTCAGTCCAGTATCACAAGCTGAAATGACTTTTGGCCTCAGCAGAAAACAAGTAGAAATGGAGGCTTAGGCTTGGTTTGTTAGCTGCTCTCTCCTTACAAATTGTGACCATATTTTACTCATTTTTACCACTGCTGCCCCAACAGCCTTATATCCTCACCACAGCCACAGGACTTCCACTAGTGGATCATTATATTTTTTCAGGTGAAAACCTGTCTCTGCTTGTACAAAAAAGTTATGGGGGGCCAGGGAAGGTTTCCAATCTCTCCTGTATATCACTGTCAGGAAAGTTACTCTTGTCACTGGTGTTCATATACTGTTTCCTTTTTGTTATCTTCTCCCCAAACCAGTCTGTCAGACTTGTTTCTGGCCTGTCTCAGATAAGTCACTTTTCCCAAGACAATTAGAGAAAAGTAGTAAAATGCAGGGCCAGAAGTGACTTTACGTCCTATCTTGTCCATCCCTCTGCAACAGTAAACTGTAACCAAGCCATTTCTGAGAAATGCTTATTTCCGTAATTTCTCCATTTAGCTTGTGCATACAACTGGCGCACCATTTTCTGCTAGCTGGAATAATTTTCTTAACAATTATTTTATTCCCCAGATACACTCAGTTTTGTCCTGTACTATCCCACCAGAATTAGTAATTCTTTTCTTCTATAATAAGCTTTGATAAATCAGAAAGCAGAACAAGTTCTTATGGGTTTGTTCATTCAGCTTTTTCTCAAGGGACAGCTTTACTTGCCACCGCTGTCGATTTTTGTCAGATTGTCTTTATTTGCTAGTATTTTCCTCCTTATATGTTCTTCACAACTGTGGAAGATATTTGAAATAAGGCTTCCCAATTTCCAAGAAAATCTTAGCTGTTGACTGCTACAGCAGCAACACTCACATTGTGTGAAGCATTGTGTGCGAGGACCTCTAAGCCCTCCACAGATGCTTTTCTGCTGGATTCCTCCTCAGTTATTCCCAGTTCTACACCTGCAAAGTCAATTTTTCATCTTTCAGTGCCACACATTGCAATTTTGGCAACTCTCAATTTCATCTTCTTCATGTCTGCTCCCCAGTTTATGAAGCTTATTTGTCATCTAAACCTTTCCTGCTTCAGAAGGGGTCTTACTTTGATGTCACCTTCCAAATCATTCATCAGACACGGGTCTGGGCAGATACCTGCAGTGTCCATTTGAATTCTCATCTAGACAGCTCTCTTCAAGTATTTTGCTTTTAGCGTGTGTACTTACTTCATCCAGATTTAACTTTGCATCTGTTTTTTTCAAGTCCCTCTTTGTTACAATGTCATATGGACAGTTTGTGCATTTCTGCCCATCTAGTTCTGTTACCCTAGTGGGGAAGAAAATTAAGTAACATTGGTGTAATTTAGTCTTGAAAAATCTGTGTGGGTATCATTGGTACCTAAGTTTTCCTGAAATGGCTGAATAGTACTGGAACAAATTCTATACTGCATACTGAAAGTAGGCAGACTGACTGCCATCTTGTTATTAATGACTGTCTTTGAGACTCCATGTCTTGAAATTCACCCAGACTCAAAGGCTTCCTCCTCCTTTCCCCTCCTCTCCTCTCCTCTCCTCTCCTCTCCTCTCCTCTCCTCTCCTCTCCTCTCCTCTCCTCTCCTCTCCTCTCCTCTCCTCTCCTCTCCTCTCCTCTCCTCTCCCCTCCCCTCCCCTCCTCTCCTTTCCCTCTCCCTCTCCTTCTCCTTCTCCCTCTCCCTCTCCCTCTCCCTCTCCCTCTCCCTCTCCCTCTCCCTCTCCCTCTCCCTCTCCCTCTCCCTCTCCCTCTCCCTCTCCTCTCTTTCCCTTTCCCTTTCCCTTCCATTTCCCCTTTCCCCCTTCCCTTCCCTTCCCTTCCCTTCCCTTCCCTTCCCTTCCCTTCCCTTCCCTTCCCTTCCCTTCCCTTCCCTTCCCTTCCCTTCCCTTCTCCTTACCCCTTCCCCCTTCCCCCTTATCCCTTATCCCTTATCCCTTCCCTTTTCCCTTCCCCCTTCCCTCTTCCCTCTTCCCTCTTACCAGCCCCCTTTCCCTTTCCCCTTTCCCTTCTCCTTCCCCCTCTCATCCCCCTTCCTTTTTCTAACGAACTCATAAGAAGAAATGAATGGAGTTTGATGGAAAGCAGGGCAATCCTTTGATCCTTCAAGCAGGGTAAATATAATTAAGAATTAATGGATTCTTAAAAAAAAATAAAGAAAGAAAAGAGGATCCAGAAAGACAGAGGAAGATGGGCACAGAACAGGAAAACAATGTTTTAA
The DNA here is from genome assembly GCA_028858755.1 of Ara ararauna. Lineage (NCBI taxonomy): Eukaryota > Metazoa > Chordata > Aves > Psittaciformes > Psittacidae > Ara > Ara ararauna. The sequence continues at coordinate 87,250,010 of CM054410.1, forward strand.
ACAAAAAAGTCAAATGAGAATCGAAAGAGAGCGGCATCCAGGACATCTATGGAGCAAACAGTGGTCGCAGTCACTTAAGACTAGTGATGGTGTCCAGGCTCCAAAAGTCCTAATTGCAACGTTAACACATACAGCATTAAGTAGCATTAGCAGCAACTAACCATTCTGAATGAGGTGAAGATAGCATTGAATTTCACAGGTTTTTTTGTTTCATAGATAGCATTCACCCTTTTATATCTTTCAAAACAACACTAATCTGATACATCAGCCCCATGTCTTCCCATGTTCTACTACCATGTGAGGGCATCTAGCTACCTCCTATAGCTTAATCTCTTCATGCTTTCACTTAAGGATGTACAGCATATCAAACCTCTTCTGGCCTTCAGTTCTTCTGTGTCTGTCATGTTCCAAGTACACAGACATGTATGGCTTCAAAAAGCAGGGTAGATGTCTTCCTCACTGAAAATGAAATGAATACATAACTTGTGGGTTAAATGGTTTACAATATACTGAGATCACCAGTTACCTATTTTTTTAAGAAATGTGTTTATAAAATTCAGCGTTATTGATGCACTGGTAACAAATCAATATTTTCCTGGTATTTTCAAGTTCCTGTGAGGAACAGCACTATTGGAGAAAGGAAACACTATTATGGAGCATTTGTGCTAGAGCTGCGACCAGAAACTCAGGCACATACATAAGCCAAATCAATTTTCTCCACAAAGACCTTGTTCTATAACAGAAAGACGAATAAACAGACAACATAACAGAAGCAGTTGATACAGGACTTCTTTTAGCTCAGCAAACACAGAAAACTTCATGGTTTTCTGCAAGTAAAGCTAAGCAAAAGTAAGCTAGTATGTTGACATAGAAAGAGCTGAAAAAAGGAAGAACAGCCATCTGTACAAGCTAATGTAACAGAGATGAAATCTTACTCTCTAATGTGGGAGGAGGCAGAACAGACAAATTACATAGCTGTTTTCACGGTTGCATATGCAGTTAATGCAGAGGGTCCTGACTGCAGAACATTGCAGAACATTAATATATATGTGTCCATATGTATAGCCATATATACTCATATCTCTCTGCAGTTGAAAGACATAATTCCCCTTTTAAAAGAGTACACGTGCAGCAGTAAAGTAAGAGCAAGTGTGTTAAAGTGATCTCCTATTAGATCTTCACTGCCCCTTCTTGGCCTGAAAAAAGCAGTGTCTTTTCACCAATTACCATACTGGACTTGTGATATACCTTGAAGGTGGGGTTTTTCTCCTCCAGCAAATCATCTACAGCCTTGTGCATTTTCGTAGTCTGCCTGCTTCTCTTTTACTAGAATTTCTAATCTTCACAGCATCATAGTAACTACTCACTGACAGTTAGAGAAGTCCAAATGCTACTGTGAGGGTCACCAGACTTTACATAACTTGGGTCCAAGTACATACTGAAATCTGGGAGAAGGAAGTTAGACAAGCAAGTTCTAGCTCTGACCCTGCAGTGCAGCTCGGTCCTGCTGAAGGACTACATGAGAAGTTCTATGGCAAAGCTACACACAGAGGTTGGAGTCTTTTAACTTAGCAGAGAAGTTTTGAGAGACCTCTTCCAGATGCTGTTTTACAAGTCCTGCCTCACTTTTCCTGCTGTAGACCTGTGCCTGTGCAGGCAGTGGAAAAGGGAACTGACAATGCAGACCTACGACCCACCTCATTCTGTTAAGCTCATCTACAGTCAAAAGATATGTTTTCCCACTCACTTTGCCTCCAAAGCAATAGCTGAGCTTCAACAGAACTGCCAGAGGAGCGGGGATTTTAGAAGATCATAACCAGCAGGAAAGCTGAGCACAGGGAGCTAACCATGCTGCTCTAAAGCTGTAAACTCTGTATATCAACATAGTGAAGGACTTCTAGAGCAAAACCTCCAGGTCTTGAGCGAGCCCAGAAGAGGCCGTGAAAATGATCAGAGGGCTGGAAAACCTCTTTGATGAAGACAGGCTGAGAGAGTTGGGGTTGTTCAGTCTGGAGCTCTGGGGACACCTTATAGCAGTGGCCAGTACCTAAAGGGTGCCCATGAGAAATCTGGAGGGAGACTTCTTACAAGCGTATGTAGAGATAGGACAAGGGGAAATGGCTATTAGCTGAAAGAGGAGAGATTTAGATCAGATGTTAGGAAGCAATCCGTCTCTATGAGGGTGGTGAGGCAGTGGCAAAGATTGCCCAAAGAAGCTGTGGCTGCCCCATCCCTGGCAGTGTTCAAGGCCAGGTTGGACGGGGCTTTGAGGAGCCTGGTCTAGTGGAAGGTGTCCCTGCTATGGCAGGCGGCTGGAACTGGATGAGCTTTAAGGTCCCTTCTAATGCAAACTGTTCTATGATTCTATGACCTCTAATAACCTACTGGAGGCTGCAGTAATTTCCAGGACAAGGAGAAGTATCCTGAAAATCAAAGGTATGGAAAAGTAGATACACAAAGCAAGTCAGAGGCTTGAAGCTGAAATATTCACCCTTTTTCTTTACAGCTTTGGAAAGCAGAACATACACTAACATGACAGGTTCCCGTAACCTTGCATAGTTCTTACAAAATTTCACATGATTCCAGAGGAGGCTGAGAACATCTGAGTGTGTTCTTCATATCCAGATCACCCCTGGAGATTGAGTGCATTCAGCACCTGAAAAATTATTCCACCCTTTTCTACCTAGGGATACAGGCTCCCCAGGAAGTCCTTGAGTTCACTGTTTCACAGTAGGTGTTACAAACAATGATGAAGTGAGTCATTTCACCAAAGTGTTATTTTCTTTTTTAGATATTGTTATGCTAGATGAATGTTATTAAAGCCTTATCTATGTGAAGCTAGAAATATCTGCACAATTGGTGATCCAGGAGAAAGTATTTCAGAGCTCTGCAGTATGAGACTCTGCAGAACATCATTCTTGCTTATCACACATCAAGTTCTGTGTTCTCTGCTGAATTCAAGGAGCAGAGCTTACTCTTCCTGCATTGCCAAAACAACTTCATATATCAAGGTGTATTTGTTACTGCCCAGGGCTTATAGCTGATACAAAGATAGGTTAAGAATTTTGAATAGACACAGCAGAGGTAAGGATGAATGACTAGATCAAACACTTAATTAAAACTGTTTTCAGGAAAGTGACAACTTGAAAGGCAAATGATAATTTTGCAGCAATTTAACATGCTATTGTGATCAAAACTGCATTCTACACAGGATGAGAGGAATAATTTTCAAATAGAAACACCACTGGAGTATCAAAGCTTTCAATATTTGAAGTGCAATTTATTTTTTTGTATCTGTTAGTGCAGCATATTTGATCTTGTTGATTTGAATATGATTCTATCTCAGGTAAAAATATCCTTTTGTTTAAGATTTACATTTCAAAGATTAAGGGGATTTCAATGAGTTTTCTGGCAAAAATCAGGTCTTTCTTCTTTTCTTTTCTTACCAATATTAACATGTTCTAGTCTAGTCATACCTGCATGCCTGAAGACATTGGGCTCTCAGGAACGTTGTCTAATGTCTAATTATCTCCATTCAGGTTTGGGAGAGAAAACTCAACTTTTGCTCTGTCATTCACACATAGAAAGCACAGTTATGATCTACTGGACATCAGCAATACAAACGAACACATTAATAGCTGCAATGTTATTTCAGGATAGTGCTACTGTTTCACTTCCACAAAACATGTGTTTGCCATCTGTTTATTTGGTAGGCTGCTATGCTTAAGGAGACTGAGCCACCACTGCATTCAGCAGGGAGCCGAGCTACCTTGTAAGGCTGAATTTTACCCAGTTTGGAGCATGACTTTGACTAGTTCCCTCCAACAGAAATTCTTCCACAATTTTATGATGCCCTGCTTCCCCACGCTGATTTTTATGAGGTAAGCAGTACCAGACTTACCCTGAAAATAATGCACTCTTCCATAACATAGCCAGCAAAGACCTGTCATCTGAAGTCATGTTCTAAAGGACCCTTGTGCTTCCCAGGAGCAGTGGCTGCTTCTTTTAAGGCAGCTTCGTGGTGTTTGTACTGGTGTGAAAATTAGGTACCTGCAATGAGTATGTGAATCTCTGCAAAGCAGAGATTATGGCTATGCAACTATAAGAGTCAAGCATCCAAAAAGGAAAATCCTTCCTGCCAGGAAATAGCCTTTATGACATTTTGCTGAACACTCTTTTTCCAATTTTGTTCTAGTCTTAATCTCTTTATTTTGCATCCTTTTAATGAAACAATATTTGTCTCTTATCTCTGGGAATTCCTATCTGCTCCTGGAGCTGCTCATCCCACAGGACTCTGCTGGCACTCTGACAGGTTTAGAAGAATTTAGCAAAGGTGTAACTTGTAACATGACATTGCCTAAAAATCTTGTAATTATGATTACTATAGATCATTGTTCCTCTGTACATTAAAATATATTCTATATATACTTGACATTTGAAACATAAGTCACCTTCTGTTTATCTGTATTGTCACTTACTAAAGGAGAATATTAAAGGCCATTTCCTACAAATAGCAAATTATGGAGGCAAAAAAAGCTATCCCTTTTCAAAATAAATGAACTCCAGCAGTTTCTGTGTGACAATTTCATCCCACCTTTTAACTAACAGATGCATTGCAGGAGATGCCAAATACTCTGTTTGGTGTCTGTCTAGATGCTCTAATGGCATGTTTGAAGCTCTGCCTGTGACAGGTGGGAAGGACAAAGTCTGCATATAAAATATCTGTGTCTTCCTCATTGATAGGACAGTCTGTCTGCAGGGAGATGCCCATCAGAGCTTGGCTGCCCAGGCTCCAACTGGTCAGGAAGGAGAAAAGGGATCTCACCCATGAGCACGGATGGGTGTATTGCACACAGAACAAGCTACCAGTCTTTCTTAATCATTCTTGCAATACTTGCACAGTGTCCCTTTCATAAAGATGACACTGCAGAATAGCTTGGCAACTTTCCTTGTACATCAACTGGGCAGACATCATTTCGCCTGGCACTTAGCAGTTCTCTTCTTATTATTAGTCATGCTTGTACCTGCTATGCCCTTTATCCCTTGCTTCCCTGCAGTGATATTTTCTTTTCTGTTTGTTGAAGTGTGCTTGGAATCTTGCCTTGCCACTTTGGGCAGTATGCTTCATCTTTGGGACAGTGCTACAAGCCCCCAGAGGAGCCATCTGCCCCTGTGAGACAAGCTTCTGCCCATAAAGACTAATGACAGCTCTCACAGTTTGTATGCAGACAGCCTTTCCATCATAGCACACTAGCGAACCTGCAGAGAAATGACAAACCATTCACCCAGGAGAAAAAGGCACAGCAACTCCCACAAGGCTGTTCTCCAGACTTCAGTTACTAGCTCCCTGGGTATTGAATGTAATGATTTTTCATCCCTCCTTTATCTTTCACAGTAACTACCTCCTAACGACCTCACCTGTTGAGGCCCTGTTGCAAACTGCTCTGTAGGCACCCTCCAGCTGGTCTGAACAAAGGTAGCCCATATGGCTTGCGCAGCTTTGCTATTGCCACTGAAATCTTCCTTGTGATCTCCTACTCCTGTGATCAAAGTAAACCAGAAGCAGTTTGTTAAAGTGAGCTATAACGGCTTGACTGGAGATATCCCCATATCCCTCTCCCTTTGAGTTACCAATCTTCCACTACCTGTAAATAAGCTCAAAGTCCCATCTGAAATTCGTATTGGGGAATCCTTCTTTACAATGAAGAGCACCATGAAAATCTTGGACTAATTTTGTGATCCTTCTGTGCTCTGCTGTGCTGCAGTGCCAGGTACTATGGTTAGAGAGTCCAAGTGGGGAAGACCATCCCGGCCTTTGGGAAGACCATCTTTTTTTTTTTTGTTATATCAGCTGGGTCCTTCCTCAGGATACTGGACTTATGCCAGAACTAAATGGTCTGCCCAGCCGCAAAGTGTGCTGCGTCTCTGGGAAGGTTCCTGGCTGTCTGTGATCAGCAAAAGAAAAAGAAAGAAAGAAAGGAAGAATGAGCATGAAATGGCCAACTCTTACCAGTTAGCTCTCTTTCACTCTCACAGGCGCACATAGACACCCTTACCCTTTACAGCCACACACAAACACACAGAAAAGCTGGGGTTACCACATTATAACTTCCATGACTTTCAAACATCCCATAACTTTTTAATGGGACAAATGTCCCATTGTCTTCCTTCGAGAAAACCCTTCCCTTCTCACATATAGGCTTCAAAAGAACATTTTGATATGGTTTTAATTCCTGAATTAAAACAGGTAAACTTTCTGTGCAATGCTTGATATATTACTTTTCATAACCATTTTATCTCATTCATTAAAACAAGTTTCTCACAGGATTGTTTACTATGATCTTCTCTTTTTTTCAGTGCCCAAATGTGATGGATATTGAAGTATTACACAGCACCTTTTCCCATGTTATTAACCTACACATTCTTCAGAGTCCCCAGAAGAGTGTAGGAAGAGAAGAGGACAAAATCCTTGTTTTGTAACATCTCATCCATCCAGCTAACTCTTAAGTCATGTTAAGAGCTGAACATTAGCCAGTCTGGGCTAGTGCACCATGAGGCAAAACTGCTCCATGAAAAAAGAGATGGTAGAAGGGCATAAAGTTTTAATGTAGAGGAGGTAGAGAAACTGCAGTATTGAAGGATAGAAACCAGCCAAAAAGACACGACAGAAGGAACAGAGATGCTTGTTTGTACTTCTTAATGTTCTTTTTCAGAAGGACCTAGAAGAAGAAATTCATGTCTTTTCATCTTTGTCTATTCCTTCATGTACAGTTGAATAGACTGTAAAAAATGTTTGAATGGAGCTCAGAAAATCTAGGCCATCCTACATTCTTAGTCCATCTGATGCTAATGGTATTACTCTGGAAAGAATTAGATCAATGCAAAGGAGATACAGCATCCAGGTAGGATTCCAGTCAGGGCTGTCATTAGGTCCCTCTGTGAAAACTGGAAAAAAATAAATTTTAGGGTCATATTTCTCCAGATACACATTGTGCAGCTCCTAGTGCAACTCAAGCTCATGATGTTAATATAGTTTCATGAACAATATTGCAACAGTCAATGTAAGTGCTCAAAATATGACAGAGAGCTACATCCCTCATTTGGCAGACCTTTACTATGCTGAACATCTCACTCAGAAAATTGAGCTTCCTTCCTCTCAAGATTTTGCTTTCAAACAAATATTTGTGCCTAAGATTAGAAAAAGACTCTGGCTTTGTTTCTACTATTTTGTTACATTTTTCAGAAAAAAAAACGCTTACAAAATAATGTTTTAAGTGTTGGAGGCTCCTTGATATTTTTAAGGCAACAAATATGAAATGGAAAGCCATATAAGGCTTTCTCTGAATTAGTCTTTCTCTGGAACATACACTTCAGGTCACAAACTGCTCTTTGAATTTTCTGGACCAGCGGTGAAAGCCAAACTTTCTGGAGTGAGCTGCAGGAATCCATTTACTATCAATAAACATTCTAAGCCTCTTGCGCACCTTTACCAGCCGCCACTGAAATAACACAGCTGGGTAGCTTGGGGGAAAAAAAATTTGCTGTCAGTATTCATTGTTATATTAGTCTCTACACAAGCAGAAAATTTAGGGATAATATTTTCATACCTGTTGATTCATTTTGACCACACCATTACCCAGTGTGGGTTTTATTTATTTATTTATTATTTTTTTTATTTATTTATTATGAAACTTTACACATTTCGAAAATATAATTGCTTCTCTCAATATAACCTCATGTTTACATCTGCAACTCACTTTTGAAATTTGTTGGATAAAAATGCCCCTATAAGGATAATATATTCAATGGGAATATTTATTTTTTTCTTCATTGACATCCATATCAAATAAATTACAAAGATAACTCTAAAAGAATATTTACATTGCCAGAATAATGGACATAAATTTTGTTTATACAAGGTGACATACTTAAAAAATCCTAAAATATCTTCGTTAACATAATTAAAATATTGCTTTTTTTTTTTTTTTTTTACTTTTCAGAATGTATTTGGAGATAAGTTAGTGTTATGCTTTTATATAGGTGAAGTATTCAGTTTTGTTGATCCTGAATTACTGCAGGACAAACACTATCTGAAACTATCACTAAAAAGTGTATTTTTTTCTGATCTGCCTTTTTTTTTCTTTCTTTCTTACTTCAGAAATTACTCCAGCCCAGTAGAAAACTACCTGGAGAACTGGAGGAAGTTGAGTTCAAGTCTGTACTGCAGACATGGTTCAGAACTATAAGGGTTGCAGAAGTAGGATGCAGGTACATTCCTGAGAGGACACTATCAAGAGACATCCAGATAGAATGCTAAACTATACACATAGATAACAAAGAGATACTGAAAGAAATCCAGATCAAGAACAGTATTTCTCTAACATGTAAGAGCTACATCAGTGGGGGATGTCTGTGCAAAACAGAAGTCTAGAGCTTGAACAGTGCTGAAATTTACTGTCCCTTCTGAAGTCTCCCAATGAAGGTTAATGCGCAGCAGCAGTTATAGAATCATAGAATGGTTTGGATTGGAAAGGATTTTAAAATCATCTAGTTCCAACCCCCTGCCATGGACAGGGACACCTCACACTAGACCATGTCACCCAAGGCTCTGCCCAGCCTGGCCTTAAACACTGCCAGGAAAGGAGCATTCACTACTTCTTTGGGTAACCAATTCCAGTGCCTCACCACCCTCACAGTAAAAAACTTCTTCCTTGTATCTAACCTGAACTTGCCCTGTTTAACTGGTTACCACTTGTCCTCTCACTACAGTCCCTAATGAAGAGTCCCTTTCCAGCATCCTTGTAGACCCCCTCCAAATACTGGAAGGCTGCTATGAGGTCTCCATGCAGCCTTCTCTTCTCCAGGCTGAACAGCCCCAACTTTCTCAGCCTGTCTTCATACAGGAGGTGCTCCAGCCTCTGATCATCCTTGTAGCCTCCTCTGGACTTGTTCCAACAGTTTAATGTCCTTCTTATGTTGAGGACACCAGAACTAAGCAAAGTACTTCAAGTGGGGTCTCAAAAGATTTATTGGTAATTTAGATTCAATATTTCTACCGGGATCACCTAAGAAGTGAGGATGAATTTCTGTCATATCCCCACTATGTTCTTTATATATGTTCCCACTCTACAGGTTTGTAGGGTTCAACCGAATAACCCCCAGCTATGCACATGTATTGACTTACTGTACATCTGCAGCAGGACACAAGAGAATATGGTAAATCCCACTCATGAAATAGTGAAGTCTTTTTCTGTCACTCTGAACTGCTGAGCAACACCAGAATATTCCACAGTATTAAACAAACATGCTGCTGCCAAAATAATACTTTTTTTTTCAGCTCAAATAGGGGAACCACACATCAATCATGAATGCCTTATATACTTCTCTTTGTTGTTGATCATTGTTCATAAGGGTATTTATCTGGAGTAATTTCTTGAAAGTGTCCAGGACCTTGCTAATTTTGTTTAGCTCATTTAATGCCAACTTCTTTTGATAGCAGAGCTAGTTTTTGTGCTAACTTCATGAAAAGCATTCCTTTAAACTCAGTTCTGCTCCAAGACCAATTTGACAGTTAAATCCAGAATGATATCATTATAATAAAACATTGCTTTTAGCAACATATACTTTTTGCAAATATTTCACCGATAAACAACTTAATGTGAAAAATAATCTGTCCTCATCCTCAATAACTGTATAGAAATTCAAGATCGTCGGTTTGCAGTGTATAGGATTCACAGGTTTTAAAATAATCTATCTCCCTTATTAAAAAGCCAGGAAAAGAGTTGTGTTTGATCTTACAACAACAAAGGCAGTAGGCCGTGTTACAATGGTATGCTTTACAGTAATACAGCATAATGCACTATATTACCACCTGATGTGAATTATTTTAGCATAAATATATGTTGCAGGAAGAACTGTTGAGATTAATCCAAAAAAAGCTCACTGATGGCAACAGGCACTATTTATAATGTAAAGCACAAATCCTTCCTCCTACATCACAAAACCAGAGCCCACTCACAAATGGAATTTACTCTGACTGCAACTAAATGTATAAATATGATAACAGAAATTGTACCAAAAATGCTTAGTACACACATGTATATCTTTGCTTTCTTGTTGAAAAGCAGATGTCATGGGACTAAAATATTTTTATTTGTTTTCAGGGTGCACCCTTTTTTTTCCTATTAATGTCTTTGAATTCCTAAAGCTGATTGACAAATACTCCTGAAAACAGATTTTGTCTAAATGTTCCCTTCTGCTTCGAATATGTGTAAACACATTTGAAAGGAAATGGAGAATAGAGGGAGAGGCACCAGGTTTTAATGACACTGTCCCTTACAGAGCTATCAGAAATAATCTACAACTCACCATGTTCTGCCATCATCATTATAAGTATTTCAATTACAATTAAACATCTAGAAATCAAAACATAATTTAAGGAGTAATTTCCAAATCATCTTAAGTCACCCATTAAATACTATTATCTCTTTCTTTTGTTCACCTACAGCTCAAAGCCTTCAGCTTCATTTCAATCAGAGCCTGAGTGGTACATTTCTCTCCTCTGAAACCTTCTCTCCATTTTGATTAATTCATTCTGAAATGCTATTTTTCTCACAGCAGCCACGAGATAGGAGTGGCAATGTGTTAGAGAAACAAGTCTGCAGATACCAATCAGTGCAGAAGGAGGAGAGGGAATGCTTCAGGTGCTGGAGCAGAAATTCCCCTGCAGCCCATTGTGCAGTCCATGGTGAGGCAGCTGTGTCCTGAAGCCCGCAGAGGTCCATGGAGGAGCAGATCTCCACCTGCAGCCCATGGAGACCCCCACACCAGAGCAGGGGAATGCCAGAAGGAGACAGTAACCCTGTGGGAAGCCTGTGCTGGAGCAAGCTTCCGGCAGGAGCTGTGGCCCCCTGGAGAGATGAGACTGCACTGGAGTAGGTTTGCTGCAGGAATTGTGACCCCATGGAAGGGACCCACACTGAGGCAGTTCATTAAGAACTGCAGCCTGTGTGAAGGACTCAGGTTGAAAAAGATCACTGAGGACTGTCTGCTGTGGAAGGAATCCCACTCTGGAGCAGGGGAAACATGTGGGGAGTCCTTCCCTGAGGAAGAAGGAATGTCAGAGAAGTACTGTGATTAACTGACCACACTCCCCGTTCACTATTCCCCTGCATCTGTCAGGTGGATGAGGTAGAGAAATTGGGAGCGAAACTGGAAGAAGGAAGGGATGCAGGAAGGTGTTCTAAGATTTGGTTTTATTTCCCATTACTTTACTCTGATTTGATGGGTAATAAATACAATTCATTTCCCTGAGATGGGTCTGACTTGTCAATGACAGCAATTGCTGAGTGATCTCCCTGTCCTTTTCTTGACTCATATGCTTTTTGTTGCATTTTTCTCCTCCTGTTCAGTTGAGAAGGGAAAAAGAGCAGCTTGGTGTACACCTGGTGTCCATCCAATGTCAACCCATCACACATGTATTTACTGTAAGTACGAGGGGAGTTATTTGGTGCACCTGTATTGCCTACTTTAAGTTACTTATATTATGTATTTCAGGATTAACAAATAAAAAAGCTCTCTGGTAGCAACACACAATATTATATATTATATAAAGCTCCTGAGAGCTACTGAGATACCCAGGAATTTCAAGAAACAAATATTTCAGACCAGCTGCTTCCATGATTGTGGTCAGCAGCAATGAGGTCAACTCAAGCTGAAAAGAAAGCAGAATTGATTTGCATGTGTACGCATTCTAATCTGTTCAGGATGTTTTCATCTGGTAGATCACTGTATCTTCAGTTCTGTGGGTGAGTTTAATCAGCATTAAAATGCACAGAAAAGCAAATCTGAAGTTCACAGAATTTCAGTCATCAAATTTTTGTAGGCTGTGCTTCTGATGCACTAATAAGTATTTAGTGCATTCCTAATAAATTTAGGTAGAAATAAAAATGCTCATGGAACATAAACCATAGTCTCGGTTTTCTCTGTCTTGACAGATATTAACAGCTGAATTATTAGATTTGAAATGTAAGATTTGGTTTGGAGCACAAATTAACTGAAAGTATCAGTCTTGAATTACACTTGCAGTTAAAACCAAATTATTTCCAAAGGAGTAAGATAGTAATGGTTCTATTTCAAAACTTCAAATTTTTCTGCAATCCATTTTAAGAGAAAAGTGTTGGGAAATATTTAATTTAAGGACTGTGTGAACAGGTCTTTGTTTTTCTCATTAAATTTAAAGGCCTCAAAATTGCTACAAATCAGAAAAAAAATAAAATAACAACATGAAGGTAAAAAACAAGGAACAATTATGAAGTCAGCAAGGCATGCTAAGTCCTGAAATAGACATTTCTCAAAATCAGAAACATGCCTAAAGGTATACAACGTAAATTGGTTTTGTTCCTCTTGTAAAGAGAAAGAAGACAAACACAAAATACCTTTTTTAAAAAAAAAAAAATTCTAGCCAGATGAAAGATGTCAGGGAGCACATACTGTTGCAACGTGGGTTACAGATATGGGCAGTTACAGCAACCTAGTATTTAATAAACTCTCAAAACAGAATGGCAAATAATTATGATATCAGGTAATTTTACAGAGCTTTTTTGTTTCCACTTTTGAAAGCACAAAATTAGCATTCTGAAATTTTGTTCCATACACTATGGATATCAAGGAGAAGTTAGGTAATAGTAGAAGGAACATTTTTGTAAAACTAGATGAATGGGAGAATCATAGAATTCTTTCTGTAGAAAAGACCTTTAGTATTATCAAGTCCAACCGTTAACCTAGCATTCTCACATAGTCTACTGTTCACTGTTCTGGACAATTAAAAACAAAACCAGAAAAGCTCCAGAGAAACTAGGCCCATTTCAAAAAGGACCTACATGGGCTGAAATCCCATTTAGAAATGTGAGTTCGACATAAAAGGTGTTTCAGTGTCCACAGATGCAAAAGCCTAATCGCAGTCGTATGTGCACATTATTGGTTTCAATCACTTTCAAGAACACAGACCTTAAATCTCTTTTGAAACATGTCTTTAGGCTCCTGAATGACTTAGTTTCAACAACGCTATGTAGAAGCAACTGCTGGTTTCAAGAGGATTTTTTGTTCTAAGACATACAAGAGTTTTGAGCAAGATTTTAAGAGTACTTCGGAGAAAAGAAGTTTCGTACAAAGGGTAAAGGATTATAAAGAATACAAAACAAAGTTGTGACTTTTCGGGGACAAGGGTGCTGAGAATTATTAGCTTATCAATGTATTATAATGCAGAAATGGATAGAAATACAGCAAACAACACACGCACAATGATTTTCAGCCTCCTTCGACAGGTTTCATGCTCACTCATGGTACTTCATATTCCACGTGGTGATGCAAAGTTTGCTGATGTACAGAGGCAGTTAGTGAATTACTATATTGATTAGCACAAAACTGTCAGGCAGGCTATGCCTGGAACCACAGAAGTAGCCCTCTTGCTATTGAGAAAACTGAAATGTGAAGAATCACAGACTCCCAGAAGGGATAGTGATGACATGCATTAGATTAAAAGCTCCAATCCAACCCACATTGAAGTGCTCCATCTCACAGTGAAATGCTAGATGTCTGGTCACTGAAGACTATTCCTCATAAAAATTCTTAGAAAAGGCTTAAATCAGATAAAGTAATCTTTGGTTAACATTCAAATTCATGACTGTCAATACCTTATTATAATGATAGGTCACAAAACTCCATAAGAATCAATGAAAAAGCTATGTCACTGTGACAGTTATTAGAATCAAAAAGGACAAAGCCAGTACACCAACTTCAGATTGAAAGATAAGCTCCTGGGATACTGCACTTTTGTCCAGGTATATAAACCAAACCAGACAAGGTAACAAAAAGTTTTCTTCTCACCCCAAGGATTGACTCTTTTTTTTTCTTTTTTTTTTTTTTCTCAGTAGTTCTTTAGTGGCAAGCTGCCCCTTGTCAGTGAGTCGGTCATTACTACATTGAGAAGAGATACTGACTGCATGAATAATTTAGTCAAAATCCATCACGTTTTACCATTCCACAGCTTTACAAGGGAGCAAAGAAATCACATCAAGGCTCATGATAATTCTTGTCCTTCAGATAAAACCCAGGACTCAGACTGTGAGGATGTAAAAAATTAATGTGCCTTCTTAAAAGTGAAATTAAAGAGTTAATATGCAATTTCTGAAAAATTAGTTTACATAATACCAAAATTTGAATTTGACAGAAATAGGTGTACCTAAAGGGTTAAAGGTAAACTGCATTGGGTAATGCTGGTAACTACTAAACCCTTTTACAGTTTTCTGCTCTTGTATTTCTACAGCAAACCTGTAACACTCTGTGAAACTTTTGGGTATTCTCTTTTTTTGGTGAGTTGTGATCAACATAAACAGCTATACCTTGTAGTTCTGAATTCTCAGATCATCTGCAAGTTCAATTAACTTGAACTGTCTCTACCAGAATTCTCTGGAGGTATTCAATAGTTCTAAAAGGCAGACCCAAGAACAGAGGCAAACACAGAGGAGGGAATACAGCCAGGACAGTTGACCTCAACTGACCACAGGGATATTCCACACCATATGCCATCCTGCTCAATAATAACAGCTGGGGGGGGGGGGGAGGGGGGAAGAAGTATTTGTTTTCCAAAGTAACCATTATGGGTGATGAAGTCCTGTTTTCCTGGAAATCGTTAAATGCCTGCAACTACTGGGAAGTGATGAGTGAATTCCTTATTTTGTTTCACCTGCATGTGCAGGTTTTTCCTTAACTATTAGACTGTCTTTATCTCAACCCAGGAGATTTCTTACTTTTACTCTTCCAATGAGTCTGAGCTGCCTACTGAGGTTAAGCCATAACACTGGCTTAACTCTCACTGCTTCCCACAAAGATGGAGATGGATTAATTCTTTTGCAAAGACTGGCATGCTGCTGAGGTCTCCTCTCATGTATGGTTGAACAAAATGCACTGACTGGTTTCCCTGCATGGTGTTGTCCATCACAACAAAACAGATTTCAGAATTTTGTATAATTGTGGTTAGCTTTCATTTAGGGTTTGACGATTTTAGGTTGGTTTCATCCATTACAGACCTGTGATTTTTGACAGAAAAACAAGTAATGATCCAGAATTCAACTGATTCATAATAATAATAACCCTAATTTACTTAAATGTATATAAGACTTTACCTCTTGCTCCCACTTGCCTCCCACTCTTGCACAAAGTGTCACCACCAAGGCCAATTGTATTTCTAAGCAACCCTGATGAATAAGGGTGCGAATCACGTGTCAGTGAAAAAAATATTCTTCAAACTGATGTATGCAAAGCAGGAAAAATCCTCCACAGGTTTTTCCCTCTCTCTCCTTACTTGGCTTTGGTTAAGACAGACTTAGATGGATAGGTATCCTGCTTACACAATCTTCCTCCATTTCCAAATCTTTTCTGTCCACATAACAGTAAAAATGTGTACTTAGTTAGAAAATCATCTTCCTCAACAACAGAAATATGTATTATTAGTTAAAATTAATTCTTTAAATAAGAGCAGAAATAATGAAGCCTTGCTTCATAATAGTTTATGAACCATAACTTACACCCCTGTGATCCCAGTAGTGCCGGCACTCTTGTCTGTGAGTCCTGTGTTCTCCTTTTACATTTTGTTCCCAAAGAAGATCTGAAAAACAGCCCATACTCTCCATCCCTTGAGTTCACAAAACTGTTCTGCCCTTGTTTTCTGATATTACCTGGACATGGGCATAGCATCTGCTCTTCTTTCATCTTTAGGGC
This sequence comes from Ara ararauna, assembly GCA_028858755.1. Taxonomy (NCBI): domain Eukaryota; kingdom Metazoa; phylum Chordata; class Aves; order Psittaciformes; family Psittacidae; genus Ara; species Ara ararauna. Next base: position 87,265,790 of record CM054410.1, read on the forward strand.
TGTCCTTTTCAGGATGTCTTCAGACTCCAGCCTCTCACCTCTTGTAATTTGACATGGCTTGAAGCAACAGGAAGAGAGACAGTCCAAGTGTTTTGGTTTTGGCTAGAATATAGTTAATTTTCTTCCTAGTAGCTGGTGTTTCAGCTTTAGTATGAGAACAATACTGATAATACACCAACGTGTAATTGTTGCTAAGTAGCACTTACCCTGATCAAGGACTTTTCAGTCTCTAATGCTCTGCCAGTGAGGAGGGCCACGGGAAGCTGGGAGGGAGCAGAGGCTAGGGAGCCGAGCTGAATGGGGTATTTCAACTCATAGAACAACATTCCCAGTATATAAACTGGGGGTAGTTACCCAGAAGGGGTAGAGCTGGGTATAGGTCAGCAGGTGGTGGGCAGTTGTATTGTGCATCACCTGCGTTTATTGGGAATTTCTCCTTTTAGTTTTATATCTTTCCTTGCTATTTCCCTGTTATTATTATTACTAGTAGTATTAGCATTATATTTTATTTTATTTTAATTATTAAACTCTTCTTATCTCAAACTGTGGGTTTTACATCACAGCAGGTTTTTTCTTTCTATTCTCCTCCCTATCCTGCCCAGAGAGTAAAAAGCTGAGGGTGAGTAAATAGCTGTGTGGTACTCAGCTGCTGGCTGGGTTTAAACCATGATACCAAGTCATGATACCATAATTTCACATATGACAGCTTGTTTATCAGGAACAGCTGGCTAATTCTGGACAAGGGTAAAAGAGATGCACTGCCTGCAGAAAGAGGAGGAAAGGGCAAACCCATCCAATTTACCTCATGTTGTATTCATCCTTGGAGTTTAATGTAAAATCTGCAATAGAGATTATAACTGAAGGGAGTATTAATGTGAAAATTGGTAAGTAAACAAACACTATAGGAAAGAGGGGGTGACAGAGAGAGAAATAAAACTCTGTATCTTCTTACACTGGGAAAATAAAGAGTACTCCAAAGGCATCATATGTCTGCCCAGATACTTTAAATGACAAAATATCCTTACAGGTTCCACTACAGACAGCATATGTCCTCATGTTGTTATATCAGTCTACTCAGCTTTGAGATCCTAAAGTTTATCTTAGGTATATATAGATATAGATTTAGATATGCATGCATATAGTTGATTGTGTGTACAGGGAATATTTGTTTTCTTTAATCTGTGAGCAGGATGATGAATGGCTGTTTGAAAACTATACAGTCCAGCTACAGTGTGGTACCCTTCCTGAGCTAACAGACACTGCCAGCAGCCAGATAGAGCTTAAGAATGTTCAGTGGCATAGACAGAGTACTGAAATACAGCCTACTGCCACCTCTGGCAGTGCCATTTCTTTCTGTTGTAGATCACAGGCCAAATGGCAGCGGATGACAATTTTGATTTTCCAGCTGAATAACTCTAACTCCAATAGAAATCAGTTGTTTCACGTTGAAGAAAAAAAAAAAACCAACAAGAAACCAAAACCAACCGACCAAATAAAAAAAAGAAACACCGAAACGCGCCAAAACAAACAAACAAAAAACCCCACCGAAACACAACAAAACAAAAAAACAAAAAACGCCAAGAAACTAAACCAAAAAAACCCCAAACAACAAAAAACACCTCTAGCAGGACAAACTTCAGCTACTTAACACAGCTAACTACTAATATCCAACTATTCAGAGGCATTTTTGTTCTCTTTATGCGCTCCTGCTCCAGAAACCTGGGTTTAAACTCTCTGCCATGAAATGAAATGAGATGCTTCATCACTGTATTTCTATGGTAACCACCATCAGACAGGCAGCAGGACAAGTTTTGCATTTGGAAATAAATGCACAGGCCTTGACTTGGTCTGCCATCAGTGAAGTTTCACAGACTAAACAAAGTGATTGGTTACACAAGCTGCTTAAGCCAAAAAAAAAACGTAAATTCTTTTTCTAGTGTTGGACATCTGGGACAAACACACTGACATTGGATGGCAGCTTGGAAGCAGGGACAGCATGTTCTTTGGATCTTCAGTCCTGGTTGCTTTCAATGGGAGGATTAAACTCATTCTTTTAAGCTGTAGATTATGGTAATATTTCTCTTTCATCTTCTCTCTCTGCATCATTCACTTTTTGCTTCATGTTACAATAGCATTTTGGCAGATGAGTTCACATACATTCATGAAATCCTCTATTTCTTTACTTTATTAAAAATGATTTGCAATGTAAAGTGGAAATTTCTTCATCTGCCTTTCTCAAATAGAGTCCATGTGCAAATTTCCTATTCATGTCTTCTTTATTCAGTATTGAATCAGCAGTGTTATTTGAGCATTAGAGGTTTTTCTTTATTTTCCACGCTTATTAAGGCAACTGTCTGTAGACCATACGGCCTTTGAAAAGGATATCATTATTCTAAGTCATTCTTTCCTGTTACAAGAGCTGTGTAGTACTTTATAGACAGAGACAAATGGCAAAATTCATGCACAGAAATAATAGGAAGTGCAAACCGTTCTGTCCTATGTTGCTAGAGACTTATGTCCAGAGAAGACAGGAACAGTGGATGTCATTTTATCTCTACTTGCCATCAAAAATCCAATAAAATCAGTTTCCACTTTCTCAGAGGTCTATAGGAATTTATTTAAGTTTTACCAGAAAGGTACAGAAACAAACATATAACTATATATCTAGTGCTCTTAAAGGGTTCTTACAAAGCTTTTCCTGGGCTTTGTTAGTGCTCACGATTTTAAGCACAGGGAATTAACTTAAATCCCATGAAATTTAAATTAAGCATTAGAAACATTTTAAGTGATTGAACTTTGTTCTGGACTTAGAGCTGTTAGTTTACATGACCAAAAATACAGGAGATACAAGGTAAAAGGAAAATACATCCAAACCTCCTTGGATGACTGGAATGGTGGTATTGGAAGGGGACTCATGACTTGTAGTCAAAAATATTTGTAGTGCCAAGAGATACATCTTCTTAGTGGTTACATTGAGAGTTTGATTTATCTCCTCCCGTTTTGGTTTCTCCAAATACCTGCACCTACTCTATGCTGCACAAAGCCTGTCAACAGAGGTTACTGAAGAAGGGAGAAGGTATTACATTTGTCTGGCTCCTATGGGAGTAAATCCAGGACTAAGATCCTTCCTAGCAGAAAATCTGTGAAAAAGAAGGGAGTACAAGGTCACACACCAAAAGCTCATTTCTAAGCAGGTTCTGAATGTATTACTCTTAATGCAACAAGTGGCTTACACTTACCTTTCTGCAGACTTGATGGTAGTCACTGGAAATACGGCCACTGTACTGTTTCTTTACATCTGCACAGCAATGTTTTTAAGAATAAAAAGATCAGAGATTTCAGAAGAGCTTGCAGCTCTTTCTAGGAGTTACACAAAGCCACTGTTTAAACAAACTGTCCTTTGCAGTTATCCACACAGCACAGGGCTGAAATGCTGAACACCGTTCCAAATCCTCTTCTTATTTTAAAAATTTGGTAGGAGCTACTCACAAGAACTCACACTTATTTCAAAGTTGACATTTCTTATGGAAGAAACTGAAGCCAAACAGAAGAGACAGAGACTGGTTAACTAGAACAGTGTCTCCTACAAACTTTCTTCTTTCTTAATCATTCTCAAAACAGGTAAGATTTTTCTCACTAATCATTTTCTTTTGGATTTTTGCACCTGTTGAAGAATGTTGAGATTTTCAAACAGCCTCTTAAACTGCCAGTTCCTCTGTAATTTCAGTGGGATTTGGATATTCAAACTCCACAATGCTTTTTAAAAAGACTGTCGTGGATGTGGGAGTAATAGAAATCCTGCACAAATATTCCTGTTACGTTTTTCTGCTACAGAAATGACAGTTGTGGATGCTTTAAATAAATTACCACCCACAAGCTTTTAATTGCATTGTTGTTGTTGTTTCTGTAACTCAGTGTTGCTCAAGTATATCTACCTACCACAGTGTTGCTCCAAGCACATTATCTGCATCACATGTGAAACTCCTGCCTGCACCTTTTACAAGGTACCAAGACCAGTTTCCTCTCCATAATGAGAACAATTTGACTACTCAGGCTCCGAATTGCTTTGTTCTCTCATCTTTTTTTTTTTTTTTTTTTTTAGGTTTTTTTTTGGGGGGGGTGTTTTGCTTTTTTTTTTGTTTTGTTTTTCCTTAATCTACCCTCTCCCTCAAATGTGAAAAAAGAAGTCTTTTGTTTAAGAAATAAGTAGAAGTTTTTTTGTTTGAAATAACTAATGAAACCAAGAAAATAACTCCAAATCCCTGGTGACATGATGTAATTTGTAATTTAGATGCATTTTTTTCAAAAGAATTTTTTGTTTTATTTTACTGTAATATTTCAGACACCTATTTTAAGCTCTGAGCTATTTTGATTAAAAATACGGTGCTCATCTACAAAATAAAATGCAGCCAAACTTGTGCCGGGTTCACACATTGTGAGAATTTTTCTCTTTCCCCCATCTTTTGTAGCTTCTCAATGCCTGTTTGCACTTGTAGCGTATCAGTGTGCCCTGAGAATCAAAAATAAATCTGGGAGGAGGATAGGCCAAAGCAAGGGCTAGAGCATATCCTAAAAAGCACAGCTGCAGTGTCCAGCTGAGTGACTCCCAACTTCCAACTGTTCCCACCTTGCAATAGGATGAGACTCTCTCTGAAATAATTCTTGGGAATTTATAGCAAGTTCCTATTTGAAACAGCTCTGAATCTTCCTGCCACAGCCTACAGAAACCGAGACTACTACGCACAGCACTTTGAATAGGAAAAAAAGAAATCACTGAAATTATAACACTAAGCAATGACATAGGATGACTGAAGATCCAATTCTTAACATAGCCTAGATAAATCAGGCTTGGTCTTTAGTTTGTCCTGCTGCTGCTCCTATTTCTCAGCAAAGATGCTGGTAACTACAGCTGTCCTTCTCTCAGATGGAGTTGTTCACATCAGTACTACATTATCAAAGGTGTTTTCTAATTCATAATGCTAAGTACCAATACACAGGCACTCCTGCCAGAAATAACAGCTAAACCCTACAGCAGCTGAATTTCTGGTTCTCTATCCAATGCTTCCCTAAATACTTACCGCAGCTGAAGCACACTGGAAGATCACTCTGGAGTTCTGTGTTTGGAGAGGCATGCAAACATTATTTTTTTCATAAATAACTTCTTGTTCCCTGAAAACCAGACTCTTGAGAACCAAAACCATTTGAAATACATTAAACAGTTAATAGTTGCTTTTTTATCAAACACTTTTAAATTATAAAATGGTGTTTGGTTAGAAAATTGCCAACCCTTAGTTTTAATGGTATTTAAATGTTATTGTTTTATTACCCCAGAATCACTGAGGTTGAATTGGAGCCCAGAATCCTATCACCTCACTGAATAAAATGGGAAATCCTATAGCAGCCATTCCAGGCATTTTTCAGTGCAGTGCATGTTGCTGTTATTCCATAAAATCACTTATTTGCTGCAGAACTCTGAACAACCTAAAAACCACACCCCAGATTTACCAGCCTCAGTCTGCTCATTGAAACAGAACAACGGAGACATCCAATGGACCTTCATGTTTATTACAGCTGATCATTTCTTCTTTTCACTACTTATGCCCATTCCATGTCATATTTAACTGCACCTCCTGATCACACCCACATGTTACATCTTCTGTCACCTTGCACCTGACCTATAGGCAATGCTCTCCACATTAGAAAGCACTGGGATCCTTGGCATGCTGGCATTAGATTTTCTCCATTTCAGTGTGTCTTGGAGTTTCCACACTTCATTGCATACTATAAGGTCTATCCATATTAGAAAGTAGCGTCCTTATGTCCAATTTGCTACTTGGTTTTCCTCCGGATGTGACTGGATTTTAGGATTCAGTTACACCATGACTTATGAGTTGCCCTTCTAAATGCCATCTGTTACTGGCTCTTTCCAAACTGTTACAATTTTTTCTGGCTTTTTAATTCTACTGACATACTTTCTGCAGAAATACCCACACAGATCAAATATGTCCTTTGTATACTGAAGCCTGATACATTTATTTTCTCTTTCTGAGTGCTTAGTCACAATCAAAAGTGAAGGTGAAGGCCCAGGGCCTGAGATGGTTGCTACAGTGAATCTCACCCCATGTGGAAGGACTCTCTGTGCCTGTTTCCTACACCTATATCCTGTTGGCTTCAGTGCCAATTCTGCACAAGGATTATGGATATGATGAACCCACAAGATCAGCAATCTGACTGTATTAATTTTTCTTTCTACCTGACAATTGAGTTGTTTCTATAGATATATCCCAGGCAATTAGTGGTATTCTGAATATAGGTGTTGCCTAAATACAGGCACAAAGAGCTAAAGGACATTGCTTTTTTTATTTGCAAATTCTTCAGAGAAGCACGAAAGTAAAGCAACAGAAATATCTTTAGGTCTTTGCTCAAGTAGCACCTTCAATCATTTCATTCAATTTTCAAAAATTCATTCAAATTTCAAAACACATTCAGTTTTTAAAAGCAGATGAAACTTTGGATGGGGCATTGTTGCAGTATGTGGGCACAAACCATCACTAGTTAATTTACTTCAAAATAGCTCTCTAGTTGATGTGGGAACCTCCCTGGTTGAAGCACAGATAAAGATTGCAGAATTCAATCTCTTGTAAAATCTTTGCTTTGTATTGTGTTCTTTATGTATTGTGTTTTGGATGAGTGCACTGATGACTGAAAATTAGTCACTTGAGGATTACAGAAGCACTCAAATGAGACTCGAATACAGCAGAAGGTAACAGCTGGTGTGCAGAGCAGACAAATGGCTCCACTTGTATCTAATGCTCAAGATCCTTGACATTTCAACATATGGGTGAGCTGTTCTTTTGTGATACAACGGTTTCACTTGTCAGACTGCACTGATGTTAACCTCAGGGTAAATAAACCTTGACCACAAAAACCCCAAAACATCTCTCATGTTGTTGGCAATGCCCAAAAATTGTTCTGTTACTCTATGATTGTATATATAAGAAGGCTTTCACTCAGTTTCTGCTCAATCTAAACTTGTGCAAAAATTTATACCAGATCAAGAAAAAAACATTCAACTTTCTGGAGTTGGGTAGAAAAAAGATCTCTAGATATGGCTTTTAATTCTTGTTTCTCCATTGTTCTTTTATTCTGGGTAGGTCCCAGCACGTTAATTGTTCTCATAACTTCCATGAAAAGCCAAACAGTGATGCAAAGAACTAATAAAAATATACAAACAGAGCATGTAAAACACCAAAGCATGCAAAGATATAAAAAAGACAGAAATCGAAAAGTTGAAATGCATTTGCAGTAGACTGCATCTCAGAGCGAACTGCCATGCTTTCTTACTCCTGATCGATGTATCTGACACAGATTGCACAGGCTGCTGGACAGACCTTAAAAAAAAAATCATGTCTAGTATTCTTCTGCAAATGAGCAATGTGTTTTTTAAGCATTATTTAGTCTTTGTTATAGTATTGATATAATAACTGCAAAAAAAGAGGGATCCATATTGCCATGTAAAAGCCACTGCCAGTAGAGCTGGGAAGGGGCTATGACTGGAGCATATTGCAAGTACCATTCACTGACAGAAAGGCAATGCCAGCAGTTTTACAAGGCAGTTGTCTGCTCAACTACGAGTAAGAAGCTGACTAGTTTCTGGACATGTGCAAAGCAGATAAGCCTGTTTACTTGCCCCACAGTCTGGAAGCTTTGGGCAACCAACACCTTTCCAATTACCCTATTCGGCTCACATGAAACTTTCTGAATTCTCCTCTCCTGGTGTTGCATGGCATGAGGTTTTAGAGAAACTAATTTATATTATTTATTTGGATCACATGTCAAGTTGAATACACTCAGTGTATTAACAGGCTCCTATAGATATTTGCAGCTTCTTCCAGAACGGTATAAGCATTTTTATCATAAATTCAGTTTTAAATGCGAGCACCATTTCGGCCTCGCAGATGCTATAAAGCACTACAGGCTTCTAAAGCAAAGACCACATAAATCCTAAATAAGTAGAGAAGTAAAAGACTCCCACGAAGACTGCTGTTCTGTCCACAGTGCTTATACATGGTCAAGGATGAGCAGTAAAGTCAGAAAATGCTAAGACAATTATGCCTTGTTCTAGCAGCAAGAGAATAGAAGTATCTTAGATCAGTAACAGTGAGCTCCTGTTTTATTTTTCTTTCATGGTGAGGAGTGTGACTCACAACACTTCTCATAGGTATGTTTTCCTACCTCAAATATTGCGACATGATGATCTTCCTAAATGACAAACCACTTCAGCAAGCCAGCACATCTCTCCTGAAGACCATAGTTTGCCACAAGCCTATTCTCCTTTTATGGCACTAAATGGCACAAATAATGACAAGAAAAGGTTGTAGGGCATGAGGAGCAAACCAGTTTTGTGGCACCATAGATACTATTGGTTGACAGCAGAACTTTCTGAAAAACAAAAAAACCAACAGTTACGAAGTTAGAGCCACTCTGTACATTAATATAAAGTGATTAAAAGTAACTTGTGTTTCTCTTTCTGTATAAAAATAGATGTAAGGAAAAAGTTTCATTATCTTTGAAGCTCTTCTTCCACAACAGAAGGAAGTATTACTTTAAACATAGTAAAACCATCTAACTACATCATTACAACAGCCATGGCTTGATCCACTTTTTTCTAAAGAAAGAAAGAGCTCACTAGAACATGCAGATTTGATCAAATATCTCTGCTTGTCTGCCATAAATACAGGAACGAAATGTAAAGACAATGTAGGTAGTACATGTCATTAGCTTTCCACTGGTGTGCAAATACCATACTCCCAAGAGTGTTAATTTATTTCTCCCTTTGTTCCACCACCATTATCTTCTTTTCTTCCTCCATCCTATGCAATTTTGTCATTGCATAATTTTTTGGGGCACAAGAAGTGTATAATTTTCATTACTGACATTCTCGTTTGCATCTTGAGCTTATTTGTGGTATAAAAGGAGCAACAGAGAAACAGCATCTGGATGGGGAGATGATTCCTGTTGTTTTTCTAAGCTTACACCACTGAGAAGGAGAGAAAGTCCTCCCAGGACCCACCCTTCTTTTAAGGGAGTACCCACTGGTGTAAAATCTCTAGGGTCAACATACAGATCAGTGTTCTCTTCCCCACAGTTTGGTGAGATGAGAGCAGCCTCTTGGTCTCACCCCACTTGCTGCCCATCTAGTGCTGCTCCCCTTGCTGGTTTCCCACTGCCTTGCTCTTTACAGACCTTTCACCATTTTATCTCCCCTTCCCTATTTTAGCTTAAAATTCTCCCTTTCTCTTTAATCCACAACTGAGTTTTCAGCTTGCTCTGTTCTTGTGCTTAAATTCTGGCCTCTGGAATCCATGGCAAAAAGAAAAAAAAGGAAAAAAAACCACAAAAAAACCCAAAAGCCTGAATATCCAGCAAAAATGAGTGCAGCTGCCTCTAGGAACCACAGGCATCGGCTGAGGCAGAAACCAAAGTGTATGAGAAAAAGAAGAGGGGAATTTGGTTACTGCATATAATTTCTCCAAAAGGTGTTTTTTGGCAAACATACTTAATATTGTCTGGTCTTGGCTTATTAGTGGTGTTAAGGCTTAACATGGTCATCATTCTCCAATCCTAGAAGAAACAGAAAAAAATGTGACTTTTTTGCCTTAAAGTGGCTACAAAACAAAAAGGTTTTTCATAGTAAAGATATTTATCACATATCGCCAGCAGCATTTCAAAACTATTTGCATAAATATGAAATCTATTTATCTTAAATGACTTCCATTTAGGCAAGGTTTTTTATTTTTAAATACAAATGCATTTTTTCTGTGACATAGAATCATACAATCATAGAATAGTTAGGGTTGGAAAGGACCTTAAGATCGTCTAGTTCCAACCCCCCTGCCAGGGGCAGGGACACCTCACAATAAATCATGCCACCCAAGGCTCAGTCCAACCCGGCCTTGAACACTGCCAATGATGGAGCATTCACAACTTCCCTGGGCAAACCATTCCAGTGCCTCACCACCCTTACAGTGAAGAATTTCTTCTTCATATCCAATCTCAACTTCCTCTGCTTAAGTTTGAACCCGTTACCCGTTGTCCTCTCACTACAGTTCCTCATGAAGCACCCTTATAGGACCCCTTGTGATACTGGAAGGCTGCTATGAGGTCTCCACACAGCCTTCTCTTCTCCAGGATGAACAGCCCCAACTTTCTCAGCCTATCTTCATACAGGAGGTGCTCCAGTCCTCTGATCATCCTCGTGGCCCTCCTCTGGACTTGTTCCAACAGTTCCATGCCCTTTTTATGTTGAGGACACCACAACTGTACACAGTACTCCAAGTGAGGTCTCATGAGAGCAGAGTAGAGGGGCAGGATCACCTCCCTTGACCTGCTGGCCATGCTCCTTTTGATGCAGCCCAGGATACGGTTGGATTTCTGGGCTGCGAGCGCACAGTGAAGCTGGCTCATGTTCATTTTCTCATCAAACAACCCCCCCAAGTCCTTTTGCTCAAGGCTGCTCTGAATGTCTTCTCTGCCCAACCTGTAGCTGTGCCTGGGATTGCCCCAACCCAGGTGGAGGACCTTGCACTTGTCATGGTTAAACTTCATCAGGTTGGCATCAGCCCACCTCACAAGCGTGTCAAGGTCCCTCAGGATGGCATTCCTTCCCTCCAATGTATCAACCATAAACATATCGAGTGTGTGACTTTTGCATTTATTCAGTTTAATAATAGGTAACTTTTTATAGAGCTTCTACTTGCAGCATGAATACGGATATGAAAAAAATGTTGCACTGTTTCTGCTGCATGCCTCATTCCCAGAAAATCAGCCTAGCCTCTCTGTCTTCTCTTATCATTCTATTATGGTTTCTTTTAAACAAGAGTGAATGAGATGTGTGACAGACAGAGAAACCAGCTCTTCAATTCCAAGAGCTGTGGGCAAATAGATACTGGTAAATGCCTTTTTTTCCTTTAAAAAAAAAAAAAATCTGGAACAAATAAACAAAAATAACAAACAAAACAAAACAAAACAATCAAATAACCAAACAAAAAAATAACCAACAACAAAAACAAACCTCAAGAGAATGAACCAGACTGATAGAGGTTATTTGTTTTCTTTCTTTAAATTATTTACCTTTGGCATAATGGGAAATCTAAGAGAAAGAGTTATTTTCTCCCTCTGAAGACTTATGACTGGACAACAGCATCACAAAACCCACCACTCTGAAGAGCTGAAGAAAAGATAGGCAGGGTGGGCTTTCAGTTACTTAACCTACCCTAACTCCATTGGGCACAAATCTGGCTATCTAGCTGCCAGTATTACACACCAAAGATGCTCCAGGACGACCCCTAGTAACTGGATAAACAAAGCTTGGAACTAAACAAAGTATGGTATGATTAGCTGATTTAGAACGATGGGTAACCAAGTTCAAAAACAACAGCATCTAGAAAATTACATCAGCAAGGAAGGAGATCTAGAAAATGTGGAGTGATTTTTAAAGACTACTCCTATTCAGGGAAGTGTCTTGCTATGCAACCATACCATAGAAAAATCCTCTCAGGTTCTCATTTTGCAAATAGATTTACAGGAATGACATTTCACACAGGAAACCCACAAAACTGGGATTCCTCACTTGTACTAGAGCTAGAGTAAGGGGCTCTAGGGTTTTTTTGCAGTTTTTATTAAGGAATTGAGGCTGAGAAGAAATCTTCCAGCTGAAAGACACAACTGAGAAAGAAATGAAAGAAAAAACTAGTCTGCTGAACCATTTCCATCACAAAGGAAAATTAATATGCCTTCAAAATGATCAGACTATTTTCCTGTCACATGCATCGTAAGGAGGGTGGATTTTATCAGCTTGGACGGGGGCTTGAGCATCCCATAGACCAGTTTATTTGTACTACAGCAAATGTTTAGTCAACAGATGGAAAATAAGTATCATGGTGAACCTTAATTAATCTGGAATTATTTATAGTAGATTTAAGAGTTTTAATTATTTACTAGTTAAGAGAGCCAGTGTTCCTAGCAGAGCAAAGATGAGGGAAAAAACCCTGTAACAAAACAAATCTGCTGTGAACTCTACTGTTCTTCAAATACTTACATTTAATTGTCTTTTATGTAAACTCAAATATCCATATACGATGCATAAAATAATTAAATTGAAATTATTCAGTGTGCAAAAGGAAAGTATTAATCTATAATGTTGGAAACGTTGTACTCTTATCCTGGTCTATTGAAGAAAATCTTGGGTTTAAAGCATAGACTTCATAAAATCCAACATAATCTCTCCCTTTTTGCTGCCTGAAATTATATGTGTTTATTATTGGACCACATACCTACACGCTGAAATTTCAGACATGCTTTAAAAGAAACAATGTCTTTGCAACATCACTACATTACAGGAAACCAAAACTGAGCGTTCCTTCCCCACCCCAATCTTTCGTAGCACCATTATTATATTTCGTCTCTTGACATAAACTTCTTTTTTTTTGTTTGTTTTTATTTAATAAAAGAGACCAGAGCTTTCAGCTGCTTCCTGACACCTCTTTGTGCTGGTAGACCCAGTCAGGCAATGACCTCTTATCAGTGGGTGTCAAAAGGCAGAGCAGGTAGTATCAAAATCTGTTCTAAGCTGCCACCATGGAGCCTCCACACCATGATCAGAGTGCACTCCACACGATGCCAGTGACACCTCTGAGAAATGCCACAGTTTCTGACAGCTGCTGAGTGGCCATCTAGGGCTCCAGCTGTGCCACCACTGTAGCGAAGCTGTGTACCACACCAGGGGTCATGCAGAGCTGATGCAGCACTCAGTGCTTGGGCTTTCAGACCTTGGTTGTGTGAATGACTCAGACACCCAAGTATGGTTGTGTGAATGACTCAGACACCCAAGTATGCTTGTGTGAACACTGCTTAAAGCACACATTCCTATGAAGACAGCCTGAGAGAGTTGGGCTTGTTCAGCCTGGAGAAAAGAAGGGTCCAGGGAGACCTTAGAACAGCTTTCAGTACATAAAGGTGCCTACAAGAAAGCTGGAAAGGAACTTTTTACAAGGCATGTGGAGACTGACAAGGGGAAATGGCTTTAAACTGACAGAGATTTAGATTAGATACTGGTAAGAAGTTCTTCTCTGTGAGGGTGGTGAGGCACTGGCACAGGCTGCCCAGAGAAGCTGTGGATGCCCCATCTCTGGCAGTGTTCAAGGACAGGTTGGATGAGGCTTTGAGCAGACTGGTCCAGTAGAAGGTGTTCCTGCCTATGGCATGTCCAAAATTCCAAAATTAAGAGCTTTAATGAGGCACAAAAGCCTGATTTGCTAAAATCATTATAAAAAAAATAATCTACAGTTACAAAAAAAAAACTATTTTTTTTTTTAATCACCAGTAGTGAAATAGGCAGGCCACACTGCCTGCAAGGCTGACAGCAGGACAGGGACAAGCTTGGCAATTTTAAATAGACAAGAAAGTTTGATTCTGTTTTTCATAAATCATGTGCATCAGCAGAGAGACACATTAGGTCCCAAATAAATAATATCTAGCCCGCGAGTAGTGTTTCTGATTTGGAAGTACAACTGGTTCTGCCTCTAGAAGAGAACAGCCATAAGCCTGTGTAGCCTGCCTACAGGCTCTTATGCTACATTAAGCGTAATTTACATGACAAAAGAGAAACCATGAAACTATTTGTAAGTTGCTCCAGTGGTGGAATAAAAAAGAAGTTAATAGGCCAGTTAGTATTCACACAGATCACGACCAGTATCTTCAAGTCATTGTTTTATGAGTGCCATGGCTTAAGCCCAGCCATAACTCAGAACCACTCAGCCGCTCACTCACTCCCCATCACCTTTACTCCCCCCCCAGCTCCCAGAGGGATGGGGAGAAGAATCGAAAGAATGCAACTCCCATGTGTTGAGATAAGAACAGTCCAGTAACTAAGGTGTATCACAAAACCACTACTGCTACCACCAATAATAATAATAAGGAAAATAACAGGGGAAGAGAATACAACCACTCACCACCAGTTGACAGATACCCAGCACAACCGAGCAGTGATCTAACCCTTCAGGTAACTGCCCCCAGTTTATATACTGGGCATGACGTGCTGTGGTATGGAATACCCCTCTGGCTAGTTTGGGTCGGGTGTCCTGTCTCTGCTTCCTCCCGGCTTCCCCTTCTCCCAGGCAGAGCATGAGACTCAGAAAGTCTTTGGTCAGAGTAAACATTACTGAGCAACAACTAAAACCATCGGTGTTATCAGCGCTGTTCCCAGGCCAAAAGTCAAAAACACAGCACTGCACCAGCTACCAAGAAGGAGAAAAAATGACTGCTACTGCTGAACCCAAGACAGTGAGAAAGACATTTGAAGCAAACTTGAAATCTTGTGTCCCTCCTTTTGCCTTTCAAAAGTATCCCCCCATGGCAACACCTCACTGCCCTGGAGTCAGAATGGCATTTTGCTAGTATCATGCAAACACTGAATAAAGTGACCTCAGTAAAACCATGAAATGTACGCAGACTGCTGGAGGAGTACCAGAAAATGCGGGATACACCTATGCCTTATGTTGGAGAATAGTGAGGAGGTCAGAAATCATATAGGAAGGTGATAAAGCACAACAGCTGCAGCATTCACCAGCTTGTGCAGTGGTGACTGGTAGTGTGTGCCCATAAGAGGTGGCTGGTAATATGTGTCCATAATGTATGGTGGGTACAGCAGGCACCATTACACCCGCTGCAGTCAATGTGGCAGGTGACTGCTGTGGCACACCTGCAGATGGACTTGGGAAAATGGTGGAGAGTAAACCACGATCCAGCCCATGCAGAGGTTTCCTATAGCACACACCTCATAGATACCCCAGAGAAAACTTTCCCTCAATAAAAAGAGGAAAATGAAACAAAACAGACCTACAGTTCAGTATATCCAGTTTAAGTACCCTCTGTTTGTATATAAATCTTCAGGAAAATCTTCTGAATATTTATCTTCCATGACTAGTGGAGACTAGAGAAATATTTGTCTGAAAAACATGCTTCTGCTAGGCACAGCAGCCAGCCATCTTTCAGGAATTTCAAGTCCAGGGTCAAACCCTCATAGTTGGTGAGTCTTGGCTGCTTGCTCCTTATGTGAAGAAACTCTGACAACAAGTTGCAGAAATGCTTTGCAGTGAATAAACAAGGTGACCACTTCTATCAGCCTTTTGCAATAGTTACAGAAAATAAAAAGGAAAATAGCAAATATTTTTTAAATGTATTACATTTTCAGGTTAAGCATCCAACAATGTTCAAATGACTGTAATTTATAAAAGTTTCTCAATTAGCAGAAAGTGAAGATTAACCTCAATACAGCAGAACAAGAAAAGAAAGCAAACTGAAGATTTTTGCTGTGGGTTTTTCTGGCTTATTAGCAATTTCAAGCAATTTGTGCTTGGCTGTGTGAACTCAAAAGATGTTCATACTTCACAACTGCAGGAACATATTTTTCTGTACAGTCCACAAGATTTCTGTATGCAGATTTTTTTTTTTTTCAGCCTCAGTGTCTTCTGTCTACAAAAGCGGGTACCTTTTAGGGAAAACAAGTACTCATTTCTTCTAGGCTAGAGTTACAGCAGTTGCCACAGGATATCTCCCTTTGCTCTGATCCACAGCAGTTTTCATTGTGCATTTGCTATTTGTGGATAAATAACTTTTTAATGCTTTCCCACTGAAAACTTACTGCCTACTAAGAAAACAATACAGGTTTCTTATGGAGGCACTTATGAAAAAATCTATACCATTACTCTGTAGAAATGTTCATGCACTCTATACCTCTTGACATTGAAACTCCTTGAGGATCCATCTACTGCCAGGGATGAAGATGGCTGAGAAACTCAAGAGCTCTTCAGCACAAAGTTCCATACACTTTGTTCAGTGCAGTGCACCTAAAAGATGCAATGCACACTTACTAGTGACGCAGTTCTCTACATGGCATCTCAACAAGTTGTAGGATCCGTGCTAGCCTTCTATGAAGCAGGTGAAGGTATTTTGTAATTATTATAATAATTACAATTATACATAATTATAATAACTCCTGATAATAAAAATTACTATAAGACAGACCTTAGCAAAATAGCCAATCAGAAAAACATGCAAGAAAGGCTTTTATATGGATATGTACTGTATACTTAATAGACTTAGACAATACCTTCACAAAAACAGCAAAGCAAGTAAGAAAGCACACAGTAAGTTTTATTATGTATTTTATATATATATGAAGGTATACATTACCTTTAGCAATCACCTAAGTGTTAAGACAGCTTTTGCCAAAGTGACCAAATAACTCAATGGTGGAAAAGAAAGTGGAAATTCAGTTACCTATTTTAAGTTTTACAACAGAATGCCATCTGAAGATTAGATTTTCCCATCAACTACTTTAATATAAAAGAAGGCAGAAGAGATATTCCCTTCTGTTGCATAAACAGGTCTCTAAATTTGAAGAATGTGTGATTCCACTAATGAGGCAAAGCAGAGAGTAACATCTACAAGCATCAAAACAGTCATAGTTATTTGATTAGAAAGACTTACTATTTGATATTGCCTCTGACAAAGTACATATTAATTGATGTCACCTCTGCATACAAAATAAAGACCTGTTTAATGCTGCAAAGTATGTAAAATGTATGTAAAATCCCTAAGGTTGTAGACTCATTACTCCTTCCATTTTGTAACAATGCAATAAAACTAGATGAGTGCCTACAGGATGCCTCACTAGAAATATTTCAACTTAGAAAAGTTAGAAAATAATTTCAATGCTGAAAGGCAACTTAAATATACCAATTGTCTGATAAATATTCCTACAGTTGAAGTAGTCAGTTTAGCATGAGTTTGAAGAGCAAAAGCATACTTCTAAAACGTTCTGCAATGATTAGCATAAAAACAGTTAAAACCTAGTTCTGTTTGTACAGAAACTAAATAAAATTTCATACTTTTTAATAAAAACATAATATGCCCTTTGATTTCCCATCAGAATTGATCATCAGTGTTGTCAGTCAAATATTTTCTCTAAATAAAACCTGCAAAATTGCAGGATTCTCCACAAGTCTGTCAAAGGCTTACTCATTGAAGCTGAAATTGCATTTTTGTTGATAGAAAAAGACTTTTTCAGTGTTTCATATTGTAGGTTTTCTTATAGAAAGGTCACTTAAGACTCCCCCTCACACTTTTTTTCCCCTAGAGTGGCTTATGTCAGGTGCTTTAGTGGAACTCAAGACACATCTACAACCCTCTCAAGAGGAGGATATTGTACCGTAAAGGAATGAAAATTGTCTTTACTGACCCTAGCTGACAATTAGAGCTTAGGTCATGAAGTTTTTTCTTCTACAGTGCCAAAAAAGATAATTTCATCTTTAGGAGGAAAATCACCTTATTTCTGGATTCTGTACCTGCACTTTCTGAATGGAAAGAGTTGAAGACTGTTTTTATTACAGCAGAGTACCAAGAGAGAAAACGTGTCAGCAGCAATAAAATAAAGACATGTCTTCATCTCTTTAGCACTGTTTCAACCAATTAAATTATACACTTCCAATACATGCACAGGTGTAATTTAGAACGTACAATAGCATTCATTTCATTGCTCTTCTCCTCAAGCATATCTTTTGCAGAAACATAATAGTAATGCAACATGGTTTTGAAATAATATCTAATATAAATGGCATAATATTATAAATAACATTACTCAGTGGATAACTTCATAGTTTTGATGTGATACACAATTAAATTCATTCCAAGAAAGACAAAGGATGAAGAAATATGAAAAAAATTACTGCTGTGACAAAGAGCACTCTACTTAAAAATTGAATTTGCATGTTATTGTTCATCTCTATAATAATTCTCTACAAAATCTCCCTATTTATTTAAAACCAGAAAAAGAAACCCTCTCTGTAACCAGAAAACTCAGTTACAGCTCAGCTCCTGGAGAATGAAAGCCCCTATTGTCATGGGTTCAGCAGCAGCAGTCATTTTTCTCCTTCTTGGTAGCTGGTGCAGCGCTGTGTTTCTGATTTTGGGCCTGGGAACAGTGCTGATAACACCAGTGTTTCGGTTACAGCTTAGTGATGTTTTGGTCTGGCCAAGGACTTTCTGAGTCTCATGCTCTACCAGGGAGGAGGGGAAGCCAGGAGGAAGCAGAGACAGGACACCTGACCCAACCTGACCAAAATGGTTATTCCATACCACAGCACGTCATGCCCAGGATGTAAAACAGAGAGCAGAGACCCAGAAGGGTGGGGGTGCACTGCTTGGTCAGGCTGGGTATAGGTGGGGAGAGATTGTATTCTTTCCTTGCATTTGCCTTGTCATTATTGTTATTGGTGGTAGCAGTAGTGATTTGTGTTATACTTTAGTTACTAAACTGTTCTTATCTCAACCTGTGGGAGTTGCATTCTTTTCGATTCTCCTTCCCATTCCTCTGGGAGCCGCGGGAAGAAAGTGGGGGAAGTGAGTGACAGAACGAGCTAAGTGAGTTAGAGAGGCTTAAACCACGGCACCTATATGCTGCAACTTTACCTGGTGAGGACTCTTTATACCTACATTCACCCTGCATAAATGAATGGCTCATACCAGACACTAATATTGCCAGGATTGCCCTCAAGGCCACTAGCATTGCAAGGGACTAAAAAGGTTTGTATACACATAATCATAAATACAGCCAGAAATCCACTGCTTTTCATCCTCCTACTCAGAAAATCCTTGAGACAAAAATTAAGACTCCTAAAACAGCTAATCTTCTTTCCAATTTCCAATTAATTTATGTAATCTGGAAAATATTCACTCAAGAGAATCACAGATCACAGAGATCTATGGGATCAAGTAGATTAATAGGCTTGTGGGTACTGAAAGAGACCACTTTGTTCCTTTGGGAACCTCCTGTATGAGGCAAGTGAAAGGACCCAGGAGTGGATCATAAAGTGACAGAAAGACAAAACATAACAAACAATTCCTCTCCTCATCTCAGCACTCACAACTCTCAGAGCTTCAGCACAAGGCATATCTTAACTGCAAGGAAAAGTGTCCTGTGCAGCATACAGATGATGGACATGGTGAAGGCACTGCAGCCAGCAGGCGCTGCCACTGGTGAACATCCACAGCTGCAGTGGAAGGGTTGTTTATCTGGTCTGGTGTCAAAGGCTATCTCCAAGCCACCATGAGCATCATGTCTACTCACCAGGGAATCAAAAGAGGATCTGCATCCTCTTGTTTTTTGAATACACAGCACTGAGCTGTATCCTTTCCCTACTTTACTTGCTGTTTAACACAATCTAAATCTGCAGCTTATAAAATTATTCTCAGAGCAATGCCAGCAGTACTGCTGTTGAGTTCGTGTTATTCTGCTTCTCTAAAGCTGCCACAAAATAGCATCAGATGTTCTCTCAAAAAGTGCAGAGTAGGTGTGATGTTTATACTGTTCCCTTAGTGTTTGTACTGGGATAAAACTAGTGTGCACACAGTGTTACGGGAAAAAAATCTGCAGATGTGTTTTACTTCACTCTTGTATTTCTAAACAACTTGCTCACATTATATCTGAGCACTTTTGTAGTGCAATACTTACTGTGTGCATTGTACAGGATTCTATAATAATGCAAAATCATGTAAGTGTTTATTGCCGGCTGAATTAAGAATCCCATCCCAGATTCTGATATAATGTGTACACAGACATCCTCCCCTTAGTCATTACAAAGAATTTTATTCTTGTTTGGTTGATTTCTTGTTTGCTTGCCTTGTTTTTAAACACAGCCTAGAGAATTAAAAGACTCATATAATAAATTTCAAACATTGAGTATTCACCAGAGAAATAGATATCTTTAAACATTTACATGCTGGATTAACTAGGGAAAAATCTTACTTCTTTCAAGAACAGGATTACTCCTCAAATATTTATGCTCAGCCACTGCATAGCCAGTTAACAGCAATCTGTGGCAAAGCTTAATTCCTAACTTAGAAAGGTAATTCCATACCTTCCTGAGCTTAAAAGAGAAATGTTAAGTTATACTGGTTTAATTACAGTCTCTTTGAAAAGTTAACTTTGGCTTCTTAACAAAACCAGTACATTTTTAGGAAAGAAAGCATCATAAGCATTTGATAATTTTCATGTGAAAACAATCCTTTCAAAGCTTCAGGAGCTTATCAAGTGTCTTTCCTACCTGGTTACTTTTCATATCATAAATATATTATTTTCTATAAGCTAAACTGAATATTGAGCTCTTATCAGGCTTCTTAAATAACTAGTCTGTACATGCCATCTGCCATAACATTATTATAAAAGGCAATTCTATAAACTTAACAACCAATTTACATTTCCTCCCCTCATGTACCTTTCCAGACTTTCCTTCAAGCAATTCCCTGTTTTAGAAACCCCATCTGCCATCTTCCATCTTCTCTTCTTTTAAACCCCTCTTCAAAATGCTCTGACTTTATCAGTCCTGAAAATTCCAGTCTGCCCTCTTAAGATATGGTATGACAATTGATATTTTTGTAAAACCCATAAATTATTTATCATTCACTTTGCTGCTATATGAAGTTTATAATCATAAGTTTTCCCACATCCTAGTAGAATTCTAAATATTTTCAATTCCCTCATTTTTCAGCTGGATTTTATCACAGGAGGCAGTTCTGTAAAGTTTAATTAACTGAAAAAAATGCTTGCTGGAACCAAAGATGGGTTTGCACAAGAGCTGAATAAAATAACACCTTTGTCAGGAAGATCTAACAGAACAAGTGGGATTTTCAAAGATAAATATTTGCAATATTATGATGTTCAGTCTACTAAAAAAACATATTTGTGTACTCATTCATCAGAGCCATTTGAAATGCGCTGCTTGTTTCAGATCTCAAGAAGCCCTGTATGGAAAAACAAATTTTCCAACAGCACCACCAATTTACAAAGGATATTCCCCTTCCCAGTAGCCCTGCTTTTTCATACTTTTACTAAAACATTTCTGTAAGACTTCTAGCTTAGGTACAAAAATAAAAACTTTTTAAAATAAATTAGAAAAACATAAGATTAAAATTTTACTTCCATAAAATGCTTAACCACGCTGCACACACATTTTCTATGCATACACATAATTCTATGAGTTCACATAATTTTAAATAATTTGATTCTATGATTCTATGAAAACCTCCACAGCAGCCATTCCAAAGAACTAGGGAGAAAAAGCATGGCTATGACCTACTTATATCTGAACACTTCTTAAATGGCGCTTCTACATAAGCTAGCTCAGAGGAAGACACTGACTCAAAAACTTATGGATACAGCAGTAAACACCCTCATCTTATACATACAAGGATCTGCACAAAACTTGTATAGTGCCATGAGACTTATTTGGTTCTTATCTAATACACGGGAACATATGGTTTAGTTGGAGGCTATTTTCTGGGAGGCTAAACCAAGCAGGATTCAACATGGTTAATATTGAGGTAACTCTTTTTGCCAGAAAATGAAACTTTAATACATACACTTTTCATACTATCGCAGGGGCATTGCAGAGGAACATGAGTTGTTACAGGTTTTCATACAGTAGAGATGAGTAATAACACAGAAGAGACAGTTCAATGAGTTGTAACAACTTTCTCCTCATCTCCACCGGAAGTTCAAAAGCATTTTCCCATCTATAAACTTTAACTGCTTTAATTATAACTCCATGCAATCAAAGCACAGAAAATCATTTGTAATTATACATACCTTTATTTTGTAAAGTTTGATTAGAGAGAAGAAAAACAGTTAGCCAAGGTCCCTCCAGAGAAACATACACCTTAACCTGTCTATCTGCAGACTTCTACTGTACTGCAAGGGTACGCAGGTGCTTCTTTTGGAGTGTGTTTTACAAATAACATGAAAAAATGTGTCAGGAATTCAGTTACAGTGCCCTTTGACATCCTTCATCTATCACATATCCTTACATTCCCAAAGATACAGCCATTTACAAGAGAGAGAATATTAAATCATAATCTGTTCTGTCTCATAGCACTGTTAATTTATATCACTGTCTGCAGCAATTGCCAAGTTCAGATCCTCTGGGAACTCAACCCTTGCTCAGGTTCCTATCAATCCAGTGCACAGAATTCATGGCTACATCTTGAACTGCTGCTGGATTTGCTTTCCCTAGGAAAATCCCAGATTTTAAATTTCTTTTGTTAGACCTGAAGGTCAGGCAAAGCCAGAAAATCTGCACTGTTACAGGTGTAAAAACTGAGGTTTACATAGGGATTGACTTACTGTGCTTCAAAGTATGGAAATTATAATTATTCTTCATTTTAGTTACTCAGAATTCAGTATATGCATTATAACAGAGGTACAGTTGCCTCAAGCTACAATACAACATAAGGAAGATACATAGTTCAGTAGTACTTTTCTAATGGGTATTTTTATACTGAGAATCATGTGTATGCTGCAATATTATAAACAAAAAACATATTAACACATTGGAAAGTTGTCTGTTTTATACATGAGTCAAAGTTAACACCACTTGCACATCTTCCTGTTTCATGAATGGTTACGTCTACACAAATACACCAGATAACATACAAAAAGCTTGCCCACAAAATCCAGCACATCCCGTGAGGCCCACTGATTTCCTTGAGTTCTGCAGCATTTAATTAAGCCTACAGAAACAATTCAGCTTTTACCGAAAACAGGACAAGTCTCCCAGGCTATTATCCCAAACATCACAGCCTTTTAGCACTGTGGGCTTTCTGACTGCGTTAACACAAGATAAACTCCTCTTCCTTTTTCCTTGCTAGGTTATTTTAGGTCACATTTTATATTACATCCTCCAGGATCATTAATGACAAAGGGACATATCAATCACCAGACATGCTGCAAAGTTTGTAAGGTGAGTGACTTTATGGTATCCCTGGTTTTTCTAACAAGATTTATACAGTAGCATAATGAAAATGAATTATGAGCTACCATTAATTATGAGATCTTTCTGTGTGTTTGTGCAGGAAATATCTTAAGAGAGGAAGATGAAGGAAAAGTACTTGTAAAACCGAGAAAGAAGTACAGAAGCAAAAGCACAAATGATGAACAGATTAAAATTCTTCAGGATTAGCAAAATCAGAACAAATAATCTGGCTGCCACAAGGAAAAAGGATGTAATAAAGCAGGCAAGCTATCCAAAATGGTAAGAAAAACCAGACAAACTAGATGCAGAAAGAGAGTAAACGAGTTTACTGGGAAATTTGCATAATGTTGACTAAAAGACCTCTTAAACCTTGTAGAAGATGAAAAGATCTTCCCATCCTAAGCCAGTACAGGTGGGGAACAAAAGAAGCAGATGTGCCTTTTCTGTCCTTAGCAAAAAACATGAGAAATTATGTAAGACGTTGATGAGCATTAAATATTGATGTTTCTCCTTCTCTAATTTTACATGTTGAGCATTTGAAACTGGACAGCAATTAGTCTCTTCTCCCATTTTATAATGGAAAATGTGTTAACTAGGAATAAAAACATTCCTAGTGCTCCAGTCACCCAAACTGCAATTCAGAATAGGAAAAAATAACCACTCTTCCTGTAAAATTAATTTTGCTGGCATCTGAAGAGCATGGTTTTACCAAAATTTGGCCTTCGACCCAAAACAATACAGGAAAATCAGGACTATGTATGCATGAATTGCTAGTAATAAGCTTTGCTGCCTTTTTCTTACAGGCAAGTAAAAAAAACTGCATTGTTCACAAAGGTGCACATATACACCAGAAGTTTTGAAATGTCAGTACAGGTTCTTGCTGCAGAACAAAACAGGTTCTGCTGTTCTCACTGGACATAAATATCAGCTGGTTCTGCGAAACAATCCCTTTCGTTTTAACTGGGCTATTTGTGATCAAAAAAATAATTCAGCTCCCAGGATCTGACGTTTCAAAGACACACAGAGGAATTCTGTGCTGCATAGTCCCTTAATATACATAATATTCGTTGGTATTAAAATGCTTTCATGGACCAATTGATTAATTAAATAGCTGGTTTTCTTGAACTGAAGGTGATGTTAGTATTTTTTGTAGTTTTTTTGCACTAATCCAAAATGGAGATTTAGAACCACCCCATAAAAGAGCAAAATTCCATATTGCAATCCCTTATAGTACTTCTTTATAGATGAAACCTTCTGAAAACAGATAAAATTTTCCTGCGCTTTCCCTGAGGCTCCATGATCTGCATTGTGTGACAGTGGCTCACAGCCCAATTTTTACTTCTTTTTCAGTATCAAGTTGAAGTTGGATCATTAACTGGGTCGGTGACACCTGCGATATGTTTACGACTTCTGCAGTCAGCCTCTGGATAGGCGAATCGCAGCAATCCCTTCTGAGACCTCTTGCTCTTTTGGGAGAAAAGAAGACAAGTTTTGGAAGAAGTTGGAAGTCAGATGCGACACTCTGGAAACTTCATCTTTGATTTAACAAAGTTTTGCATAAATATGACAAACTGGGTTGTATATCTTCTATAAAAGCTTTCAACCCTTTCTGGGCTGTCGTGGCCCTCATTCTTGAGCTAGGACAGTCCTAGTAAACAGAAACAGAAGGAATGATAAAGCCATAGAGTACTAGGCAAAGCTGAAAATGGATGAAATTCAGTACAGAAAAATGCCAAGTTTGCACACAGGGAAAGGATGGGCCTTGAGGTGGTCGTTAGTGCTCAGCAGTGACACCTTGCATCTGGGACAGGCTCTTGAGCAAAATCAGCAGCTCTAAGTTCAGTAGCACTCAAAAAAAGAAGACATGCATTGGGAGTTTTTAAGATAGGAGTAAAGGACAAAGTACAAAATGTAATTGCGTCACTATACAAATACTTTGCTTGAATGAAATACCTGGAATACTTTGAGCAGTTCTGATACCCCAGCTTCAAAGGAGATGCATTAGAATGGGAAAAATTTTAGAGACAGGCAATAAAGTCAAAACTACGGAGCAGCTACAGACAGGAATGTTTGAGCAGAGTAAATTTAAACAGCCTGGAAAAAGGAATATGCTTGAGTAAAATGATGGGGGCTTGCAAGACCATAACTATCATAGAAAGAGTGACTGGGACTACCTATTTGCTCAACAGAGGCCATTAAATGAAGGTGACTGGAGCCAGGTTCAGAACTAGCAAAAGGAGATTGCTTACTGGTCATACATAGCGGTGTGGAGCCCCTTTCCAGAGAATGCTGTAGATGCAGGAACTTCAGGTGGCTTCAGGGACTGCCGCAGTAAATTGTTTTGTATTTTTCAAAGAGCCTGCTTAGCAACAATCGAAACAGGGATCTGTTGCAACCAAATATACCACCAGCAGGTGAATCTTATCCAATAACATGAACAATGTTATAAAAAAACCCACATACTTTACCTTTCTTTACCTTTCACCCAACATACTGCAGCCACTAAGCTTTAAGTCTGCCAAAGATTTAAGTCCTTTTTAACCATGTGAAAGTTTCTAACAATGCTTTGTAGCAGATGGGCAGTGATATGAATCAGTCATGCTCCTCTTCAGGTCTGATTGTACTGCTCTGGTCCCTCTCAGCACTCCATGTGCTCTCAGAGACTGCAGATACCCTGGCGTGTGCAAAACAGTTTGTCTGCAGAGCAGGGCCCATGGCTATGCTGCATTTCACAGTAACATGGAAAAAGGTAAGTTTTTAGCCCTTCAAGGACAGGTCTCTATCAATTCTTGTTATGCCTAGCAGATACTGGTGAGAAGGGAAACAGTGATAGGAACATGAGGAATCAGGGCACATGGAATATGCATCAGAGAAATCTTATTCATAATTCCTCCTAACCTCAAAAGCACAGTCACTTAAAAGAGCTAAATGCTCATGATTTTTGCTGCAGATTTACTACTGAAAGCTTTATAAATTCTATCCTTCCTTCATCAAGTGGATTTATAATCTGAAATCTAAAATGTAAAAGTTTAAAATAAATAGTGTTTTGGAAGTTTTGATGCAGCATTAGCTAAACAATGTTGTCCATTCCAGAGCACTACAAGCCTAAAGAAGCCCATAGCAAACAGTACCTCAATTACAAAGAGCTTTGTCAAAGCTATGCATGTCATCAGGTAACCAAGTACTCAGAGATTATGGGAAAATAGCAGCTCAGCCCCCATGCCAATGTCCCCCCAGCAGCAGCAGGGTAGTTGAATGGCCAATTCAAGACAGAAAAAAGATGCAGCAAAACCCCAGGGTCAAGCAAGCATGATCTTTTTTATCCCAGTGTTAGGCATGACTCTACATTCAGCAACAAGCCCTACTCCCGTATGTACCAGCCTTAGGTAGCTCCTCAGTAAGCCCATTTTAAACATCTGTTCTGCCACCTACACTGCTCAGTGGAGCAGTGAAGCTGCTCGGTGGAGCTCAGTGGATCTTCTTCGGATAGATCATTGTTCTAAATTTTTTATGAGATATTAAAAGCCGGCAAAAATGTTCAGCTATTTACATTTTTGAAAGCTGTCCTGGAAACATGGAGCACGCCCATTTTGAGGTTTTGAAGAATACACAAAAACAGACTTTGAGCAGTGAGAAAGAAACAGCCTGGAGGCACACTGGATATACGCAAAGCTGCCAAGAGGTGCCAGAGAGACATAAACCATTAACCTGCAGGTTAGGAGTAAATTGAGTCTAGCAAGTGTCATGTGGGAGCTACAGGGAAGGGACAGAAAGGGTGATCTACCCCTCAGCAGAGCTCAGGCACCATGTTTACTTGAGTATTTGCCAGGTGCCATTCCAGGGAAAGTTGCTATCACTCACAAAGCATCATCCACAGTGTTATCTACAGTACCTGCCTTCCAATGTCTACTGAACCTTCACACCATATAAGGTGAGGAAGAGAGGAGCACAAATTAAACAAGCAGACAGTTCTCCCTTTCCAGTTCTGAATAAATGACAGCCCTACCTAGCAATATCAGAACCCAAATCTATATTAAATTTTCACCAATATCTTTGGGAGCAGTATTTTCATTTACTGAACAAGAAGGAGAGGAAATCAAAGAAGAAAATTAATTATACAGGGTATAAGTTTTGCTTTCTCACTGCAAAAGGCAGTCAAAGCACCATAGCCAAGCAGTTGTGAGACTGCAGAAAAGACATGGGATGTGCAAGCTAGTTTGAAGATGAAGAATACAGCAAGACAGCATGGGATACAGTAATAATCCAGTTCCTGCAGATGAAGACAACAGTGTTAATGACCAGTATAAGCAGTCTGAGACCAAACAGACGAAAATGATTTATCACTTTGTTTTTAGTATTATACTGCCCATTCAGAGACAAGGCCAGTATTCCACTATCAAGCAGCACTTATTTGTGGGATTCTAACTATATTCAGAATATGGAGACCAGAAAAAATAAAATTCTCGAAGATGAAAAATATGTTTTCAATTTTCTTGTAATAATGAACAAGTCTCACAGCTTGAAAAACTTACACCATGTAAAGTTAAACAATTGTTAAATGCCTTTATAATTATTGATAATACATCAAGAACCTGATTTTGCAAGCTCTTATACAAGATGCAAAATTGTTACTCTTGATATTTCACCTACTTCAGCTCTTGGGCAGGTCTACTACAACAGCACAGCCAGACAACACAGTGCAGATTTTCACAAACCTTTTAAATTTAGTGTTAGAAAACTCTGGATCTTTAAACTACTTTCAGTTTAAGCTTATTAAAAGTTTAAACATTTAAAAAAGAAACAGAAGGAATGATAAAGCCATAGAGTATTAGACAAAGCAGAAAATTGACAAAATTCAGTACAGAAAAATGCTGAGTTTGCACACAGGGAAAGGATCATAATGTTTAAAACATTAAAAGTTTAAACACTTAAACATTTCAGTTTACAATTTGACAATGTTAGCATATTAAATTAAAAAAGAAATTAAAGAAATGGAAAACATGCTTAACATTTTTGATGAAACAGAATTGTTTACATTGATTTAAAAAGGATTTGGTTGGAAGTTTCAAAATGTGTCAAAATTATAAACCCAAGTTGCCCATTTTGAAATTAAATTCAAAACAGCTTTAAAGAATTTCTATTCTTACATTTTCACATCATTTCTTAGCCTACCATATTATGACATAATTGCTAAATAATTTTTTTATGTGAATGTTTGCTATCATATTATTAACTTTAAGGTTCATTTCTGTAAAATCTTGGGATGTTACAACAAACAAAGGAGGAAAGTTGATCCAAAATATAAAATATATCATTACTAAGTAGCAGCAGCTCTTGGTAACTTTTACAAGAATAAAATTAGAGCACGTAATCATTGTATGCCAGCAGCAATGAAAGCATGAAAGAAGGCTTTTATAGGCTTAAGCTACTTCCAACAATAAAAATTAGTACTTTTCACATTTTAGAAAATGAGTAAAACTTCAATAGCACTTCTTATATTTCAATATATTTCTGCTTGAAATAATTCTCTGAATTTCCCAGAATTTTCACAAAAAAGTTACAGCTTGAACAAAATAACACACCCATCCAAAATCAAAAGCACTGTTACTTCATAAATAGCCTAAAATCCTCAAAGAATGTCTGTATTTCCTCAGTATTTTCTTCTTTGTAAAAAATGCAAAGCAAAAGCATTTGAGAAAAAAGCTCACATAATTTCTTTGCATAAAATATTAATCCTAAAATGTCCACTAGAAGGGTCAAAAGACAAAGTTTATTCATTATAAAATTACATATCAGAATCATTGCTAGCTTAGAAAATACATTTGCAGTTTTAAGCAAAATCAGTCCTAACTGGAAAGTAAGAAAGCAGATATATATGTGCATATTCAAGTGGTTCTCAATATTAATGAGATGTCACAGACAATATTGAAAGTGATGTTATTCCAAATGTACTGGCTTATCTGTATCACTTAAATTTCTAACTTTGTCAACTGGAATCTATTTCTCTGACTTAGAAAGCTGAAAATAGGGTTTATATTTGCAGCCTACCTTCAGAAAAGATTAAGAGAGTGGAAATAATGACCAATACCTGTATACGTATTATCCTCTCAAGTGGCAGGATTTACCAGAATGATTTGTAAGACAGTACATGAAACTGGGCACCTTGTATTAATTGGAGCAGTATTGCCATTTCACCTCCTGACTAAAACTTCAAGACTCTGCTTCTTCTATCATAGATTGCCACTATTCAGCCTGATATCACAAATCCATTTTTTTTCTCATTACTATTCTCATTATAAGGGAAAATCATGCTTACTTAGCTGCATGACTTGCTGAAGTACTTTCAGGTTAAGTCGAATCTATTTTGGTGACAAGACCAGATCATTGTATGCATCTTTACCAGACCACTGTACACAGTCATCTGACCTTCTCCCTAATATTTTTATTTTCTCTTTAAGGTTATTATTGTAGGTGGATTATTTTTTTCTACTTGATCATGTGAAAGGAGACATGATGTTCTGAGAGCCATTTATCTGGATGACTTTAGTCTGCTTTTAAACCAAACTGAAACAACATCAGGCAATAGGTAACCTTGGCTTTAGTGTCATAATAACATTATATAAACTGTCCAAAATTCTGTGCTTGAAAAAAGCATGAAATACCACATTATGACTGACTTCTGATTAGCCAGCATAAGATTTGCACTAGAAAGAAAAGAAAAAACCTTCAGAGAAGCCCTACTTTTCTCCTAGGTTTTCTCTTTCAACATTAAGATTTAGGTAATCATGAGGTAAATTTTTAGACTGACAGTTCAGCTACATTTACCTACAAATGTGCCTTTCAATTTTATATGTGGAAAGTTGTGATTTTCCTTATATTAGGAAACCTTTGCAAAAAATTGAAGGTTAAATAACTGACTCAGTTGCAGTTTCTTACCCATGTCTCTAATCACGTCTTGCCACTACATTCATATATTAAATTGATGTGGTTTATATGCAAAGCTGTAAAATAATCCTGCCCATTCCAGATGAATGACAAAAACAGATTTAAATTATTTTTTTTCATAAATCAAACTGAAAATGTTCTTGTTGATGACTTCATTTTAACTATTCACAACCCTTTAACAGAAGAAAAAAGTTGTAAAAGACTTCAAATTAAACTAATCATACTGAAGTTCCACTGAAAAGTAACTTAATGCATAAAACCATGTTAAGGGAAGGATCATGATACACAGCAGAAAATCACTTGTCTGCTTCTTCGTACCATCTTTTACAGAGGACAAAGAAGGACTTCACATCAGCAGCAAGCAAGAAAAAACATATATTTTCAAAGTCCTGTCACAGGACCATTGAGTACCGAGAAACAGGCATATCATGAATTCAGATCCTTTGGGAAGAGAGATTATATCTTTGCCCTAGTGTCTGAGAGAGAAGCTACTTAAGCAGGACCTTAAGACCTGGCATCTAAGGTCTCAGTGGTGGGTGCCCAATGTGGCCAGTCTTGCCTGTTGCTTGAGAATTCAGATCTGAAGGCTAAGGGATATTCTCATTCTCCCTGCAAATCGCAGCTCTTTCCCATCAGTGAATTGATACACCATGAAACCTCTGATCCACATCCTGCAAAGCTCATTTGGAGAAGCATCCAAGCTAACCTTGCTGCAAAGCAGACACTGGACAGGTAGCTGAGAGATCTGGATTGCTGTCAGCAGCTTGGATCCCAGCAACTTCAGAGTTCCCCTAGTCATACATTCCCTAGGTTACAACAGAAGGGTTTTTCTGCATTTCTTTGAAATGTCACTAAATGGCCTAATAGTCAATCATGCAGACATTCAGAAGGTTTATTAAGAAAGAGCAAGAAAATATGTTTCCCATTACCAATATTTTCTCCAAGTTGTTTGCATGTTTTCCCCTACTGCAAAAGCACACCCTAAGGTTCCCTCCAGAGCGAGAGTAATCAGCCAGCCTCATCAACCATCTCCAAAAGTCTTGCTATTTCAATTTCCACTCATGTTCCTTGATGTACTGTTGTGGTTTAAGCCCAGCCGGCAACCCAGAACCACTCAGCCGCTCACTCACTCCCCCCCTCCTTCCTCCCCCCATTCCTGGAGGGATGGGGAAGAGAATCGAAAGAATGGAACTTCCACGGGTTGAGATAAGAACAGTCCAGTAACTAAGGCATAACACAAAACCACTACTGCTACCACTAACAATAATGATGATAAGGGAAATAACAAGGGAAGAGAATACAACCACTCGCTACCTACCAACCGATACCAGCCTCACCTGAGCAGTGATCTGACCCTTTCGAGTAACTGCCCCCAGTTTATATACTAGGCATGACGTGCTGTGGTATGGAATACCTCTTTGGTTAGTTTGGGTCAGGTGTCCTGTCTCTGCTTCCTCCCGGCTTCCCCTTCTCCCAGGTAGAGCATGAGACTCAGAAAGTCCTTGATCAGAGTAAATATTACTGAGCAGCAACCAAAACCTTTGGTGTTATCAGCGCTGTTCCCAGGCTGAAAGTCAAACACACAGCACTGCACCAGCTACTAAGAAGGAGAAAAATGACTGCTACTCCTGAACCCAGGACATGTACCCTTGCCCAGCCTGTCAGAGCAACTTGATGTCTACAGCCCATGTCAGCAGCTGCTGTGTGCAGTGGAATTCATAAACTTCAGAGCTAGCAAACCAGATGAAAAAAAGAACACCTGCATGCAAGGGAAATAGTTAATTATAACGCTATTCCTCAAAACCAGAGTTGCAGGTGGTACAATGCTCTTCACCATCTGTCAGTCCACACTGCCAGCTGAAGACCCCCCTGAACAGTCACCATAAAAGTCAAAAGGCAGCTGACAAGTTGAACATGTTACAGTACAGCACCAGCAACCTCTGAGCAAACTGTTGTAAAAACAGGTAAAAAATGACATACCTCTCAGTAGAGCACACTTGTTTCTTCCCAGTTCCTTCAGAGATATTAGCTGAAGAAGAACAGCAAGCTTGAGGAGAGAGAGGGAGAAGAATAAGAATTATATTAATGCCTTCTGTGCTGAACTTTTTTGGAGTTAGAAAATTTATGTGCTTCTTGTATACACCACCATTTTGTAGTGGCATCTTAGTGAAGTAGTGCTTTAAATATCTGCTTGGAGTCAATCTAGTTGCCTTATATTGTAAAAGCAAGTTCTTAATTTATCTTTTCCTTCATTGCTTCATTCTGGAGGTATTCCCTTGTAAATTAGCACTGGCCAATGGACATGTAGAGCATTATTAATGTGTACAGAGCTGCAGCTTAGAGGAGTCACAGAACAAATAAGGAACACAACAATGCTTAATTTCAGCATAATTCCCTTTCCTTTTTTTTTTGTTTCAAATTTGCTTATTCTCCACTGGCACTTTTTCTTTTCATTAAAAAATGAAACTGTATTCTAATTAGGTCATCTGACTTTTTTTTTTCTTTAAAGAACTATGATAATTAACTCTGAAGACAACAAGTCCAGCTGGAATTACATTCTATGACTATACAAGATGCTCAGCATGTTGTGATTTCTTTCCATTCTCAGTGGTCTTGTCAGGTGCTATCCCGCAGCCAAAGAAATTAAGCCAAATCTGAGCACAAAGAGGAATACACTACTGATGAAACACATGCTATTTTAACCCCTTAATTGGTCATTTTAAAATTCAAATCAGAACCTCCATATGGTATTTCTTATTGTCCTGGTCTTCAATTTTTAAAATAATTTCGTGCTTTTTTTAGATCCTTCTCTTAACCCTCCTGGAAAGTAACCACCTTTCATTTATTTACAAGTTAGCCATTGTTAAAAAAGAATAATGGTTCACTAATCTCATAGAAATGAATTTACAAGTAAGAATCTATAATCTCCAACAAAACACATCTTGTTACTTACCGCAAGCATTAAAGACTGTCTGCCTCAGAAATGTTGTTAAATTTTCGCCTCTGCACCAAGTTACCCTCAGAGAATGACGACTGAAATATTTCCTAGGTATAGTAAATGAATGACATTGTATCAGCTATTAGTTCTTCACTGTTTGTGAAACTGAAATTTAGCTGGATCTGAATTGAAAAAATTATGCTGCTTTGTAGGTGGCTAATTACTTTTAAGTCTGACAAGTCTCTCCTTTCAACATTAGGCTCTACATTAATTCTGGCAAGAATACAGTATTCATGAATAAATTAAAGCAATTAAATAACTTGAACTTGAGTATGGTACAAAATCCTAGGAGACAGAAACACTTATCATCCTTAATGCTGGAAAACACAATTCTTACGGCTAGCAAGCAGAGGGCCATGTTCTACATAAATTATGGTTTTACTTCTGGAGCACAGAGCACTTAAATGGCTATATGTCCCCTCTGTTACCACACACCTCCACAGAAGTACAGCTCAGTGAGAAGAGTACTACACTCACACTGATAAACACAAGGAGCAGCAAGTATTTGTGATCATAGAATCATAGAATCATAGAATAGTCAGGGCTGGAAAGGAACTTAAGATCATCTACTTCCAACCTCCCTGCCATGGGCAGGGACACCTCACACTAAACCATCCAAGGCTATGTCCAATCCAGCCTTGAACACCGCCAGTGATGGAGCATTCACAACTTCCCTGGGCAAACCATTCCTGTGCCTCACCACCCTCACAGTAAAGAATTTCTTCCTCATATCCAATCTAAATTTCCACTCTTTAAGTTTGAACCCATTACCCATTGTCCTATAACTACAGTTCCTCATGAAGAGTCCCTCCCCAGCATCCTTACAGGCCCCCTTCAGATACTGGAAGGCTGCTATGAGGTCTCCACACAGCCTTCTCTTCTCCAGGATGAACAGCCCCAACTTTCTCAGTCTGTCTTCATACGGGAGGTGCTCCAGACCCCTGATCATCCTCGTGGCCTTCCTCTGGACTTGTTCCAACAGTTCCATGTCCTTTTTATGTTGAGGACACCACAACTGTACACAGTACTCCAAGTGAGGTCTCATGAGAGCAGAGTAGAGGGGCAGGATCACCTCCCTCGACCTGCTGGTCACACTCCTTTTGATGCAGCCCAGGATACGGTTGGTTTCTGGGCTGCGAGCGCACAGTGAAGCCTGCTCATGTTCATTTTCTCATCAAACAACACTCCCAAGTCCTTCCGTGCACGGCTGCTCTGAATGTCTTCTCTGCCCAACCTGTAGCTGCGCCTGGGATTGCTCCGACCCAAGTGGAGGACCTTGCACTTGTCACAGTTAAACTTTATCAGGTTGGCATCAGCCCACCTCACAAGCATGTCAAGGTCCCTCAGGATGGCATTCCTTCCCTCCAGCATATCAATCGAACCACACAACTTGGTGTCATTGGAAAACTTGCTGAGGGCGCACTCAATCCCACTCTCCATGTCACCGACAAAGATGCTGAACAAGACCGGTCCCAGCACCGATCCCTGAGGGACACCACTCATTACTGGTCTCCAGCTGAACTTTGAGCACAACTCTTTGTGTGAGGCATCCAGCCAGTTCTTTATCCACTGAGTGGTCCACCTATCAAATTGATGTCTCTCCAATTTAGAGACAAGGATATCATGTGGGACAGTGTCGAACGCTTTGCACAAGTTCAGGTAGATGACATCAACTGCTCTACCCCTGCCCATCAGTTCCGTAGCCCCATCATACAAGGCCAGCAAATTGGTCAGGCAGGATTTCCCCTTAGTGAAGCTATGCTGGCTGTCACCAACCACCTTGTTGTTTTTCATGCCCTCCAGCAGAATCTGCTCCAGGATTTTGCCAGGCACGGAGGGGAGGCTGACTGGTCTGTAGCTCCCCAGTTCATCCATTTTGCCCTTCTTGAAAATGGGGGTTATATTTCCCTTTTTCCAGTCATCAGGAACTTCACCTGACTGCCATGATTTTTCAAATATGATGGACAGTGGCTTAGCAACTTGCTTTGCCAGCTCCTTCAGGACCCACGGATGGATTTCTTCAGGTCCCATGGACTTGTGCACATTCAGGATCTTAAGATAGTCTAGAACCAGATTCTCTCCTACAGTGGGCCTAATGTCTTCTTTCTCATTATTCATTGTCATGAATAAATCTGCGCATTTTCTTTGAAGTGATTTTATTATCCCTGCTGAATAGATTTAATTTTGTTAAAAGCCAGTCTTGTTTTAGCCTGAATATCATCAGCAATAAGCAGTGTGTTAAAATATCAGATGGTCCTTTTTGATGAAACCTGCTCTTGAAATGAAAATCAGGGGCCATGCAGATGCAAACCAAAGCAGTTAAATTCCTGCCTAGCTGGCACAGGGGGTTTTGTTGCTATTTTTTATCCTGATTGCACAGCTACCTGCTGTAGCCATACTTATTCTGTTTTCCACATGATCCCATAACAGATTTAAACCAGGACTTTCGATCAGAAAGTCTATCATAAGGTTTCTTCATGGCTCAACTCAAGCACAATTTGGTGCTGCAGAAAACTATAGTCTGCACTTCATACCAAGAATCAACAGGGAATATAACACAGAAAACCAAAAGTTCTCTAAAGACCAGGGTCAAAATGATAGGTTTCAAAAAGCAACAGTCTATTTATGAGATTTCTGCAAAGCTTATCCCTTTATTGAGAGTAACAGATATAGTATTGCCCTGGGTCAGATGATTCTTCATAGAAGTGCAATTTCACTACGCTAGCTGCAGTTTTGTTACACTAAATGTAATTGCACGTGGAAGACTGATGCAAACTTTCTTCATCAGTAAAAATTGTAAACTATATGATTATGAACATTTTACCATAGATTAGCTTAATGAAACCCACAAGGACTGCCTTTTTTTAAAACTCTTTGAAACTCTAAACATCAAGACCTGCCATACCTAGATTACATTAAAATAGCTAGAATTTCCAGGGAATTCAGGCAGATATGGACAAATTTCAGGCAAAACCTATTTCTTAAAGAGTCAATTTAAAAAGTCTTCACTTATATTGATATTATCTGATATACTGTAATTATTAATTGCTGTAACTGGAGAAGTCTTTAAAGCTGAAACATGCATTAGTACCGGGAGATATGGTATAGCTAGAGAGGTATCTAAAGTGGAGAGGTATGGATCTGAAAGATGGACCAGTGAGTGGATAAGGAATTGGCTAGCTGGTCATACTCAGAAAGCTGTGGTCCATCGCTCAATGTCCAAGTGGAGATCAGTGGTGAGTGTTGTCCCTCAGGGGTCAGTATTGGGACTGGCACTGTTCAACATCTTTATCAGTAACATGGGCAGTGGGATTGAGAGAGCCTCAGCAAGTCTGCTGATGACACCCAGCTGTGTGGTGCAGTTGATACACTGGAGGGAAGGGATGCCATCCAGAGGGACCTTGACATGCTTGAGAGGTGTCCAATGACAACCTCATGAAGTTAAATCAAGCGAAGTGCAAAGTCACACAGCATCACATACCAACTGCAGGTAAATACATCTGTCAAACATGTACACTGATTATAGAATGGTTTGACTTAGGAGACCTGAAAGACCACCTAGTTTCAATCCATTGCCATGGGCAGGGATGCCTTCTACTAGACCAGGTTGCTCAGAGGCACATCCAGCCTGGCCTTGAACGCTTCCAGGGATGGGGCATGATCCTACAGAAACATACATATGGTCAGTAAGATCGACAAGCACATCTGAGGGCTGGCATTACCCAGACTGCTTTTGAAGACAGTGGTCTTACCTTCTTTGCTTGGAAATGTATGTAAGATGGAAATGTTTATGAGGTAACTTACAAAAATACAACAGAATGTAAAAAATACATATTACATATGTGATCTATATATTCTATCAACCCTATGTGATAGAGAGGACATGAGATAACTATCTCATAATTTAAATCGGCTGATTGTGCACACTTAAAAACTTTTCCTCATTCTGCAGCAAAATTTATTCTGATACTTGCTACATACAAATATTCCTGATAAACAAAACTGCTCACAAATACCACAAGGAGGACTGAATAGGGCAAGAATGAACTGTATAAATATTTAACCAAAAATATTAATGGAAACTCAGTTTCATTATTCTGGCTACAATCAGATTCTGTGCACAAATAATTTAAAAGCTGCTGGAGATTATACTAATCACAAAGAGGTAGTTGAGAGTGTTTGGTTTGAACTCTACCTTTCCAATTCAAGTGTTGATTTTTCTGGTTCGAAATCTCAAATCCTAATCTTCAAATTGTTGTTCCCAGCTACCAATGACTTCTTTCACCTGAGCAATAGTATGTTGAGCCCCACAAATGCACACATTAATAAATCTAATGGAAACTGCAATGGAATCCCATATCAGAGGGTTTATATATTTTTCTGAATCATTAATTAGATTTTGTGAGGTGATATTTTTACTAGTACACTATTCATTATGAGATCCATAGAATTCTTTTTTTAAGCATTACCTCATAAATGTTACCATGCATACAACACACAGCTAAAATATGACAGAATAGTGCCCTTTTAAAAATTTCCTTAGTTTTCTGGAAGCCTTACTTGAGGTGGTTCTAAAAAGAATTCAAGCAACTAATAAATCCATTGTCATGTCACTGTAATGCCAAGTCTGGGTTTCAGCTACTGTGGCCCAAGGCTCAGGTCAATGCAGCACAGCTGTGCATCCCTGGTTTAGCTTTATTAAAAAAACAGTTGTTGAGCTGTGACAGAGCATAATAAAGATAAAGACAGGCAAGATAGGAAACATTAAAAAAAAGGAAAACAGAACTTAAGTCATTAATGGTAACTCAAGAACTAAAGAGAAAAATACAGCATGAACAGTATGAAGACCTAAAGGAAAAAGCAAACAGAATATTGCAATTAAGCATAGCTGAGCATCAAGGTTGATAAAGAGTGACATATCCTCACTCGACTGACAACTGTCCAGATAGCAGATACCTGCTGGGTGACAGCAAAGGGAAACATTTAACGTCTTTGGTCCCAGCTGGAGCCAGTGCTAGCTATATTTTTGTACGCTTGCGCAAGATCTCTTACACAGATGGCAGTCATGGTTGTTTCATCTTACTGGCTGATGATTCTCATACTATTTTCTTTAGCTCAGTTATCATTAAATGCCCTGGGAATGATCAGGCTTTGGATGATGAGCAGCAGGCTGAAGCTGATGGCTGTAGAAGACGTGGTCAATGTATTATCTCCACATTCAGTGATGGCACTAACCCTATATGTCAGCATTATGCAAAACACTGAAGAACTGCTAGACTTCCCCTACATCGAGAACTGCAATATCAATTTCCAAATATTTGAGGTTTAGTTTGTTTCCATGGTTTCTTTGGTTTTGTCCCCGTCCTCTCAGATGAGTACTGTGCATTTCCATCTCCACCATGGGCTGCCGTGACTCTCAGTCCCTGAAGTTAAACATAAGGATGACACAGACGTAACATCTGGAATCAGATGCAGCTGCCTGACTTTCCTGTGATCAGCCTGCTGTGGATATCACATACTTGAGCTCACATTGCTCCCCAGGGACATTCTGATATCATCAAAAGCTTTTAACTCTTATTTTCACCACTATTTGTGATATCCAAGGAATATCTGAAAGTCCATTTTTGTTCTGTGAAATATTGCAGCAGTTGTACTCTATCAGGACAATAAAGATAATAAAGTCATGGATAAATTATATTACATTTTAAATAGGCAAAAGTGGCTTACTTCATTTCAACTGATAGTGATTGAAAAAACCTAGCAAAGGTCGCAGTGGAATCTGTCAGCAACAAAATCTTTCATCACTAGTTTTCTGCAGAAATTACTCCAGCTCAAATAGGAATTTAGGCAAGTTCTAAATACTCTGTCAATACAGGAGATCAAACCACATGAGCATTATCTTCTCTAGCTTTATATTTTATGAGAAGCACAAGAAAACATTCTTAGTAAGGAGATTAGGCTGTGGCTTACCACAGAAGCTAGTTTAAAACTCCAGACAACTTCAATTAATGTTGCAAGACAGGTTTTCCACAAGTAGCAACACTCAAGTTCCTGTTCTTACCACTTTATCTAAATGGCATGCCAAGCTCTTCGATGCAAGGAAAAGGTCAAATGCAATCCAAATCTATTTAACATTTCATCACCCCTCTTAATTTTATACAAAGGATACTCTAAAGTAAGATTAAACATACTTTGAAACTTTTTAATGGAATTATGCTGCACTAACTATAGCTAACCTCTCAGCACTCATGGGTGCACCCCATCAAGGCCATGGATCTGTGGATAAGTTTGCCTAAATAATTTCTTACCCGATCTTCCACAAACCAGGGGAAGTCTTCTCTCTACTTTCTATCTTGCCTCCAGGGTCTGGGATTCCTGAAGGCTGGCCTTAGCAGTAAAGACAGAAGCAAAGAAGGTATTCAGTAATTCTGCCTTCTTTGTACCCTTCATTAGCAGCGTTACTTATGTTAGTATTCTCCCTTAATTGTTACCTATAAGCTCTCAACTTATTCTTCATCGACCCTCAGCCAAAGCTCAATACATTCCTGTTGCTCTCTCCCATAAAGAGCCACTACACAACCTCACCTTGCTGGCCTATCTTTCCTAACAAGTATGTAGCCTCCGTGATAGCATTCCAGTCATGCCAGCTGTTCTACCCTATCTGTATTTGCAATAGGATCATGGCCCTACAACTGCAAACAGATCTCTAATTTTTCCTATTTATTCCCCATGCTGTGTGTTTTGGTGTACAGGCATTTCAGTAATTGAGCATGCATGTTTCCCAGGAGGGGACATAGCTTAAAGCTCGGCTTTTTCAAAGAACACTACTAGTCTTACTTAAACATTCCTGCACAGTCTTTAGACAGGTAACGATGAGATCAGATGGTCTTGACATTCCTTTCTTCTATCTCATTTGCAGGAATCCAAGTCCAGTCTAGTTTTCTGTGGTGGAATATGTAGAATTTCTTTTTTGTTTATAATATATCTCTTTTTCATCTTGCTTCTCTTTAATGTGTTGGGTTTTTTTTAATTTTCTTGAACAAAATGTTAAAGTTTTAAGTCAGATAAAACTCTCACAGGTGCCAGTAGGAGCTTTTCAGTGCAGACATTTCAGCACAGACTTCAGGTTTCATATTACATGATAATAAATTTCAGTAGCCACATTGAAACATCAGAATTATGTGCACATACTTTCACAAAAATGAAGTTCCAAGCTGTGGGCTTGAGTCTTGAAAAAATTCCTACAGGAACAACCAGAAAAGAGTATCCATAATACAGGAAAAATATCCCAGGAGGACGGTCTGGTGTTCTATGAAATACTTTGCCTGAAGTTTCTTCAGATTATTCAATTTTTTTGTTTTTTTCCTTAACCTGCATACTAATCTTGATCTGAGAAAACACCACTAAATCCAGCAATATTTGCATTGGCTTGTTAAAACATTAGCATCTGAACTGTGCAACTCCTGCAGTGATAAACACAACTCTATGATGGCATTGGCACAAACCCAGAAATTCAAAAGGCAGATTTCTATGCAGCTGCCACTCCATGTGCCTATGGTCTCACCTGAAAAGTTTCCACATTTTCTTATTCTATCTTTCCTTCCTCCAAAACATCTGTAAGAAAAGTGATTGCTACAAAATTGTGCAACTATTTCACTCTGTGAACCAACAAAGAATCAAAATAAACATTCTACTTTAGTATTTTTAAAATATACATCACTTTCTCATA
This sequence comes from Ara ararauna, assembly GCA_028858755.1. Taxonomy (NCBI): domain Eukaryota; kingdom Metazoa; phylum Chordata; class Aves; order Psittaciformes; family Psittacidae; genus Ara; species Ara ararauna. The sequence continues at coordinate 87,306,330 of CM054410.1, forward strand.
GAAATTATTTCCCATGCTATTGCTGGAGTAAAATCAGTATTGGAAAGCCCAATTATGCATTCTTCACAAGGTCATCATTAGCAATAGTTTAATCAGCTTCCAATTTCCCCCATACAACAGCTTGTTTCAGAACCTGTATTTGTTACAAAGTTTTACATATGTGGGTATTACAACTGTATCTTGTTTGTTTCTCTGTCATTTTTCCCTAATACAAAGACAAATCCCAACACTTATAAAACAAGAACAAAACACTTTAGTAAAACATTCAGAAAATAAAATTATTGTAGATCAAACCAGGAATTGTTTATGGCTAATTTTGTGCTTAGATACTCAAGGGCTTTCATTCCAAATTTAATATCAAAATATTGCCAAAAAGAGAGACAGAAATGGAGGTGGGAGGGATAATGGTGATTTTTACTATCACTGATGCTGTCATAATGGTTTTGGCTTCTCCTTTACTGAAAAAAGGACGCACTTAGTGCTCTGATTTCAGTGATTAGCCATTTTTTCCAATAAAGCATTTTCATTTGAAAATGTTTGATCACTTCATTATCTGACTTTCATTGGGGATTATAAATTAAACACAAAAATACACTTGAAATAATGACTATTGCCCTCATTAGGGCTAGTACTTCAGCTCATTTCCTGATAATCAACAAAAAGCAAATAGTGAAAATCCTTTGGGACAAAACAATATTAATGAGACAGTATCATCTGATAAAGGAAGACACCACATATACGCCTCTTTTCCCTAATGTGGAAAGCCAGGCATGTAAAGTGCTTTCCATTAATGTTACAGCATCTTTCCTTGCCCCAGGAGACCACATTTGTCAGCCTGGGAGGCCAGGGTGCCCAGCGATCACAGTGAGAGGCACTGGAAGATTTCAGAAGAAGGCAATACAAAGAGCAGGGCAGAAGGAGCATAGGACATCACTGATTCTCAGGCTCTCTCCATCTTTCCCAGTGCCCTGGGACCTGTGCTAAGAAGTAAAGGCAATAGCTCCAGCAGCAATAAGACCAATGAGTAAGTGTGCCCTGAGCCTTTCCTTCACTGTAGTTATATTACCAGTCTTTCCCCAGCTATCTCAGAGGAATCCACCTTAAGCATCAAAGGTTCTTTCTCAACAGAAAGCTTTTCTACCAACATTGGGGAAAAAAAACCCAAAAACCAAAACTGAACAAAAATTAAAAAAAAAACCGCCCCAATAAAAAAATAAAAAAAAAAAAAAAAATATTAAATATAAAATAAAATCCCACCACAAATCATTAATATTCTCATATGTATGTAAAGGAAGAGATTTGTGAATAAAACAAGATAAACAAATTGAGAAGTGGTGTTCCAAGGTGGCAGCATGTCATTTGTCCAGCTGCCATTGATATATTTCTTTAAATAAATTTTAACTTTTTTTCTAATAATGTCTTATAATTTCAGCAATAAAGACAAAGAAACAGATGAAATACTGAATTTAATTCTCAGCAGTTCCCTAAAGCTTGTTCTCAAACTTTTATTCCAAACTTTTAATTCTAGACCACATTCATGCTGAACACAGAAACAAGTCAGTGGTTCTCTCTAGTGTACATCAGCTGAGCAATAGCTGGATCAAATCTCAGTATCTCAATTTAGCAGGAATTTTTGTAGTAGAGTAACCCAAAGCAGATACTCTTGCGGAAAAAAGAGAACTGGATAAATATCTGACCTGAAAGGACTCTTTCCCAACAGCGTGCAGTAATATCAAGAAACTGCTTAAAGAGAGTGTTGAAACTGTACAACATTGTCTCTTAGTAGATAAAAACCTAAATTTAGAGGCGTTCTTTTAAAAGGCATATTGGAAAAGGCAGGAGAGTCCCACAATATTCCACTGCTTGATTGCAGCTATCATGAGATTGTCAAATTTGAGATCCTCAAGACAGTGAGAAGAGTGTGCAGCAAGCTCACTGCCCTGGACTTCAAGAGAACAGACTTTGGCCTCTTCAGGAAACTGCTCAGTTAGATTCCATGGGATATAGCCCTAGAGGGCAGTGGGGCCCAAAACTGTTGGCAGATATTCAAGGATCACCTGCTGCAAGCTCAAGAGCGATAAATCCCTACTAGAAGGAAGTGCTGTGGGAGGGCCAGAAGACCTCCTTGGATGGATAAGGAGCTGCTGAGGAAAATTCAAAGGAAAAAAGAGGTTTATAAAAGGTGGAAGCAAGGGCAGGTGGCCTGGGAAGAATACAGGAATGTTGTCCCAGAAGCTAGGGACCAGGCTAGGAAAGCTAAGGCCCACTTGGAATTAAACTTGGCTAGGGATGTTAAGGATAACAGTAAGGGATTCCATAGAAACATTGCAAATAAAAGGCAGGCTAGGGACAACGTGGGCCCTCTCCAGAAGCTATTGGGAGAACTGGCTACCCTGGATTTGGAGAAGGCTGAGGTTCTTAATGACTTCCTTGCCTCGGTCTTCACTGGAAAATGCTCTGACCATACCACCCAAGTCTTGGAAGGCAGATGCAGGGACTGGGAAAATGAAGACCCTGGGCCCACTCTAGGAGAGGATCAGGTTTGAGACTATCTTAAGAACCTGAATGTGCACAAGTCCATGGGACCTGATGAAATCCATCCGCAGGTCCTGAAGGAGCTGGCAAATGAAGTTGCTAAGCCACTGTCCATCATATTTGAAAAACCATGGCAGTCAGGTGAAGTTCCTGATGACTGGAAAAAGGGAAATATAACCCCCATTTTCAAGAAGGGCAAAATGGATGAACTGGGGAGCTACAGACCAGTCAGTCTCACCTCCGTGCCTGGCAAAATCCTGGAGCAGATTCTGCTGGAAGGCATGCTGAGGCGCATGAAAAACAACAAGGTGGTTGGTGACAGCCAGCATAGCTTCACTAAGGGGAAATCCTGCCTGACCAATTTGCTGGCCTTGTATGATGGGGCTACGGAACTGATGGGCAGGGGTAGAGCAGTTGATGTCATCTACCTGAACTTGTGCAAAGCGTTCGACACTGTCCCACATGATATCCTTGTCTCTAAATTGGAGAGACATCAATTTCATAGGTGGACCACTCAGTGGATAAAGAGCTGGCTGGATGGCCGCACGCAGAGAGTTGTGGTCAATGGCTCAAAGTTCAGCTGGAGACTAGTAATGAGTGGTGTCCCTCAGGGATCGGTGCTGGGACCGGTCTTGTTCAACATCTTTGTCGGTGACATGGACAGTGGGATTGAGTGCGCCCTCAGCAAGTTTGCCGATGACACCAAGCTGTGTGGTTCAATTGATACGCTGGAGGGAAGGAATGTCATCCAGAGGGACCTTGACATGCTTGTGAGGTGAGCTGATGCCAACCTGATAAAGTTTAACTGTGACAAGTGCAAGGGCCTCCACCTGGGTCGAAGCAACCCCAGGCACAGCTACAGGTTGGGCAGAGAAAACATTCAGAGCAGTCCTGAGCAAAAGGACGTGGGGGTTTTGGTCAATGAGAAAATGAACATGAGCCGGCTTCACTGTGCGCTCACAGCCCAGAAAGTCAACTGTATCCTGGGCTGCATCAAAAGGAGTGTGATCAGCAGGTCGAGGGAGGTGATCCTGCCCCTCTACTCTGCTCTTGTGAGACCTCACTTGGAGTATTGTGTGCAGTTGTGGTGTCCTCAACATAAAAAGGACATGGAAATGTTGGAACAAGTCCAGAGGAGGGCCACGAGGATGATCAGGGGACTGGAGCACCTCCTCTATGAAGATAGGCTGAGAAAGTTGGGGCTGTTTATCCTGGAGAAGAGAAGGCTGTGTGGAGACCTCATAGCATCCTTCCAGTATCTGAAGGGGTCCTATAGGGATGCTGGGGATGGACTCTTCATGAGGAACTGTAATGAAAGGACAAGTGGTAAAGGGTTCAAACTTAAAGAGTGGAAGTTTAGATTGGATATGAGGAAGAAATTCTTTACCGTGTGGGTGGTGAGGCACTGGAATGGGTTGCCCAGGGAAGTTGTGAATCATAGAATCATAGAATAGTTAGGGTTGGAAAGGACCTTAAGATCATCTAGTTCCAACCCCCCTGCCAGGGGCAGGGACATCTCACACTAAACCATGCCACCCAAGGCTCTGTCTAATCCAGCCTTGAACACCGCCAGTGATGGAGCATTCACAACTTCCCTGGGTAACCCATTCCAGTGCCTCACCACCCTTACGGTAAAGAATTTCTTCCTCATATCCAATCTAAACTTCCCCTGTTTAACTTTGAACCCGTTAACCCGTGTTCTCTCACTACAGTTCCTCATGAAGAGTCCCTCCCCAGCATCCCTACAGACCCCCTTCAGATACTGGAAGGCTGCTATGAGGTCACCACGCAGCCTTCTCTTCTCCAGGCTGCACAGCCCCAACTTTCTCAGCCTATCTTCATACAGGAGGTGCTCCAGACCCCTGATCATCCTCGTGGCCCTCCTCTGGACTTGTTCCAACAGTTCCATGTCCTTTTTATGTTGAGGACACCACAACTGGACACAAGACTCCAAGTGAGGTCTCATGAGAGCAGAGTAGAGGGGCAGGATCACCTCCCTCGAGCTGCTGGTCATGCTCTTTTTGATGCAGCCCAGGATACGGTTGGCTTTCTGAGCTGCAAGCGCATGCTCCATCGCTGGCAGTGTTCAAGGCTGGATTGGACATAGTCTTGGGTGGCATGGTTTAGTGGGAGGTGTCCCTGCTCCTGGCAGGGCTGTTGGAACCAGATGATCTTAAGGTCCTTTCCAACCCTAACTATTCTATGATTCCATGATTCTAGATAACATCTCAGTCTAAAGTGTCATCCCTAAATAGGAACTGAGTAATCTGCACTACTGGAATAGGAATATAATAGCTTTTGCAATATATATGATAAGTAATATAAATATATCATGTTAAATATTATAATAAAAATAAAAATTTTCAGAAACTTGAGCCAGTAATGAAAGCTTAAAACATTGGTTTGCTCTACAATAGGGTTGAGAAACATTAACATCTATTAGCTTTTTAGGAAGACAAGTAGACCACCATAGCGATAATTCACAGTTTTTTAATAGCTCTGTTTTTAAAGCAACAAAGCTAGAAGTGGCATCACAAGATAGCTTGACTCAATATAACCTTGAAAATTACTGGTTCCCAACCTGAGCACTCAGCTGTACTTTATCCCCAAGTTTCTCTCTACAAAAACAGTCTTTGCAATGTGCCCTTGAAAGTTATTATTTTAATACCTTCAAAATAAATGAGCCATACTGACAGGACAATGAAGCAGAAACTACACCTCCTCCTTCCATTCTGCACTGTATGTATAAACAAAGTTTCACCACGAGCACTGCATCCTTACTGCTCATGCCATACCAGATAAAAATGAATACTGATCTTGCACCAAGATGACAGTTTAAAGGACGTCAGAACCTCCAGTGTGACTTGCTTCAAGGTAATGTGTATTTTTAATGTGGGATTGTTACTATTCATGCCACATGCCCTTTCAAGGTGCTAGTTATCATCCCCAGTGTTCTTACTGAAAAGTAAGGCAGTAATGACAGCTGAGGGATCGCCATCAGCTATTTTATGATTTTAATACCTGTATGTAGGGATTTAACACAATCTTGATACCAGTATAAGTATAGGCAAATTTTTTTCTGGAATGCAAATTCCATCTCTCTGACCACCTTATCTCTCCACGGTTATCAGCAGCCTTTCAGCTAGTAGTGCCTGCTCTTCACCACTGAGACAGCCCTTTTGCTTTCTCAGCACACAGTGCATAGCCTCTCCTTACCCAGACTTTTCAGGGACCCAAATATAAAACAGAATAAATAAGTTTCATGCCTCACACTAATGAAAATTGACTCCTTGGGAAAATAAATGCTTATAATGATTAATAGACTTTGAAAAAAACATCTCCCAAGAATCATGACTGAGCTTATTACACCCCAAAGTTATGACTAGCTCTAGACAGCTTCCTTCAGGCCTGTAGGTATACTTCATTGAACAGAATCCCATCCCACCACACAGCTTTGTATCTCAGATTTAATACATAGTATGTATGCAGCTATTTCATAAAATAAGACATGCACCATTTCAGCATGCATTTCACAAAGGACAGTCAAACCACAGTGTGGCTGCACTGTTCTATCAGTTCTACAACAAAGCAATGCTTCCGTGGGTTGTTATCGTATTATGTTCTTCAGAGATTGTCTGATTTAGCATTCAATTTCTAATTAAAATAATTAGATTACATCAAACATAAATATAATTGTGAAACCAGAAAGATAACTACAAGAAGCATACTGCTTAAAGTTTTCTCATTTATCTGAGCATGGCTGTACCTGTTCCTGGCCCAGTGGTCAGATAAGATTTAATTTCCTTTTCAAGTGAATACTCAAGGGACATAATTACACCTAATTAGTAATAAATTGCAGAAAACTGAGCAAGAATTTAATACTGTATCATGATCTTTTATTCTTCAACGACTGTGTTCAAAGAGAATGGTTTTACAGTTCTTGGAAACCAAAATTCCTCAGAGCATGGTTCACATCAGAGTCCCAACAATTCATCAGCAGAATGGTACTGCTGGGCTGCAAGCTCATGAAAGCCAAAAAGCAAGAAAAATATTGAATCACTCTTCCTGGTCCTAGAAGCTGATGAAAAAAAAATTATCAGCAAGATGATGAACACTGAAATACAGCTTTTAAGAATATGTTGGTTTGTAAACAGGAAATATTTCCTTTCCCCTCAGATAAGACAAAGATCGGGTAAAAAGTAACTTTTCCTCTACAAATGCGGTCACATTTTGCATGTCAGGCATGGTATTCAGAGGGGTGGAGCACTAAACTCTGAGTCAATAGAAGTGCTGACATCCAGTACCAGTAACAAGTTCTGAAAAATTATCAGAGTTGTTTATGGTACCAGGTTCAGTCTTTATTTTGTGTAGAGAACGCTACTGTAAGAACTCACTTCTATGCTTTACAAAACTTACTTGATCAGTTCTGCAGTCCTCCATCAGAAAATAGCCAATTGCTATACACCCATCTCCCTCACACCCTGTCCCACCCCAACTGCTATCAAGAAAAATTAAGGTTTAGTGATATAGATGTAAACAGCCTTGGGATTCAACTTCTTGACCTTACAGAGTGCAGGAGAACTCTCTCTCAAGCGAGAAAACTGACACAATTTGCACTGAAAATAGGTGAGATCCAGGAGTCTCAGGTCTTTGAGGATTTAATCACACAGATTTCCAGGATGATGAAATACTGAAGTTTTGCTTTCTGTATTTTCCTGCAGTACATTTAAGTGGTAGCAAATCACTTATATAACAGCATTATTCCTACCAAGAGGTCATGTACCAATTCAAGTTTTTAAAAGCTCATGTTCATTTTTTTACACCCCATTATTAGGATAATCTTCTTTAATGTAGTCAGTTATCATATATGTATGACCTTCATTAAGAATATTAGTTCATGAAAAGATTGCTATTCATTGCATATATCATAACACAATGAAATGTTAATGATAATTTTTCAAGAAAGCCAAAGTATTTTATAATACAGTCAAACAATGCTCTATACACAATTGAATAATGTTTCCATTATGAATTGAATATGTATGTTGAATTTATCTTTTCATTTCTTCATATGAAGGACACTGTCGTCTTAGAATCATAGAATCGTAGAATAGTTAGGGTTGGAAAGGACCTTAAGATCATCTAGTTCCACCCCCCCTGCCATAGCCAGAGACACCTCCCACTAAACATGCCACCCAAGGCTATGTCCAATCCAGCCTTGAACACCGCCAGCGATGGTTCTCAGTGACATGAATTCTGACACCAAAAAATTCTAAAATTTCTCCTGTATATAAGCACCCTATAATGAAGCACTTCATTTGAAGCTCCTTTCTGTGGGTGCTTTTAGCTTGTGTTTAATTTAGCATAAATAAACCACATATTATAATTATGTACATGAATAATCTCATTGAAAGTCAATGTGCCAACTCTCTGCAGTTGGGATCAGACTCTTGACTTGGAAGAATGGAGATAATTCTGCCCTCACTTAAGAGCTGCACTTATGAAACCGGGGCCAGAAGCAATGCACAAAAGGTTTAAAATAATTACACATAATTTTCTGAAAAGCCTGGACGACAAATAAAACTTGTATCTTAATAAATCAATTTTTATTCTCCTGTCTTTCATTCTGAACTGGAAGTCACTCATCATGGAGCTTTTTTCCACAACTAACCATTTAGATGTTCAAATGATCTGCAAGGAGTTTTTCAGTTGTGCACATACCTCTTCTCTTGCACAGACTTCCACCTTGGACCACTGATTTCAATAAAAGCCTCTAAATATTAGAAATCTTCCTAGAATGACATCTCACTTAGGATTTTGCAGAATGCCTGAGATTATTTTATTTATTTTTTTTTAGTTAACTGTTCTTCCTGACATGTTTTAGATTTTAGTTTCACTTGTGAAGAAACTACTAGGTCCTTTACCCTAGCCTAGAAACTGTTAAAGATTGGTTTCATTCTCATCATAATTTCAAGCATTCTTCAAATACCTGCATATTACAGCCAGGCAGAATCTGAATTTCAGACCAAGCAGATAATAGTCCCAAATTATATAGTATTATAGATTTTGCACTGATATTTAGCAGACATTCTTTCCAGAAAGGCTGGTCTTGACCATTGTTAGTTACATAAAATCTACAAGACAATAATAGAACTGTTTGATATTTAACTGCAGGTAGCAAGCGACATCATGGTTCTTTAAGATCCAAACTTGCTCTATAATTGAGATTCTCAGTTTGCAAAGGCACACAATATAAATAGCACTCACAACTGCAAATTACTTGAGTTTTCCTTAACCTCCAGCATATTATTACATTGCAAACTTCGCACTTACCATGACAGCTGAATTTGTATATTAATGAAAATGTAATTTAAAATACTATCCACTAGTGTAGCACACAGATAGAAAACCATATCATAAGCTTGTACAGAAAAAGAAGGGGAACATTTTTCCAGGAACATAAAGGAAAATAATAATAATAAAACAAAAAAAGGCAACAAAAGGCATGAGACTACAATGGCAAAGTTTCATTTCTTGAGTGTGTGAACAAAGACAGAAAGCCAGCGAGATCAATGCAGAGCTTTTCACCCCTTCATGGAAAATAAAGGAATTACTCCACCATAATGCTACCTGGGAAAGAAACTTCTGCGGCCTTAATTTAAGTGGACGCCTATTTGGAAGATGGTTGCATCCTTCTAAGAGTTTCTTCTGAATACTTCTGGAAGAGGATTTTGCCATCCTCAATCAAACCATTTCTCAGGTGTTTCCCTCAACTGCATTATTTTCACTACAGGTGAATTGTCAAAAGACAATACCTAGCAATCCAGTGTCACTAGCACAAGAGAAAGAACACCAATTCAAGTGTTACCACCTATATGCCCTCTCCAAGGAAGCTTATACCCCAAGATTTTATTTCTCCATAAATGGGAAACACACTTGCCAAAAGACACACAGATTTTTACTCCATTTTGAGAGATTTGAAAACCTGACAATTCCAGCTATGCCCACTCCATTCTCCTTCTAATATATAGGGCAATATTTTTTGGGAAATAATTTTTGAATTCTCCTATACAAAGCAAAATTTAAACATGTAATTTTTAAAATACTATTACTGGACACGTATACAGAGTGGTCATGGCCTGGATTCTTTAGCACTCCACAAAAAGACTCTTATGAGTTGTTTAGAACTCCAACCATGTTATATACAAAAAAATGTTTTTAAACAGAGTGCTGGGGAGGACGGTGGGGTTTTTTTGCTCTTGTATTTTTTCTGTGTGTCTGCATTGTTCATAGCATGATGAAGCCCAGAACTGTGGTCGTGATGTGTTTAATACAAATCTATCAACAAAAAATATTGATGGACTACTGAATTGCCCATACTACAACTCATATTCAGCATTTTAAACCACCTCTCACCAAGTGGATTTGTTTCACTTACACAGGACAAAGGTGTAAAGATTTTTTCATACTAGTACAGGAGGGCATATGAACAAAATAGAAGTTCCACTGAATGTATCTTCCCTACATCTGGATGTAATTTAAACCAGGAATGTGCTGTGGGCTGTGGTAAGCACATTAGAAATGCATGCCAATACATTTTATGCAAGACGATGCCCGAAGAACATAAAAATGAAAAGATGCTCTGATAAGCTATGGGGAAGAAATATGATTTCAAACCTGTTGAATGCTACCTAGTTGAAAGATTTTATTCATTATACATCTCTTATATGCAAAACAATAATCAGAAAGGCTTGGACACCCATTTGAAATGCTGAGCAGCACAGCACATGTGAGTCGCAGTACATTCACTATATGTTGTCTCAAAGACTGCTGGATACAGTTTACACATTGAACACTATGATCTGTATTGGAAGGCTCGGTGCTCAAACTGAATTTTTACATTTTGTTTAGTACCATATGGCATGAACCACTTTCATCTCTAAAAACACCAGCTACTTACTCAATTTAAATAAATGGTAGAATATTAGTCAGGATAATAGGCTCTGCAATAGATCTGGTATCTGGCTCTGTTCCAGGCAGGTTTAGATATCATTATTCAATTTGATTTTACACTCAAGTAAAGCCAGCTTTACTTAGCCTGAGACAAAGACTGGTAGCAAGGGAGTATAGAAAATCGTTATGTGTAACGATGCTATTGATGCATCCATTCAATGAGACTGAAAAGGGATTTGAACAATATACAGGCACTGGCTTGTTCCTCTGGACATGGGCTAATGCCTTTCTGGCACTGCTGGAAGTAAAATACTTGATTACCACAAAAAGCCTCATTGGTATTGCCAAAGTCCAAGATCCATGGCCAGATTTTGTGACATAAGCTGCAGTGCTACATGTCTACTCTTACAGAACTCCAGCAGTGATAAAAGCCCCAGATATTTGCTAATATTTTTAGAAAAGAGCTGCCAAGGTACATAATTACTTCAGTATAAAGCATGAATTTCTGCTTCTGCTGACAGACCTACTTACAAGTCATTTTGAAATGTCTCTCTGAAATATACACAAGAAAGCTGGTATTTGCAAAATGCTCCAGTCACAGGACTTAAAGGTTATAAGTTTGATAATAGACGATAGCTTTATTACCTATTATCAAACATAAATTCCTCATTAAAACATGTTACTTTAATAATTTAAAAAAGGCACACACTCTCAGAGTCCTAAGCACTCACTGGTTGATATTGACTAAGCTTCTGGAGAGCCCAATATCTTTGATAAAGAAGAGGTGAAATTTTCTACGTCAATAACTTTTTTTAGGCATCTGGCTAAAAATCATAGAATCACAGAATGGTTAGGGTTCAAATCATCATTCCAGCCCTCCCTGCCATGGGCAGGGACACCTCCTACTACATCATGTTGCTCAAGGCCCTGTCCAGCCTGGCCTTGAACACTTTCAGGGATGGGACATTCACAGCTTCTCTAGGCAACTTGTTCCAGTGCCTCACCACCCTCAGTAAAGAACTTCTTACCTATCTCCCCTGTTTAAGTTTTAAACAATTACCCCTTTCCTACCAGTACAGTCCCTGATCAAGAGTCCCTCTCCAGCATCCTTATAGGACCCCTTCAGATACTGGCAGGCTGCTATAAGGTCTCCACGCAGCCTTCTCTTCCCCAGGCTGAACAGCCCCAATTTTCTTGGCCTGTCTTCATATGGGATCATCTGCTTATCATCTGCTTATTTCTATAAATAACATTTTTTAAGTGAGGAAAACTTGCAACTTTCTGAACAAAGAAAATATTTTCATATAAGAAAAAGAAAACTTTATCTTGCTATCTTTTTCCTACTAATAAAAAAGACCAGAGCAAGAATCAAAATTGTGTCTTGACTGACTAGAAAGAGCTAGGAAGAATGAGAACCAAGATGGGACCTACTTCGGAGTGAACTTCAATTTGCTGACTTGCATCATTCACAATCTGGAAATTAAACAATGATATAAGCATTTCACTTTAACTGAGTACCATACTGCAACACTGACATAATCAATCGATCCTGAATGCTGACATGACTTAATGCTTCCTTCTGCAAGAAACCTTTTTAACTTGAATTGTTTAGCTCATTTCTTCAGAACTGTGAATTTTCTTATTTTCTCTATTTTTTTTTTTTTTCAAATTCAGAGAGGTCAAATATCGAAAGCAATATCTCTGTGGAAAAAACATCTATATTTCTGGCAAAACACAAAACAAGAAGCAATAAATCTTTCTCATTGTTCATAATCTCAGCAACTATCAATCTCCAATTACTATGTTAAACATCTCTGTAGATCTATACTTCTTTTGAACAGCCTCTACTGAGACTAAACTTTTAGATGCCTTTATAAATAGTGCAGCTGTGCAATTTTATTTCATTTTCAATAAAATCCAACCACCTTCAGATGACTCCCTGGACATACACATATAGCCATCTGTAATAAAAACAATTTGCCCCACTACAATGACTGGAATGTAGGGTTTGATGCTGGGAATGAGTAAGTGGAAATAAATTATTTAGCTACCAGTACCCACATTCAAATGGCTGTAATGCATTCCAGTCCTGGGAATGTGAAAAAATATTTTTGAATACGAACGCTTTGTGGCAACAGTAAGTGGAAATCAGATGACAAATCTGCATGCTTCTTTCTGATGGTAGACCTTTGAGCCCATGGACTTTGGCTTTGTATTAGTTCTAAAGAACAAACTAAATCATGGTGCTTCAAGCAATCTATATTTAGCCTTAAGAATAAGCAACCATAATGCCCCCCATATTTCTCAGTGTTGTAGGCTGGTACTACTACACCAAAGACCCAGTAAGTGCTAATTTCACCTGTAACCCTTTTGTTTCAACAAGACGACAAATTCTTTATAACTCTTGCATATGTTTTTATATATGGAAAATATAGTCCTTCATAATTCTTACATAAGTCTTTATAATTGAGGAAGCTTTCATGGCATATAAGAAAAACAAAAATAAAATGGAGGGAGCAGCACATGAGAACAACCTGGGACGGTGGTCCCAGTAATGCAAATGAGAAGAGCACCCAGGAAAGGAGCACTGGAAAAAAAATGCACATACCTTGTATATGAAATGACACATCTGGATTTTTCCAGTGACACAGCAACTTTCCAACCTGCCTGATGTGCTGTTCAGCTTTTCAAACTGCACATTTTAAATCTTATAAAGCCCAAATGTTTTCTATTAAAATTAGAAAGCAACTCATTGTACGATGATGTATCCTAGGTCACAGCTCTTCCCTGGTTTTATTTTTGTTCTGTTTTTAAATAATCTAAACTACTTTATGAAATTGGTAGTAAGAATTTGAATAAAAATTCTCTACTCCTCAATTTTTCCTTCAGTCTTATTTCCCCTTGTACAACATCTCATCTCAATTTTTCAGTGAGGAAGCTCAGATTCAGATTTCTTTATACTAAAAGATGCATTTGTTGTGCATCAGCCAGCTACACTTCCATAGCTGTCCTTCTACCTGTCTGGTAGTCACTCATCTGTTGCTAAAAGAGCTACGTGGAAAGAGGGCCCAGAGCACTTGCATCTAGAATCAACTTTTCAGTGGCATCCAGACAGTAATATAAAGTTATGAGGTGGACAAAAAGAAAAAATTGAAAATGTTTCTTAAAAGAAAATGACAGAGCATTTCTTTGAAAACACCATTAACTTCTGACATCTCATGCCCTCTGCTCATCTCAAACCCAAACTTTATTACAGAAGACGACATAATTGGAAAACACAAGCCTGTTGTAACTAGTCCCTGTTTACATAAGTGCTCTGCAGCAGAAAGACAGTTGTCTTAGAGACTAAAAATATTACTGGACACAGTAACAGAATAAGGATAACCGTTCAATATAAATTTACTGTCATAACACACTACTGGTAAGAAAGGTCTCTAACAAAAAAGCAATTTCCAAAACACAGTTTTTCCTACAGAAATGTATTTTGCAAAGCTGAAAGAAACATGTCTATTCTGCATTATGAGCAGCTCCTGCTCTGAAAACCAAAGCAGCAGAACAAAACCAAGTATCAAGTTGAAATTATTTAAAATCATAAACCACAAATACAACAAATCTATAAACAGATAAGCTAAAAAGCCATTGAGAATGTAAAGGTCTGCTGCCCCTCAGCAAAGGATGAGGAATATGTGCAGGAAGACATGCCTGTGCTACAAGACAGGCTATTAGTTTAAAGGTGATTTCTGATGTACTAATCCCCCAAAATACCTGGTTTTAAAAGAGCACAGCATCAAAGTCTTTTTAGAGAAGCCAGTGTTCCTTTAGCTGGACCTCTCCTATGTTTCTCCAGATCTCAAAGATCTAAAAATTTCAGCTTTTGAGAATTTTATGTCTCCAGTTATTTCTAGTTATGAATGATTAATTGGAAAACACTTGCATTTTCAAACTATTTTCCATTTTTACTTTTAATCTTCTACTGGTGCGGCACAGGAAGACAGAAAAATAAGCTTCTCCTTTGACTTACTTGAAGAAGTGGCCAAGCCCATCAAAGTTGTTGCTTACCTAAAGTTCAGAAGGCTAATTCACCTTCAAAGTAGGCATTTCGCCTGCAGTGCCCACACTGAATTTCTCCTAAATGATGTTACAACATTTTTTTTGTAGATTCAGTAAGCATTGACCTGTAACTAGGATTTCTAATGCCATAAATCTACATGCAGGAACATACTCCATAAACCCTGTTAATTAAAAATAACACTAGTAGAAAAGTATATTCACTACAAAGCCAAAATTACTCAGGGAAAAACTTTTACTTTCTAAGTCTTCAGAGTTCCAGACTTTGGACCAAGCCTTTCCTCCTGGTATTTTAATATCCGATTAAAGAACAAACATGGCAAAAGTAGAGAATTTTTAAATATCTTTTTATTATCAGATGTATTTTATCTATAACCAGTACCATGCTATCCCTCTTGACTCAATCCAAGAAGCATATTGAAGACAGAAAAAGGAAAATAAACACAGAAAAAGCAAAATAAACCACTGCTAGAAGCAAGATACCTGTTTCACAACTTCAGAAAACTCAGAATATAGTGGCTGGGAAAAACACTATTTTCCAGGTGCCACGGAGAGTGACAGACTGATTTGCTAAACTTGGGAGCCTGAAAAAAAAATTGCAATTAGATGAAGAGACAAGTTTAGCTCAGGAAAAGGAGAACAGGTTGACAGAAACTTCCACTGAGAAGAGGCTAGTGGATGTTTATCAAAACATAGAAGAAAAAAGTCTTATAAAATAGGAAATAAAGTGATTTTTATGGTTAGAATCATAGAATCATAGAATTGTTAGGGTTGGAAAGGACCTTAAGATCATCTAGTTCCAACCCCCCTGCCAGGGGCAGGGACATCTCACACTAAACCATGCCACCCAAGGCTATGTCCAATCCAGCCTTGAACATCGCCAGCAATGGAGCATTCACAACTTCCCTGGGTAACCCATTCCAGTGCCTCACTACCCTTACAGTAAAGAATTTCTTCCTCATATCCAATCTAAACGTCCACTCTTTAAGTTTGAACACGTTACCCCTTGTCCTCTCATTACAGTTCCTCATGAAGAGTCCCTCCCCAGCATCCCTATAGGAGCCCTTGAGATATTGGAAGGCTGCTATGAGGTCTCCACGCAGCCTTCTCTTCTCCAGGATGAACAGCCCCAACTTTCTCAGTCTGTCTTCATACGGGAGCTGCTCCAGTCCCGTGATCATCCTCGTGGCCCGCCTCTGGACTTGTTCCAACAGTTCCATGTCCTTTTTATGTTGAGGACACCACAACTGCACACAGTACTCCAAGTGAGGTCTCAGGAGAGCAGAGTAGAGGGGCAGGATCACCTCCCTCAAGCTGCTGGTCATGCTCCTTTTGATGCAGCCCAGGATACGGTTGGCTTTCTGGGCTGCAAGCTCACACTGAAGCCGGCTCATGTTCATTTTCTCATCAACCAAATCCCCCAAGTCCTTCTCCTCAGGACTGCTCTGTATCTCTTCTCTGGCCAACCTATAGCTGTGCCCGGGATTGCTCTGACCCAGGTGTAGGACCTTGCACTTGGCATGGTTAAACTTCACAAGGTTGGCATCAGCACCTGCAATGTACCTAAAGATGAATAAATTGTACCTTCATAAGTCATTTTTTAACTAATCAGATACTATTTCAAGTTATGCATTACATGCACTATATGTGCACGAAGAAAAAGGGTCAGTATAAAGTCTTGCCTTGTCCCCATGAAGAAGCACACAGTACCCAGGTCTGTGTTCTGGAATTTGGTTGCTGTTTCCTCTCAGTGACTGGTCTGCAGCTTTTCAGACTTGCTAAGAGGGGGAGGTCATGCTTGCCTTCCAAATGGTGCTCTCAGGAGAACTGTATGGTGTCTGAAGCAAGACATGTATGGTCACAAAGATGAGGTACTGTCGTGGTTTAAGCCTCTCTAACCACGCAGCTCGTTCTCTCCCTCACTTCCGGAGGGATGGGAAGGAGAATCGAAAAGAATGCAACTCCCACAGGTTGAGATAAGAACAGTTTAGTAACTAAAGTATAACACAAATCACTACTGCTACCACCAATAACAATAATGACAAGGCAAATACAAGGGAAGAATACAATAGCTCACCCCTTCTAATACAAAGCCCGACTACTCACTTCCCCCTCCTTCTTCCCCCCCACTCCGAGGGGGGGAAAACTGGGAGAAGAATCAAAAGAATGCAACTCCCACTGGCCGAGACAAGAACAGTCCAGCAGCCAAGGTATAACACAAACCACCACCGCCACCACCACCCACAGCAATGACCAGGGAAATACAAGGAAAGAGGATACAATTGCTCACCACTCGATGACCGAGCTGTGAACTGAACTATTCCGGGTTCCTGCCCCCAGTTTTACATCCTGGGCATGACGTGCTGTGGCATGGAATAGCTCTTTGGTCAGTTTGGGTCAGGTGTCCTGTCTCTGCCTCCTCCCGGCTCCCCCCCCCCCTCCCTGGCAGAGCATGAGACTCAGAAAGTCCTTGGTCGAGCCAAAACATTCTAAGCCACAACTGTAAACATCGGTGTTATCAGCGCTGTTCCCAGACTAAAAATCGAAAAAACACAGCACTGCACCAGCTACCAAGGAGGAGAAAAATGACTGCTGCTGCTGAACCCATGACAGGTACAAAGACGTTTTCAGACATGTGGTGAATCTCCTGAAATAGTAATGCACATGTTCATCCAGAGACAGAAATCACTGGAGCCACATCCATGGTTGCTGCTCCTGGCCTTCCTTTTGTCCCTACACCAGCAGCAGAGCAGCCGGGATATACGTTACCCCACACTGCTCCAGCACAAGTTGACATCCTTTCCCCATCACAGAAAGGGTGAGCAGGAAATTACATGAGCTTAAAGCAACAGAATTAGATGTTGAGCCGATGAGAGTGGCGAATGCACTGCTATGGATTGTTCTGCAACAGAACCTCTCACTGGCCAGCCAAACACCATTTTGAAGGACAGAAGCAGTTGTGAATAGCTGGGAATGGGTGCCCTCCTTCCTCTCAAATTGTCAAATTATTTTCATCTCATACTGTGACTTTTTCCTCCTACAGCTCTCAGGAAGAGAAAAAAATGAAACACATGAATATTTTTGGGTGGCATCTACTATGCCTCAGGCCATTTCCATATGTTGGAGATGAGGCACATTCTAAGTATGAAATAGTCCTCAGTAATTCACTATGGATTGTAAATCTTACAAATCTTACTGCTGTCAGGACTGTCAGGTCTACCTTGTCACCTCAAGGTAGCAAGTTCAGATTGATGCACTAATAATGCCTGACTATCTGAGGCTTCTCATGGGGTGTTACAGGAAAATTCTTATGTTCTTCTCATTTAGGACATCTGACCAGCAGTCTGCATGCTGAACAAATTTTATGGAATCAGATGGGATCAGGTGATGCAAACTGATTTTACTTTAAGATAAATGTATAAAATTGATGAGTTTCCACATTGGTAAATTTCCCCAATAATAGTGAAGTGACTGAGTGGCATGCTTGTGATTTGGTTTTTATTTCAAGGTCTTACTGACATTTATTTTTAGAACCAGCTTTCATTTCAAGTGCCACCGATGCCATGCTAAACTGAAGCACAGAACACACTGTTCATAAGCGCCTTGTACAGAGTTTAACATGTATACATAAATTTATCTGATTTGTTTCATATTGCATAGGCCTCTGGAGGTGGAGGTTTAAAATAGGGATCATTTACTTGCGTTGTTTTGCCAGCTCATCTGCCTCCTTGCTTATTACCCTAAGCCATGATGATAACTGGTGGCACAACTACCAAGAGTGTTTTGATTCCTGTGAAAAGCCGTTTTTTGCTCAATGCTTACAAATGTGAAAGGATGAGGAGATGAGGACAGCAGCTAAGCTGTAATTATGTGTGTGTATATATATATATATATGTAATTTCTGGTGCAATTTATATGTAACATAAAACACAAAGAAATTTTAGAAGTCATCTATGCTGATTCCCTGTTGAGAATCTTCCAATACAACCCACTTCTTAGGCCAGCAGGACTTATTACATTCTTGATTCTGTGCATACTAGGTCTTTCACGGATCTAAAACCAGAAAAGGGATATTTACCATTAAATTCCTCTTTAGACATTTCTGTGCAGTGTAGGCAGCACTCAGTTGCACAATGCTATAGGTTAACAATGTTGCTTGTACCTAAGTTGTATCTAATAACTTTCAACAAGCACATTGCTTGAGATGGCATGGCTAGCCAACAGGTAGAGTAACCGAGCATATAACCAGTAAACAATTTCTGAAGAAAGGTTTAACATTACCCTTTCTTATTAACTAATTGTTACAAAAGTGTAGGTGAACATCACCTCTATCCACAACTGACTTATGCTATTCAGTGTTTAAACAAAAATTAAAGTACGTATTGGTGGAGCTGACTCACTTTATCAAGTCTGATCTCTTACTGCAGAAAAGCATGTAGCTGAAGATGTACACGAATAGACCGTCTTACAAAAGATGGTCTTGCAAGTTCTGCCAAGCCAATGGGTCTTACTATTCCTAAATCAATGGCAGAAGCTATGAAAGTTAATTAACCTACTGATAATTTTATATCTTTTAAAGGTGAAGTCTTGACAGCTGCTAATAAATCTATTTATATCAGAGATTGTGTTTGATGGAAGGTTCAGAACAGGGAAGACAAATGCTGCATTTCAAAAACTTCATGTGAAATGAAGGTCCACTGTGATTAGCAGGAACTTCAAGACAAATACATGAAGTGGTGACATTTTTAATCAGTTTCCATACAGCAGAGTTTTGAAGTAGAAAGCTGCTCAGTCCATGTTAGAAGAACTTGCAATGAAGACATCTGTGCAAAGCAATTCAAGACAAGTGGTCTTTCAAAACTCTTTAATGTTTATTCTGAGCACAGTCACAATTACCTACGAACACAGACACCTTGATCACCACGGGTAGGTTATCCATACCAAGGACAGGATTCAGCTGCTGCCTCACCAACACTGCTTTGCTGGTTGCTAGTCATGGCTGTAGCAGCAGCTGTATAAAAGAATTCACCACGTGAAAGTGAGCAAAAAAGCTGAGGAAGAGGATCTATACAGGATGTATGCAGGCAGATGTTAAGCTCAGACATCTCCTAGCCCAGCACTTCTTGTCACATTTCTATTATCTACAATTATCAAGGGGTCAATAACAGAGAATGTAATGTAGGTGTTACACACTAAAAAGGTGTATTAACAAGTAGGGTTATAAGAGAAACAGTGAAATTGAAGTGCAGCAAATCTACAGTGGCTGTAGAAGAAAGCTGGAGGACAAAACCTGGGCTGTTGAAAATGAGAAGACCATCAGGCCAAATTTTCATATGGTACTGCAGCAACATGCTACCAGAATCACTGACAGGCTACCTAGGCAGCCTTCAGTCCATGATGAAAGCATTGTTTTCACTTCGCTATTTTTTATTTTCCTTTTTTCTACCTCTTTTTTTTTTTTTTTTAAGTAAATTCTAAAGCCCTGGACAAACGGTCATGAACCATAATATTTACTGAAAATTTGCACAATTTATGATCTTCCCATTTGAAGACATTGTTTTTTTTAGATTTTGGTCTTTGTTATCATAAATTAGATAAGGTTCTGCTCTACATGTCCAAACACTGATATTTCTAGGCATCTATTCTACACCTTTAAGTTTCAAAAGGCTATAAATAGGAAGAAAAGGGAACGGTAGTTTTGACAACAGCTGAAGAACAGAAAACAGCTGACCTTCCTGAAGAGAAGTCACAGAAGATGCAACCTGCAGAAGATGAAAAAATTAGCAGATCAAAATCTAAGAAGTTAACAGCATTAAAAATTTTCCAGTTCAGAGCTTGTTCTATGAATCTCTGAAGAACAGTGTTAGAAATGGGTTTAATGTTTTGCAACTGAATAACTCCTGGTTGTGCCATATTAGATATTTGTTTTTATCTCTCTTCCTCAGATAAGCTTTCTCAATCCACAGATGTCACAGTCTTTGGAGAAAAAATCTTGAACGAAAACATCTATAATTTTTTTATACCAAGGAATTAAGAACACAGTGTGGAATATGCTATTGTTCATTTGAGAGAGACTTGAGGGTGTGGAAATCTTAGCAAGGAGCTAATTAAGAACTTTCTTTTTCATGCTCCATTAACCCTGTCCTGAATGCAAATAATTTTAAATTATTACATGAATGCTTCATGGCCCCAAGGAGCTGACATGGGGCTTCAAGAACAGCAATAGCCAGGGTGGAGCTAACACGATCCTTTCCAACTACTGGTTCTCATTCCTTCCACCTCCCCCTACGTTCTCCCTTGAGGCAGCGGGTTAGTTCCCACACACTCCTAACAGCATCTCCTCCCTTTTTTTTAATTCCTCTTTCCCAACAGAGCAAAGCCTGAGCTGGATTCTGACTTAAAGAAGGAAAGTAATGGTGTTAGATCAACCCTTGGAGAAAACTCTTCAAACACAACCGAAACATAAAGAAGCATAGCATTACTAATAATCCCAGAATTATGACATAAATATTAAGAATCAACGGTTTCAGTAAATGTTGAGAGAACTTTTAAGCACCCCTTCCTTCATCACAGCTGAAGTATTGCTGACAATTGTCACAAAAGATTTATCTCCTTAGGTGTACAGTCTGGATTAACCCTCAGATACATTACTCATTTTCTTAAGGTATAAATTTTTTCCTTTATCAGCAAACTTGATTCTATAACTACAGATAAAAAAATACCCAAAATGTTCTAAACTAAAATATATCTATCTTATATGGCACCATAACATCCAGTCAGCCTGATTAACTACTTTATTTTATTTAGAATCATAAAATAGTTTGGGTTGGAAAGGACCCTCAAAGGTCACCTAGTCCAACCCACTGTGCAAAGAGCAGGCACATCTTCATCTAGATCAGGTTGCCCACAACCACATCCAGCCTGTCCTTGAATGTCTCCAGAGATGGAACCTACTGCCTCTCTGGGCAGCCTGCGCCAGTATTTTTCAAACCTCATTGCAAAAAATCTTTTCCTCATGTCCAGCCTGAATCTTCCCTCTTTTAGTTTGAGCCCATTACTTACATAAAGTCTCATTCTTTGATTTGTGTTTTACAGTGGCAAACATACAATCAATCCTGCTAATGCAAATGAAATTATACCAATAAGGCATATATTACAGTCTTTACACTTAGAGCACATACTAGGAAGGTTTGGAGAAATGGGTTTCTCTCCACAGAAGAAAGGTCTCCAGGAGGATTGCTCAGGGCTGTGCTGCTCCAGGACACACTCTAAAATTAAAGAACACTATTAAAAGCACAGACTAAAAAGTCAACTGATCTTAAGGTCCTTTCCAACCCTAGCCATTCTATCATTTTATGATTCCAAGTTTATTAATTGAGAGAAAGGCCTCATGGCAAGGAAGTGTCAGTGGAGTCAACAACACCTGCAGAGGGTAATGTGAGGACAGCTGACAGACTCACTGGAACAAAATCCTTATCACAAACCTGCAAATAATTCATTTCCTCCAAACCTAACTGTCTCCAAGTCACTTTATCATAAACATACAGTCATTCCCTGCAGCCATAGTACAGATTTGCACAATCCTCGTGTCTGCAGGACACCTCTGCATCTTCCTCAGGAGCAGCTCCAGGGCAGCCAGCAGGAACGCAGAAGGCCTGCGATAAGCACTGGCAGTCTCTTGGGTAACATTTTCTTGACAGACCCTCGCATCGCATTTCTGTTTTTGCAGCAGAGAGCATGGCGCCCAGGGCATGCTCTGCTACCCCCGGTGAAAAGTGATCACTGCAGCCACGGCAATGCTACCATCCCTCTGAGGATGCCCCTGGAAGTGGCAAGCGGTGCTTTTGCTCCCTCTGCTGGATAAAGCTGCGCTGCTTCTCCGTTGCTCTGCAAGTCATCTTGCTACAGATGAGAAAGCCATCGCAATTCTGCCTTACACAATGAGTCCATCCTTGATCAACGCTAACTTAAAAGTACAGTGACGGCAGGATACATACGCAGGAAAGTAGAGGCTAGAGCTAAATTAGGAGAAACCACTAACACAAAGGGTGTACAGAACTGACAACTGATCACAGCCTTTTCTATCTGTTCTGCTTCTCAAGCTTGTAGTAATTCTTCTTCTAGATCTACAGGCCAAAGGAAACATTCAACCAAATGGCAAAATTCAAAACTGTTGACCAGAGATACTTCAGCCCATGGGGCAATGAAATAACCCACAGAATCTCACAAATCTACTTGAGACCATTAGCCACACTGACATAAAGGGTAATATCTATGATGAAATCAATATTGGCTAAAAGCAAAAAAAAAATCAAGGAATCCTGAGAAATCTGTATGTGCATACATGCACACAGGTAACATTGTAAATATATAGATAAAGTTGTTCAAAATATAAACTGATTCCAGCTGGCACTTGCAAGAAGTTAGATCAAGTCATGCTTAACTGAACATAAGATTAATTTTAGTCTAATTCTTACAACTGAAAACTAAACATCATAAAGCAAACTGCAAACTCATCAGCATATCTGAAAAACAGATATACATATTTAAGATTTGATCCTCATAACTGGATAACAAACACATGTTACTACAGACATACCTTATCCAGACACAGTCCAGAGTCACTACTAACATGGAATCTATTTATTTGCAGTGCTTAAAGAGGGCAATTTAAGCTACCCTTACCCATCCTGCTGAGACAGATGGGTGAAGAACATGTCTGTAAGCAACAATGGGTCAAGAAATGTTAGACCTCTGAACCAAGCACCTCATCCAGAGTCTGCTAACAAAGCAACAGCAGGCAGAAGCTCACAATCTGAGACATTAGAGCTGTAATGACCTAATCATCCATCCCATTTGATTCCCCTGAAAACTCTATATACTTGCAAGTGCTTTGAGCAATTCCGTCTTTCTATTTTTATGGTTGCAGCTTTTTTGTTCACCTTTAGGGTCAGAAACACACTGAGGAGAAATGGCTTGGAACAGTAAAATCTATTTGTACTTTCTCTGCAGAGAACTATCTGCTCTCTCATTTAATCATAATCTCAGTTTATCAGAGAGATGATAAGGAAAGGACAAAAAGTGATTGTCTCATAACATTTTCATCTTTTAGAATGATTGCTACAGTTTATATTTCTGAGCTGACTGAAAAAAAATATCCAAGTTCTTTTGAGTGAATACTTTCAACTTTTAAGTAGTCATTTGGAAAAATGGTGAAGTGCAAGTAAGTGCTTCAGACCCTCCTGATCTTTCTGTGGTTTGTTCAGGTTTGTGGTTTAGACATTTAATCTTGTTTTCACTTATCAACAACTTAATTTGTGTGCATATTGTAGGAATCATAAGATGGTAAGGTATGTCAGCAGAAATGTACCTTCAAAATGAAGTGCCCGAGTGACCTAGAATAGCTAACAAATCTGTTATTCAGACAATGCAGAAATGTTAAAATTACAGAAAACTAAACTGAATTGAGGATCTTTAGGCAAGTATCACAAAATCAAGAAATGCCTGTTGGGAAATTTTTTGCTTTGAAGTGAATCAATCTTCATAAAACCAAAGATGCAATTTTCAGACAAAACTAAAGAGGCATTTCCAAACATTATTTTACATTTCAAAAGAGTCTTCTGAAAAGTCAACATAACATTTGAAACACCTAATGAATGCAGATGCTAGATTTCTCTGAACAAGAAAGTCAGAATTGGTACCTGGAGGTACAACAAAGAACTACCACTTCTTGAGTTGAAATATAGGATCAATTAACCCACAATCAAACTGCTGAATACAAACATAATACTAGTTTCACATTAATAACAATAAAAATAATTCTACTCTAACAAGAGTTACTGATTAGCTCTCTCCAAAAGCAATGATAGGAAGGAATGGGAGATGGTGTTTACCAGATTTATTTTTCGGGGGAAAAGAATTTAAGTTTTGTTGTAACTATATTCATCAAACACAAGATAAGATTCAGATTTATTGATGTTCAGACGTGTGTGGAGAAAACACCAATCTTTGCAACAGACAACTTTCCACTACCAGACTGAATTTGGGAACAAAACTGGGGATAGGTAGAGTGAATAGCTTCTGGAACAGAGGCAGATTCAGCCCTAGAAGAAAAACTGCGTTTGAGAAGTAAGGAAGAGAACAGGAAACATAACTGTAAGCAGTATTTCTCTATGTACTCGTGACATTGTTCTCCCACCCACTTGAAAGCACTAGCAAAATTGTGCATGGCTATAGAAAGGCAAGAGAAGTCCTGCTTAGTCTGTATTTTTGGACAAGCACTGTGTCATGGGTTCAGCAGCAGCAGTCATTTTTCTCCTTCTTGGTAGCTGGTGCAGTGCTGTGTTTTTTATTTTGGGGCTGGGAACTGTGCTGATAGCACCAGTGTTTTCAGTTACTGCTTAGTGATGTTTTGGTCTGACCAAGGACTTTCTGAGTCTCATGCTGTGCCAGGGAGGAGGGGAAGCCAGGAGGAAGCAGAGACAGGACACCTGACCCAACCTGACCAAAGAGGTTATTCCATACCACAGCACGTCATGCCCAGGATGTAAAACAGAGAGCAGAGACCCGGAAGGGTGGGGGTGCACTGCTTGGTCGGGGTGGGTATAGGTGGGGAGAGATTGTATTCTTTCCTTGTATTTGTCTTGTCATTATTATTATTGGTGGTAGCAGTAGGGATTTGTGTTATACTTTAGTTACTAAACTGTTCTTATCTCAACCTGTGGGAGTTGCATTCTTTCGATCCTCCTTCCCATCCCTCCGCGAGTGGGGAGAAAAGAAAGAGCGGGGAGTGAGTGAGCAAAACTGTGTGGCTGAGAGGCTTAAACCATGACAACTGCTTCCCACATGCAGTTTTAGTACCAGAGAAAGCTCTTGTACTGACCTCCACTTCTGGGGCAGCTGCTCCAGAAGCTCTCCCTTGCATGAAAGCCATTAGCCTTCACTGTTCCCATGGATGGGAACACAGCATCCAGAGGAAGGGCAGTCAGTCCAGGCTGTTACCCCTCTCAGCAGGAGGAGGAAAGTCTCCCAAGCTTTGGCACTGCTCCTTAAACCATGCTAATCCAGAGTGGAAAATTTGGAAGGGACACTGAATGCATGGAGACAACAAAATCCCAGCTGGGGTCCGTCCAACCCCACACAT
Source organism: Ara ararauna (assembly GCA_028858755.1). Classification (NCBI taxonomy): domain Eukaryota; kingdom Metazoa; phylum Chordata; class Aves; order Psittaciformes; family Psittacidae; genus Ara; species Ara ararauna. Next base: position 87,332,029 of record CM054410.1, read on the forward strand.
TCTGGCTCTCTCCCTTCGACCGGCAGGACTGCAGGAGCAAAGACATTTGAAACAAAACAAAACAGAACACAAACCCAAAACCACAGGCCAATTCATTGGGCTTTCAGATGAACCAGGGTGACAATACGGTGACAATACACAGGTAGTATGGCAGGATAAGCCCGGTTCTTTCCCTGTGCTTTCCAGCTTTACGACCTCTGTTTCCTAGACAACTACATTGTCACCTTCACACTTGCTACCTTCATTCCCTCATGCACAGCCCCCTCTTCAACATAAAGAAGCCAAAGTATTTATAAGGAGGTGTACCATCTGCAGTGCTAATTACGGTAACATATAGATTTAGTTTGGTACTCTCACACATACCCATTCTCTGCTTGCTGCAAACCATAAAGGGTCTAACAAAATATGACCAGAGTGTCTCAAATGAATATGAGGAAACACAGAGGATTCACCTCTGACCCGTATAATTCTAGTTCCTAAAACTCCTCCCATACCATGGTCTGGCATCAAATACACCAGATAGTAGAAAAGCATTTGATCACTGTAATGATTCTTTTAATACCTTTGACTCCTAGAACATTGCTTTTAAAATAAAATTCTGCATTTTTCTATATACATATATGTGTCTATATATGTTACTCAAACACCTGAAAAGTTTCATGCTCTGGTTTTAGGAAGCATAGCAACAATTTCTTGCAGAAGAAATTTGACCAAATGCTGGATGACCACACGCAAAGAGTTATGCTTAGTGGCTCAATGTCCAGCCGGAGACCAGTAATGAGTGGTGTCCTTCAGGGGTCAGTTCTGGGACCGAACTTGTTCAACAGCTTTGTCAGTGACATGGACAGTGGGATTGAGTGCACCCTCAGCAAGTTTGCTGATGACACCAAGCTGTGTGGTTTGGTTGATATGCTGGAGGGAAGGAATGCCATCCCGAGGGACACTGACACGCTTGTGAGGTGGGCTGATGCCAACCTGATAAAGTTTAACAGTGGCAAGTGCAAGGGCCTACACCTGGGTCGAAGCAACCCCAGGCACAGCTACAGGTTGGGCAGAGAAGAGATTCAGAGCAGCCGTGCACAGAAGGACTTGGGAGTGTTGTTTGATGAGAAAATGAACATGAGCCAGCTTCACTGTGCGCTCGCAGCCCAGAAACTAATCGTATCCTGGGCTGCATCAAAAGGAGCATGACCAGCAACTCGAGGGAGGTGATCCTGCCCCTCTACTCTGCTGTCCTGAGACCTCACTTGGAGTACTGTGTGCAGTTCTGGTGTCCTCAACATAAAAAGGACACGGAACTGTTGGAACAAGTCCAAAGCAGGACCACGAGGATGATCACGGGACTGGAGCACCTCTCATATGAAGATAGGCTGAGAAAGCTGGGGCTGTTCATCCTGGAGAAGAGAAGGCTGTGTGGAGACCTCATAGCAGCCTTCCAATATCTGAAGGGGGCCTATAGGGATGCTGGGGAGAGACTCTTCATTAAGAACTGTAGTGATAGGACAACGGGTAACGGGTTCGAAGTTAAACAGGGGAAGTTTAGATTGGATATGAGGAAGAAATTTTTTACCGTAAGGGTGGTGAGGCACTGGAATGGTTTGCCCAAGGAAGCTATGAATGCTCCATTGCTGGCGATGCTCAAGACCAGGCTGGACTGAGCCTTGGGTGGCATGGTTTAGTGTGAGGTGTCCCTGCCCATGTCAGGGGGGTTGGAACTAGATGATCTTAAGGTCCTTTCCAACCCTAACTATTCTATGATTCTGTGATTCTATAAATCCTGTGTCCTGCTGACGTAAAGTTCTGTCAGAGACAAGGGTTTGCCACTCAGCTCCTGCATTTCAAAAAAGCGCAAGGTTTTACTGAGTGAGCATTAAGTGGTTTAGGAAAAACACGTGAACAAAGATCCCAAAGTTTGGATGTTTACTCAAAATTCAGCACAACCAAACTGCTTGGTTTGCAAAACAGAGCTGAAATCCCACCAGAATTTGCTTTTTTTTTGCTTGTTTTTGTGCCTGGAGACAATATACAAATTTCTGCCCTTCTCCTATTCCACATTAACTGTCCCAAACAGCACACCTACATTTTTAATCTCAATTTTAACATCTTTTTTCTCACTCCAGAAACCCCACCCTACAAAAAGAAAATAGAAATGCACCAGAACTTATTTTACCTGTTTTTCAACTACTTTATCAGCACATCCCAATTGTTGCTCAGTATGAATATTAAGTTCAACAACAACAAAGCTGATTCTGGTTCCATCAGACCTTATGCTGCCTTTTGAAACTTAGAGATCCCTAAAATCCTTTAATCAAAATGATTTTTTCTGATTTTCTGATCTTTTGAAACAACAGCATTCAGCATTAACTAAATTATCTCAGAACATGATATAACCTATGCAGCAGCCATTAGTGCCATTTACTAGACCCTGCAGATGATAAACAGAACTTTCCTGAGATTTGATAACCAAAAATGAGACCAGGATCCAGTTTATTAAGGTTCTCTGTCTCTTGTTCTAACCTGCATAATATAAAAGCCATCAGAATAAAGTGAAGACACCAACAGCAGTTTAGAACCTTTAAGTACTATCTCCAGCAAATAAATGCAATACTGTAAAAATAGGAGTGTCCATAATAGTTAACTGATGAACAGCTATGAACTTCCCACTCAACATATGCACATACATACACTGCAATTATTACTGAAATGCTGAAAATGGTAAGGAGTCCGAAGAGTCTACTGTTTTTTTTTTATTTTTAAAGCTTTGGTTCTTGACAAGAATAATCCTATCAGCATGTTCTAGTGAGCTGAACCACAAAAGCTGAACTTTCAAGCCTTCAAAAATTTTCCTGCTTATCCCTTTTAAACAATTATATTAACACACTGGCCCAAATAAACAGCTGATGACAAATTCAACCACCTCAAGTGGAATTTTTCAGTTGGTTATTTTTTTTTTTTAAGAAAAAGAAAATTTAATTTCTCTCTCAGCTTTGTTGGCAAGCACACTCAAACAACAGCATTCTCAACAAGCCATTGCATCATCTTTGTATCACCATGAACACTTTTAAGTATTAAGCTTTGTCGTCATTACACAGTCTTCTGTAATACTATCATATTCCCACTAAAAGGCTACCAAGAAAACCATCTACCACATATGAAAGTCAGCTTTTGTTCACTGAAGATCAAAACTCTCCTAAAACTCTTCATGTCATCAGCCTTGCCATCAGCATATAGATTACTTCTCTCTTGCTTATCGCAAAAGCTTTGCAAAGAAGAGGACTCAGAGCAAAGGGAACAGAAAAAGGGAAAAAAACCCTAAAAGGTGAAGAAGCCAAAGTGTGCTAAAGTCGCTGCACAAGTCTCTCTAGGCTAACCAAAGCTGATTTTAGTTGAGCCTCATACTTGGCTCAGTGATCAAATATGCTTCATCAGTGTGAGTGCCCGCTGCTAGTATATTAGTACCTTAAGTATTGCACTGGTTTTAGAGGTGCTGGCCCCAGGAAATCTCAGTTTCTGCACCATAGGAACTGCATGTCAACCCAAAATTAACTGGGTTTTTCTTAGGTAAGACATGATTATGAAAAACAACACTAAGATTCAGACACAGTAAAGAAGGAATTAAGAAAACTGCATAGCAAAAAACATGACTGGAACAAGCTGATTACCAATTTCCCCTTACTGGCAAATGTTTGGAGGCCTAATTTTTAGATTCAGGCCTGATAGATACGAATGACTGCAAATTCTGCATATCCCTAAAAAACTCTATAACTGATTTGTAAATGTAGAATTAGCATTAATAGTAAAATGAGAAGGAAGAACTGTATCCATATGTTTTATAAGCCAGAGCATAAATCAGTGGAATACAGTCAATAGGGACAGAATCTACCTGACTTTATCCTTAATTTCAGACAGTTCAACAGCCATAGGGGAATGTGAAAGAATAGTTTAAACAGCTTCAGAAGAGGCATCAGCAACAACAAACTATAAGAACGTTATTGCAGCCTTTTATCTATTTTATAATGTACACAAAGCTAGTTCCCAGAAGTACAAATAGTACATTCCCCCATGGACTAGTTGCATCTACATCTAGGTTGCTGTACTGCTAATGCAGAGAAACTACTGCCTTTGCAACTGATTTTTCCAAATTAGTTCAGACTGTCCCTTCCTGAGGACCTGAGGTAATCAACTCTGATGTAGGCACATCTACTCTAAGGTATTTATACATCACAAGGGTCAACTCACTCTTTGTGCATGTACTAAGAATTATGCAACTTCACAGGTATCTGCATATGTTAAAATTATTGATGCCTTTTAAAGGGCAGGCCAGATGTGTCATTGACAAAACTTAAGTAAAATAAAACAGTTCTCCTTTGAATAATGCATCCTGTTAAGCTTATGATGGAAGCAGCCTATGAAAAGTAAAACTATTTTCAGACATGCCATATACTGGTTTTTTAAAGCTGTACAAACATGCACACGTAGTCCCTGGTTTCTGGGCAATGATTCTCTAAAAATGCAAATCAACTCACTTCTCACTGGGACAAACTTCTCCCAGATCATCATGAACTCGTGAGTTTCCTAATAAACACCATCTCTTCGATCTGTGACAGCCATAGACTTAGCAGCCAGCCAACCTTCATCTGGACTTTATCAATAAGGCTGCACAAAACAGATCCCACCTGAACATTACAGTGGCTCGCAAAATGTCGCTATAACCCACGGGATACCATCTTATATTTTCGGGCTATTGTTTTTAAGCATGCTTCTCAAAAGCACATGTAGCTCGTGAGCAGCTTAGTTCATAGTGCCTGATACTTTTTCTGACACAAATATTTGCCTTGGAGAAACAAATCTCTTACTCCTACCCATCACGGCCCTCGTATTTACTTCAAAGGTAGCACCAGAATTATCAGAAGCTTTGTTCTCAACCTACTTGTTGCCTTATTATTGCTCAGAGGACTGACAGTTGCAAGCAGCCTGGTAAGTGAATTGCTGAAATCTTCCTTTGGTAAATTGAGCTGCATTCTCATTGTGTGCTGAAACATCTCATAATGCTAGAGAAAACAGTTCAATATCTTTTACATAGTTTTTATAGCTTGTTTTTCTACACTGTGTGCAAAGATGATGTACAAATCAATGAGATAGGAAATTTCTGATGACAGGAATTACAGATTAAAAAGGAGGTTCATAAATGTACCAAGGATTTCAAAAGCTGCCATCAAGAACAAATGTATATCCTTTGTATATCCTGACCAAAGTCCTGGGATCCACACTGATCCTGCAATAACCTGGGATCCAATTCAGACACTGGAGGAAGGTTGGAACAAGGGTAGCATTAGACTTGAAACTTGAGTTACATTTTTTGTTTCTCTGATTACATGGCTCATCCTATCTCAAGTAATACATGGTGCCAGCATATATATGTTATAGCAATCCCTCTTTCATTGCTCACAGCAGACGTTTGTTATTGCACATAAATCTAGCCCAACGATGCACATGGAACTCACACAGTTCAGTCCTAAAAAACAGACAGAGTTAAAATTTAATGCCTTATTTTTTTTTTTTTTTTTTTTTTTTTTGTTAAAAGCCCGAACTATGATTCTTTATGTGAAAGGCAGAACCTGCTTTCTGTCCGGAAATATTGATTCCTGAGGTCATTACACTACACAGAAAGAAAGAGAATTAAAAACCATTACCAGAAACCTCAAAACAAGCATACAAACAAAAAATCATTCTGGATAGTTGAAATTACAGCAACTATTATACCTGACCTTCTTGATAAAAGCAAAATAAAACAAAACAAAACACTAAGTATATATATTCTGCATCCTACTAGCCTGTTTCAAAAAAATTATCTCAGGAAAAGCAGTTGTTTTGTTACTTATAAATAATAGAACCAACCAAAACTCCTACATGTGACATCTGTGTGAGACAATTTTCCATCACCTGTTTTTTCCATGTATGAAAAAATTACAGATTTATGACACAAAGTATTAGAGGAAAGAATATATGGGTTTCTATTCTACATTGCTGTTTTGCAGCGACTGGTGGTGTGTGTTTGCTTAATTAGCAGAACTTTAGCTCTGCTGATAGCCTCTCTATTAGTACAGAAGCACCACAGCAGTAGTGCAATGGAACACATGAGATGATGGATTGGTGATACTTGGTGTTAATGGCGTTGCCTATATTCAGCCATAGAATTGAATAAAGAGGTCTAGTTAGGCTAATGCAAACAAGTCATATAGATTTATTCCCCTCTGTCCTTCCTGAATATCAAAAGCAATAACCTCTCAGGTGTAATGGTCGTTCTGTAGTCAGAAAACCTCCTCCCCAAAAAATTGCTACTAGTGGTGTCTTTCCATTCATCAGTTACAGGGACAGAAAAGCGTATCATGATGTTAGTATGCGCGATCATCTGTTACGATACTTATTTTCAGTACAGGATTATACCTTTTCCTCCTGTGTGCTACCATTAAAAATTGCCGTTATCCTATTTATATTTTGTTTTTCCTTTCCTCATGTTCCTAAGCAGGAAGCTTTGTTCAAGTGAGACTCTCCTATTGCAGGGAAGTTGGTCTCTGCTTATGCAGTGTCACTAGGCAAACATATGCCTTTCAGCAAAATTTACGGTAAGTACCTAAACCCAGGACTAATGAATAAGTCACTCCTTAACTTAGACATGGCATAGCTGAATTACAGTCTGCTCCAAACTATAGCAACTTAACCAACAGGGGAATTTGCTTTCATACCTGTGGTACTTTTTGGTAGAGATCATTAGTGCCACATCATTTCATAGCTCTTCAGTTATAACACCTGTTCATTTTAGCTTGCCGGTTTAATGTGATATAAAGCAAGAAATGACACTAAATAGAGAAGAGTTTTAGCTAGGCTCCTTTACTAGCCAGTAACAGCCCTTACCTGTGAAGTAGGATGCTCAGAGGAACGTAGCATACAATGCCTACAAACAATAATGAGGTCCAAGACGAATCTGGAACCAAAAGATGAGAAGAGTAGCATTTCTTGCTTTCTTCTGCTCTGAGGACAGAAGTAATGAGTAAAATACACTCAGACTGCAGCTATATAAATGATATGCATCGTCAGAGCTCCCCACTGAGCCAGTAAGAGTGAGCATGAAGGAGTTTTCTAATTATTTTCACTATTCATCCAACCCATAGGGCTTGTATTGCTCCGGTAAGGGCCCCCCACCTCAGGAGCTGAATTGTAGTTTCTCTTCACACACCTTCCACCCAGCTCGCGTACACTCAAACAGCCACAGTACAGAGATGGACTTCTAAGTTTCAGTACGTTTTCTGAAAACAAAATGAGCCAAAACAGTACTACAAATGAAGGGACCACACTTCATGTCATCTAGACCCCTGTTTCTTTTGCACCTCTGCCATTGCAGGCCAACTGTGGACAAGTCAGAACCACTGAGACATTTTTAACTGGGCTTTAGTGGTGCTGAAACACTGTTGTCAGTGATGCTTTAGAACATCCAGGCTGCAGATTATGAACTCAATAGGTATAGAAACATCTGAACTACAATGCTGTTGATTGGCCTTGGTCTGGCAATGTTTATTAGCTCAGATATGAAGTAATTTGAACACAACTTATTCATTTCAGGCTAATTCAGACAGTACTGTTGCTATAAGGGGTCATAAACAACAGGTCTTGCTTGAACCTACCCTAAACAAGTGCAGATCCAAACATGGTGTTTCTGGTCACTTTTCTTGACTTGGGAATGCTAGATACAATATATATATATTAAAGCAGCATTTCTGTCTGCAGTGCTTTAATTACCACCTCTGCCACTGCAGTGAGAGGGTGCATTATGGAGCAATGCAGCATTAAGCCTTTCGTGCTGCCTAGCAGGAGCCTGTAATGCCCAGCACCAGCCAAAAGGTAGAAGCAATGAGTAAACTACTCGGCTATATAAATGATATGTATAATCAGAGTTCCTCACAAAGGAGTTCTGTACCCCTCTAATGTCAATTTTGAAATAGAAAGTAACAAAATAACATTGATAAGTTCCTAAAGCTAGTTTATGACGTTATTTTACTCTTTACAAAATGATTCTACACGAAGTGTAAATTAAACCAGATTATTCTATTCAGTGCCTGTGGGCAATAAGACATTCAAGATTTCAGCATGTCTTCATTGTTTAACTCACATTTATATCCTTACCTATTAAAATAAGTGCCTTGAACTCCACAGTTCATGAGATCGCTGGGGCTGCTCATGCTGCCATAAAAAATCAGTCAGCATCCCCATATCAAATTAAGGTAAATATCATCCTCACTTTTTTGCAAATGGTCAGAGCCAACACTGCTGGTTTTGTGTTTTGATCTGAGTATGCACATAGCTGGGTGCAGAAAAGATGCCTCCAAACTGAACAATAGATTCAGGGTTCATCTGCGTCCAATTGTGCAAGTTCATCTAAGAAAAATGGACAAAATGATTCGGGATGTCCATTTTTTGTGAACAAATTCAACATCAAACACTATGAGATCAATCATTCCTTCCACAATAAATTTGCCAGCTGTTGGCCTAAAGGCAGAAAGTCTTTATTCTTATCGGAATTCCATTTTGCCTTTTCCCGAATGAGCATTCCTCCCTTTACAAGGAATCCAAACAAAATACCACCTCACCATTCCTGAAAAGATCCTTAACACCTTCTGGTCTTGCTCCTGAAATATCATCTTTATCAAGGTTCAGGTATTTCTACTTCCCCATTACAGAATTCCTGTTAAGACCACTCCAGCCTGTGGAAATGCAGATCCTCTTGTTACTGTGGGTCTGCCAAGTCCCTGTACACAGAAACACTGAGCTGTTCTCTGTTCTAACCCACAAACAATTCTGTTTCTTTTTCATATCAAGAAACCTTCAGACCACTGAGTTTCCTCATTTCACCTTCCACAGAGGGAGGATGTTTTCAGCCCATCATTTATTCTGCAATTTTACCCCTGAAATCTCCCCAAAGTATGAGAGTCCCAAATCTTGAAGGATATTAGCAGCATATAAATACCTGATAGGAGGGAATGAAGAAGAGAGACTTGGACTCTTCTCAGTGGTGCCCTCTGGCAGGACAAGATGCAGCGGTCACAAGCTGAAACACATAAAATTCCAGGTGAATACGAGACGACACTTTTCACTGTGAGGGTGGTCAAACAGATTGTCCAGAGAGGCTGTGGATCCTCCAGCTGTGGAGATACTACAAATCCAACCAGACACCCTCAGACAGCTACCTACTGTAGCTGACCCTGCTTAAGCAAGGGGTCAGACTGCACGATCTAAAGAGGATCCCTTCAGCCAAAACAGTCCTGTGAAATCTCATTTCCAGCTGCATGGGTTTGTTCAAATTCTCTTTCTCCCTCAGTAACTGGACCCTCTGGGTTTCCGTTTCACCAGCCCTGAGGAAAACATGACACACAAGGGCTGACTCTGAACATCTGTTGTAAGGCTGAACAGCATTTCCCAGCACTAAAGACTTCATCAGCCTTTGCCCTGCTGAGTTATGCTCCTTGCAGTTGCTATATAGCTGGCAATTTTTTTCCAGTTCACTCTTCATCAACACTTCCAAACAATAAATGAAGTTTGATAAGAATCAGTCTTAATATAGAACCCTGTGGCATCTTGCTGTTGATCTTTTGCCAGGTTGATAATTCCTTATTAACCTTCTTGCTTTGTACCTCTCAGCTATTCAGATAGAAGAATTTGATCTCTGACTGCAAACACCCAGCCTCCTTACCAGCCTCTCTGCCAAGATTTCTGAAAGTCCAGTTCCTCTCCCCCAGCCGTACTTTTGACATTGTGCATGCAGAACCTCAAGAAAGAGGCACAAATAAACGATGATGTCTGCATATGTATTTCAGGAGGTGGAAGAGGAAAGAGAACTGCTGTGGAGCAGAACAATTCTGCTTACAGGGCTCCAGGACTGATTTAAGAAGTGAGACAATACATCAAAATGAGCACGGCTAGCAGCAAGAAGCGAGAAGAGAACCCTCGGGATCTGGGGACTATCGACACATTCTGCATTACACTACCATTGAATAAAGTGCATAAACAGCCTTGAAGGCAGGCAAAAGAATATAGGACTCTGTGCGTCTGACACCCACAGCTGCTGGATTAATCAACCTCCTGCCTGTTTTACCCCTGATCAGAGTGCTCCATGACCTGAATACAGGATTTCAATTAATGTATTTAAAAGCTGAAAACCACAAGCAATAGTGAAGCAGCAGGCTGTTGCTACAGAGGCAGTAAAACAAAAAGCAACTTCTGGTAGCACTGAGTCAGAAAATACAGAGCAGAAAATTCAGCAGCCAAGCAAGATGAAAACATTTTACCACATGCACAGTTGATGCCTGTGTGCTTCCTTGCACCCTTGCCTGATGTTTAAAGATTGGGTAGCTGAACCATCAGGGTGAAGGTGATGTTTCTAGGTCTCCAGTGTTTCCCTTGCAAGCTCAGTTGATGATCAGATTCAAAAGCTTTCTATGCATATACAGATTCCCGCATTCCTGCTTTATGAGAGTTTCTAGTTTTCTTCAGCACCCTGCAAAAAAATCTCCAAGAAAACTTTGTTTAAAAAAAAGAGAAAAATCAAATAACAACTACAATAAATGGAGTATTTCCCATTGAAAGAAAGAAAATTTAGTTTTAAGAGCTGAAGAACAACATCAGAAACAATTCACGGTGCATTTTTGAAATGGTGGCATGAAGCAAAATATCCAGATTTACAATTTCTCTGCTCAGAATTCACCTATCAGCAATGCCAGTTTTCTTAAATTGGTAAGGTAATGGATACTTGTCTGCACTGCATGACTGATTCAGTTGGTTTCCTGAATAACATTCATAGCTTAATCTACAAACATTGACCACCAGACAGGCCCCACAGTGCTCTGTTACTTTCCCTTGAGTAACACCAAGGATTTTGCCAGCGGAAAAAAAAGAATACTAGAAAAACAACTGTAATTTTTGGGTCAAGCATTTGCTTCTTTTAAACATTTTCTATCTATTTTTAAGTGCTGCTTTAATAATCTTTCTTGCTAGGAAGCAGTTAAAATTGTTGTGGGAAGTGATGACAACCTGCAATCACAGTCAACATGACTAATTTTTTGTTGTTGTTTTTAAAACCAATGTGTCCTTTTATTAGCACTGCGTTCCATAATAGAAATGCACAAGCTTTCCAGACTTTAATAAAATGCAAAGCTGAAAACTAGTTTCTTACCACCTGAAGCAATATGCAAGTTCAGCAAACTGTTTTACCTAAAATTATTTATTGTAAACGTTGTATGGTTTCGACACATTTAAAGGTGACAGCTTGACTTCCAATTTGTTTTTTATTAAAAGCAGGTTAAGAAACCTAGAGAAATAATAATATAACATTAAAACTTGGGTCAAGTAAAACACTTTTACCAGCCCATTTTTCCCTTCTTCAGAAAGAGAATGAAAAAGTCAATTACATGCACAGTTCCAGCCCAGCAGACATTCGTTGCCACCTGCTGACAGCCACTGCTGACTTCCGAAACGACATGTACCTCCCAGTGTGGGGTGTGATTTTATTCTGTATAATCAACTTTCAAGGACCATGTTTCAGTAACATTTATGTATTAGGAGTGGAATTTGCTCGCTTGCAGTAGTTCACTTTTGCTATTTTCACTTAATTTTAGACCACTCTTGGAAACTGATCACCCATTTCGTGCAAACTTGAAGACAAATTACTTCATGATCAATATTTTTAAGCAAGTGCACTATATACTTGTGCAGTAGCACACACTCAGCCTAACAAAATAGTGCATAGCCATTTGTGGTGTTGAGAACAGAGGATGTAACATTTTTAAGCACTCCTTATTAATCCCTTTATGAATCCTTATGAATAATTTTTTTAAGGGGGGTGGCTCCAGTTAATTTGATTTCATTCTCACCAGAGTCAGCAAAATCTGAACAAGCTATTGTACCTCCTTAAAGTTTCTGCAGAACTAGTCAAATCTGATTACCTGATGATTAGTCATCATTATTAATCATAGCTAGCAGCAAGATGGAAATTATGAACACTTTAAAATTAGTAATCATTTATTTTTTGAAGCAGCAGCATTGAAGCAAGGCAAGTAAATTAACTTGAAAAAACTGAAAAAGGTGTACCTTAATTACAAAGGCAGTGCTTTTGCTACGTGAAGATATGGTGTGCTCAGCAGTTCAAAGAACACTACGAACTGCAGTTCAGGAACATCACAAGAGTTTGGAACTAAATAAGAACCATCTTAAGAACCTGAATGTATACAAGTCCATAGGACCTGATGAAATCCATCCGCGGGTCCTGAAGGAGCTGGCAAATGAAGTTGCTAAGCCACTGTCCATCAAATTTGAAAAATCATGGCAGTCAGGTGAAGTTCCCAGTGACTGGAAAAAGGGAAATATAACCCCCATTTCCAAGAAGGCGAAAATGGATGAGCTGGGGAACTACACACCAGTCAGCCTTACCTCTGTGCCTGGCAAAATCTTGGAGCGGATTCTCCTGGAAGGCATGCTGAGGCACATGAAAAACAACAAGGTAGTTGGTGACAGCCAGCATGGCTTCACTAAGGGGAAATCCTGCATGACCAATTTGCTGGCCTTCTATGGTGGGGCTACGGAACTGATGGACGGGGTAGAGCAGTTGATGTCATCTACCTGAACTTGTGCAAAGCGTTTGACACAGTCTCACATGACATCCTTGTCTCTAAGTGGGAGAGACATCAATTTGATAGGTGGACCACTCAGTAGATAAAGAACTGGCTGGATGGCCGCACGCAAAGAGTTATGCTCAATGGCTCAATGTCCAGCTGGAGACTAGTAACGAGTGGTGTCCTTCAGGGATTGGTGCTGGGACCGATCTTGTTCAACATCTTTGTCAGTGACATGGACAGTGGGATTGAGTGCACCCTCAGCAAGTTTGCCGATGACACCAAGCTGTGTGGTTCAGTTGATACGTTGGAGGGAAGGAATGCCATCCTGAGGGACACTGACACGCTTGTGAGTGGGCTGATGCCAACCTGATAAAGTTTAACTGTGACAAGTGCAAGGTCCTGCACCTGGGTCGGAGCAATCCCAGGCACAGCTACAGGTTGGGCAGAGAAGACATTCAGAGTAGTCCCGAGCAAAAGGACTTGGGGGTGTTGTTTGATGAGAAAATGAACATGAGCCGGCTTCAGTGTGCGCTTGCAGCCCAGAAAGCCAACCATATCCTGGGCTGCATAAAAAGGAGCATGGCCAGCAGCTTGAGGGAGGTGATCCTGCCCCTCTACTCTGCTCTCCTGAGACCTCACTTGGAGTACTGTGTGCAGTTCTGGTGTCCTCAACATAAAAAGGACATGGAACTGATGGAACAAGTCCAGAGGAGGGCCACGAGGATGATCACGGGACTGGAGCACCTCCCGTATGAAGACAGACTGAGAAAGTTGGGGCTGTTCATCCTGGAGAAGAGAAGGCTGCGTGGAGACCTCATAGCATCCTTCCAATATCTCAAGGGGTCCTATAGGGATGCTGGGGAGGGACTCTTCATGAGGAACTGTAATGAGAGGACAAGGGGTAACGTGTTCAAACTTAAAGAGTGGACGTTTAGATTGGATATGAGGAAGAAATTCTTTACTGTAAGGGTGGTGAGGCACTGGAATGGGTTGCCCGGGGAAGTTGTGAATGCTCCATCGCTGGCGGTGTTCAAGGCTGGATTGGACATTGCCTTGGGTGGCATGGTTTAGCGTAAGATGTCCCTGCCCATGTCAGGGGGGTTGGAACTAGATGATCTTAAGGTCCTTTCCAACCCAAACTCTTCTATGATTCTATGATTCTAAGAAAAGAGGAGTCAAGCCTAGTAAACATTATTGAATGATGTTGACTGTAAATCTGGGAGCATGTCTGTGGTCATATGATCTTAGAAATGATTTTGTCGTTGCTGAAACATCAGAGAAATGAGCCCATCTGTTACAATTTGCAGTTATGAGCTGTGACTCTGCTTAGGACTTTGGCCATCGCTCCTGGTACGTAGGGAGGAGCTGTCTGAATGCCTGTTGGTACCGATAAGAAAACAAAAAGGATCTTTGTGAGCAGCTTTGCTGATGAGTATGCACTATAGAACTGTTCCTTTTAGACCAAAACTGGTGGTTCAAACCTTGGAAAACTGACAACTCTACAAGAGGAAAGATGAAATTTCAGTGCTTTAACATCTTTTCTTTCAGGGCAATATTTGCAGCTTGCAGATCAACTGCAACAGCTCTTCCTCAGCAAGGTTCTAGAGCACTTCAGGAGCTGGGTCTCCCTCCTGCAAATCCTCTCAGGCTTCCCTGGAATTGCTGAACCCTTTCTCAAGTGAGGCATGGCCAGCAGAATGCCTCTGTCTGATCCGTCAGTGGTCCTGTGAGCACTCTTATGCAACATGAAGCAGAGTTCTCTCCATCAGCTTTGCTTACAAGGGGTAACATGATGGCATGCAGCCTTGCAGCACCTGCAGCACCCACTGCACCATGCAGTCTCCTGGGCTACCACAATGCTGGAGATGGTTGGGAAACGGCCTGGCCCTTGGGCTTTTTTGCAAATGGTGCAAAAAACCTCTATTGCTTCACTGCAGTGAAGGTAGGAGGCCACAACCCACCCCCTGGTGATGCAGGGGATACTATGGTAGCACAGCATGACTTCATCTGCCCACTTCAAGCATGGTGAAGTATCTGTCTGTCTCACCACAGCAGCACAGTGCCTGTCATAAGGAGAGAGGCAGAGAAAGCATCACTGCAGCAGCAGCTCTGGCAGGCCTGGCCCCACTGGAACAGGGTGGTCACAGAGGAACATGAATGCCTGTTACCTCCCAGTCCCAGGTATATATGATACACATCTGTCTACATGCATATTATATATACATGTACCTATACAGGGGTGGGTTTTTTTTTATTTTACCTTCTAAATCTATAGCTTTATCATAGTTAAGGTTATCAATCGTACTTCAGGGTTACCTAACCTTACCGTACTTAAGGTTAACCAAGAGGTTGAGGAAGGTGATTCTCCCCCACTACTCCTCTCTGGTGAGACCCCACCTGCAGTCCTGCGTCCAGCTCTATGGCACCCTGCACAAAAGGGATGTTGACCTGCTTGAGAGCCCAGAGGAGGCCACAATGATGTTCAGAGAGCTGGAGTACCTCTGCTATGAAGACAGGCTGAGAGAGCTGGGCTTGTTCAGCCTGGAGAAGAGAAGGCTTCTGGATACCTTAGAGCAGATTCCAGTGCCTAAAGGGGCTGACAAGAAATCTGGAGAGGGACTTTTTACAACAGCGCGTAGGGACAGGACCAGAGAGAATGGCTTTAAACTGACAAGAGATTTAAACTAGATAATAGCAAAAAAAATAAACTTCCCTGTGAGGGTGCTGAGGCCCTGACACAGGGTGGCCAGAGAAACTGTGGCTGCCCCATCCCTGGTGGTGTTCAAGGCCAGGCTACACAGGGCTTTGAGTAACCCAGTCTAGTGGAAGGTGTCCCTGCTCATGGCAGGGGGCTGGAATCAGATTATCTATAAGGTCCCGTCCAACCCCAACCATTCTATGATGATCTAGCATACTTTAGGTTACCTAAAATTATCCCAGTAATTGTTTTGTATGAGACAACCAACCAGACCATCTAGTAGAATTAAAACATAGTGTGGACAAAATTACCTTTATTAGCAGAAAAAAATTTCAACAGCTGCCATGAGATTAAATATGTTAATACATCAGATAGGCCAAAGGTCTAAAACCAGTCAATTCATCGATAAAACAAAATTAATTTTTTAAAGACGGAAGCAACAGAATTAGTCCTCTCAATTTCTTTCAGCACATACTTTCCAAGGCATTTAACTCTTATCAAAAACAAAATTTGCCTTCCACTCTGTTCCTTCTGAAAGGTAAACTGATATAACTTGTAAGCCTTAGGAGTTCAACTGTGCTGTAGAAAAAAAAAAATTAAAAATCTCAATTTATTTTTTATTTTCACTTGAAAAACAAAGCTCAAATGGCAACAGGACCAAAGATTTTTCCTCACAAGAAATTCAGAAACTATACTTTACTGCTTCAGTGTCAGGCAATTTGTTGGGTTGGGTTTCCCTTCTTCTTCAAGAAGCTTATGTCAGAAATTTCAGCAACAACAAAAAAGAGTAATGCTTACTGCAGTCCTGATCCATAACCTTCCAGTGAAATATTAATTCTATGTATAAGAATTTAATATATAAGGATATTATATATAGGTTTTTCTCCTGGCTTAAGCTGAAATTTCTTCACTTTCTCAGTACTACACAGCACAGACAGACATGTTTTCCAGAATGCTAAGTGACAGTGGTTGTCATATAAGCAGTTCTGGTGATAACTGCTTTCATTTATAGTCCAAGCCTTGGTCTAAAATCTTCCAAGATTAAAAGCTAAACACCTAGTGACAAATTTAGCTTGTTCCCTAATGCACAGGAAAATGAATACACTCCCTTATTCAGAGACATTACTCAGAAAGTTAATCACAATGTGCTGTGCCCTTACTAGCCAAAAGTATGTCCATCACTCCTGACAAAACCCATGCCAGCATTAGTTAACATGCACCAAAATAAGTTGCAGTTAACACTCCACCATGTGAGGTAATGGGAGCTTGAGTATCTCTGAGAACAATACAGCAGACACTGCACAGGGAGCTTGGCGTCTCAGCCATGCTGCAGAAATCCAGAGGCTCCCTTTTGGCCAGGGCTGGACTATCGCAGGTAGGACCAACCTCCCTCTGAAATGAAACGGAGCGCCATTTGGCACCGCAAAAGTGATTTTACCGAATGGTGACAGAGCAGTACTGCTGAGGTTTTTATGTATGCCATGCAGTTGTGCTGTGCAGGGTCAAAGCTAGCAAGGCCCATCAGATCTGTGCCAGTTTTACACTGATTAAAAAAAGGCTGTCAGTCTCTGTGGATTAACTATTCAACAAATGCAATTTCAGTCACACGCTGCCAAGTACTGTAGTTCACAACTGAAAGGACATGCGTAGTCCCTTTCCTTGCAAGTGTCAAACACAAACACCCGAAACTCTTACTTATGAGAATTCATGTTGGTGGATGGATTGGGGAAATTACACTCAGATAACATACAGTTGTAACAAGTCTTCTAACAAAGCTCCATACACCAAGGTAACAAGCAGGAAATTATAGTTATGAAACAACTTCTACAGACAGATGCTGGCAGCTGTGTACAGGCAAGATTTTGCATTCACAGGTGCGAGAGCCCCAGCAGCCTCTGTCACTGAAGCCAAAGAAGGATGCAACAGTCTGGCTTCCTCTGAAAGCAGAGGGAAGATTTCAAACAAAATTACTCCCCATATGGTCAGTGAAGAAAAAGGCTCTGCTTTTTAAAAGCATCTGGTAATGTAATCAAAAGCATGCAAGTGTCTTTAAATAGCTGATCCCCTTGGGAGCAGAGGGGGGAAATCCCTTAGTGAAGCAAACAAAATTCACTTCAACTTTAAAGATGGAAGATCAGAATGTAAAACAAAAATCTCAAAAAGTAAGAGAGCCTTCTCTCACCGCTCTTATTCACAACAGACAACAGACAAAGGAATATAGAAAAGACTATCTTTACCCTGTCATTCCTGCAGCTGCCCAGGTAACAATTAAAACTCAAAGTGAGCCTCACACTTGCAAATAATTATTTCAATTGTGACCACCTGGGCTCGAACTTTTCAGTAACAAATATCCACATGATATGCCTTTGACAAAAAAAAAGCAAAGAATTGAGACACCAGAAAACAGCGATTTTAAGTAGCTCAGGTATAGCCAAGAACTAACTGAAATTAATTACTTATCTACCTCTGGTAAGCTTCTCTGTGTTATGACAGCTAAATGTGACACAGAAAGAACTCAAGAAAGCAAGAATTTTTTCATAACAGAAATCAAGAAATTAGTGATAAAATGAAAACACATCTTTAGACAGAGATATACATTGATATTCTCTAACACCTCTTCAAATACAATTTAAGCATTACAATCAAAGCTTCTTTCTCTGATACAACTCAAACAGGAATTAACATTCTGCTAGGAAGTGATGTTTCTACTCACAGTTTTAACTACTTTTCCCCATTCTTTCTGCTTGTATGATGGTTCAATGTACAGCCAAGAAATTACAGTAGGAAGACAGTTATAGGTATACAGTATCAAGACAAGCAGCTCCTAATATTGAATTATATTGCTGGATTAATAGACACCTCTCATTAATATATATTACTAAGTTCATTCAGACCCCTGACTTTATGACATAGCTTTGTGAACCAAAACCCAGTAACGGTACCAAAAAAAGGTACTATTAGGACAGCATATACCATGTAGGTATCATGGAAGAGTTGCTTTGATGGTAAAACCATAAGTTCATTATTAAAAAATAAAGCGTTATCAAAGTTAGCTGAATAGCAACAACAGAAATTTATTTATTTTTAACACAAATTATTTTCAGCTTTCAGTAGGCTCTTCCATGCACGATGAAAGGCTAGAGTTCTTCCAAATTTTTCTGAAAGGAAAATTGCGCAGACAAAAATCTTGTTTCTGCTTATTTAGAAGCCTTGTAAAAATTCCTGTAGCTGTGCAACTATTTCTGTATCCACGGTTTCCATAAGTGCCTGAAAACCTTGTTCTCCCAGTAATTCCTGCTGTGCCTTCAGCTTCTCATAGATGAACTGCTGCAATGACACAGTGTGAACAGGGTCCTTCAACGCAAGCTGTGGAAAACATGTAAGAGAAAAATATTTAAGAATGAACTAGAAAACACTCTTGAGACTTACTCATCTCAAGTCAGGCACTTCTTTTCTTTGTACTTAAGTGAGACACAAGAGGAATGCCTATAAAGCAAAGATCAAATTAATTATTATTAAAAGCAGGTATCCATCTAAAACTATTTCAGAAGTCTCAAATCATGGATCCAGTCTGCTGTAAGAGTTCACCCTTTTACAAGATGAAAAAATTTCAAAGCAGCTTTGTTAATTACTACCAAATGAGTTTCCTATAACTCCTAAAAACCACATCAGATGTTACCATAAGTACTTTAGAGATAGCATGAATTATGGTCAGTTATATTTTATTAGTAAGGAAACAAAAGAAAAAATAGAACTCGTAGAAATTATATGACAAACAACAAGTTAAACAGTCCATAGGCATAAAGAATAGACACACTTCAGTAGTAGTACCTATACGACCCCATCAATCCAGCTGGATTACGTAATTTTCATTCCGGCATAGATGGACAGAATTAGATTGTGAAGTCAGAACAATTTGCTGTAAAATGTCAACTTCAGGTAATTTTTCATTCTACTTTACCAACACAAATTAATCTAATCAGTAATTTCATATTTCAAAGTTTATTCAGCAGCAGGTCCATCTTGGAGCCAGCTGACACTGCCGCTACTGGACATGGGGGAAGCTTCTGGCAGCTTCTCACAGAAGCCGTCCCTGTAGCCCCTCTGTTACCAAGATCTTGCCATGTAAACCCAATACAAAAACACTGCTTAGTTTACTGCAACAAGCATGTGCATGACTAATGCTTGCTGCTAGAAGTATCATCTAGTGTCTGGTGTCTGTAAGCCAAACTGGACTCAAGAGTCCTCACACTTAATTAAGGAGTTAATACACTAATTTGATTTCATTCAGATAGTCATGTCAAAAATATTTTGTGTAAATTAAAGGAGTTTCTTGCAACAATATTAAATTTGCTTTTCTTTCACTCTGTGGTTTTGGAGTTTGTATTCAGAACAAACAAAAGTCACAAAATAGCTTGATACAATTAGTTCTTCAACAGTATTAGATAATCAGTTTCAGCATTAGATGAATAAGCCAGCAAAACAGTAAGCCTGGAAGAAGAGTAAGCACTGTTCTTTACTGACTGTATTTTCATTATGAAAAATTCAAAAAGCATCCAGTTTAAGATAAGACCTTAAGAAGTTTTCAGATTATTCTATTTGCTTTTGGAGGAAAAATCATCCTCTTGAAAACTGAGTCACCAGCTTGCTAAGAGCTGAGCACCCAACATCAGTGCAGTACGGAACACAACAATAATATTAACACTGGTCACTTAGTCTGCAAACACAGGGTAAGGGGCTGTATTTTTGAATGTAAGTTTGTATGCTGAGTTCCTAGGTGCGTGCACAGAGACTTTTTCTTTTATTTTCTTTTTTTAGCTTTAATACTCCTGATTTGCATAACAGCAACGCACACCTATATCCTAGTTATAAAAAAAAATAATAATAAAAAAGTAAAACCGAGAAAATTCCAACAGTTTCTTAGTCAAAACAGCTACAGACAAGAAACAGAAGTTTAGAAAGGAAATACACATTACTGAAATGCACCTTATGCTGCTCAGTGAAAACCTGATTTGAGTAGCTTTTGAATCTAGTTACTCTACAAATTGATCTTCACACTAGATACAGGTGCCTACCTTGGGGCCCGACTGGAGAAACTAATCTTCCACCTCACTGGTTGTAAACAGCAGTTTGTATCAGAAAAACAGTACAAAGGTTTTACAGAACAACCATTTCCCATTCCTCTAAACATCACTTGGCCAGCATCAGTGGCATTCTGCAGTACTATCAGTTATTTGAACTAGTATTTGACAGGTGGAACTCTTTCCTCAATACCTTTATACAACACTACAGTCAAAAATCACACTGTTTTCGATAAATAATTTTAAGTTACTCCATACTAAAACAGTGATCTAATCACTATAAGCAATAACAAGCCAATGGAATGGCATTAGAATGCATGAACAGGTAAAAGACTAATAAAAATCAAAACTGTGTATATGGTTATATTTGAATTAGATTTTTGAAAGTACTTCCAGAACTTGAGAAGACTCTCTTTAGTTTAAGAATGGATATTTTGACACTAAAGAGGGAGCAAGAATGCTGGACATAAAATGACATGTATTTACCATGATGGTTAGTATCTTGTGATTGTGATGCTCTGGGTAAGACCAGAAAAATTATTTAAGGAGGGAATCTTTCCTTTAAACAGTGACTGTAAAATGGAGCCAGACAATACGGAAGACTCCAAATATCAAAGGTTTTTAACAGAACAGATTTCAACCACATTATCACATAAAGCTTGAACATTTGGCTTATTACATTATAACTCAGTTATTTACTTTCCAGAAGACATAGGATGACAATTTATCTAATTTCTTCCCATAATGAGGTAAAATAAAAAAGCTCCCAAGACTTTTACATTTACATGCAAGCATCATCTAAGACGTGTAACAGCATGTATAATTCAGGATTAAGATAGATTTTTATCGGAGGATACTTCATTTTTCCTCTCCACAGTTTCAAATAAAAAGAGTTAAAAAAAGTCTATCTCCCTTTTTGAACAATGATACTGGAGTTCTTAAAACATACATAAAGGGCACATTAAAGTCACTTGAGGTCTACATACTGTGCAATGCAAGGTCATGAATCACTCTCCTGTTTACATTTTCCTCAATATGTGTGCAATGAGACTAAAATATAGCAGTACTCGGAACATCAACTACATAAAATCATAAAGTACTGGTCTAGATAAAATTGTCTCTAGTAATTATAAGCTCCGCATTATAATAAAGGAAGGTACCAATGACACCTAGACCCCATGCAAACATCGTGAAGTGATACCACACCATTGACTTTTTTTCTTGTATTAATAGCCTTAAAAGTTGCAGAGCATTATTACTTCGAAAAAGGGAATCCCATTTATTTTTTCAGTGTTGTTTTATGAGGTTTAATCTCTAAGCCATGATACAAGCTACTGATTCAGTAATAGAACACATAATTGGGTAGAAACCTCTTGCAGGAATGAAGCGGGCTGGAATTAGATGAGTTCCCCTCCAACCCAAATCATTCTAGGATTCTATGATAAATTACCAAAAGCCAGCCAAACTCTTTTCTGCTCCTACAAGAAGAAATAAACTAGGAAACTATTCTGTCCACAAGCACTCTTTTGGATACATATAGGTCAGTTAAACGAAATGCGTGACAGGGCTACACACATCTAATCAATCACCTGATTCCACGTTTTGCAATCACTCAGTGTCAAGCAGTTCAGCCTCTGTTTTATTCCACAGCATTTGTACACTGCAGTTTGCTGTGTGAGGAACAATTTTCCCTGAACTCTTACAAAAATAACTTGAATTATGAATCATTCACAAATTAGGGTAGATGAAAATAGCACAATTGCATGGCACCTACCTATGAATCTTCATCTAAATCAATGGTCCTTATTAGGTGTTCTTCACATTAGAAAATGGTTCTATGCAAGCATATGGATCAATAGCTGTCCATGTAAAACACAAACCAATGGAATAAAAGATGTTTTTAAATATGAGAATATTTGGCCTGCCATGACATTTTTGTTTTAGAATGTTAGCTATGCTTTTTAATAAAAACCCTTTCCATAGTGTCAGTATAGTGTCCATTCTTATGAGCAGATGATGTTTATTTTGGCAATATTTCCCAAGACTCAAAAGGAAGGCAGAAGCATAACTGCTGAGGCTGCAAAGTTTATCATGAAACAATATACCTTTTTGATTCAAGAGATTAATTTTCCAAGAACAACAGATGAATCAAATCCAAAGGCAAAGAATTTGGTCTGACAAGTGAATCACATAATCAACTGTACGATTTAATAAAATATCTAAAACTTACCAACTTTTTTCTTTTGTCTTGTTCTGTGGGAGGTTCCTCATCATCTGTAACTTTGGGCTGTTCAAAATGAGCCATCAACATGCAGCTAAGAATGGGAATAAAAATAGTTTTAACATTATCATTAAAAATTATTTTAAAGCATATTAAAAACACAGGACAGATATGAGGGAGTTTGATGAAAGTCAGGCAATCTGTTAGCAAGTACTTTTTTGCTGAGAACAGTGCTGAGAACAGTGCATCTGAAGTCTGAATCCATGACTTAGGTTACCTACACCCATGTAACAATCTCGCTTATTACCATACTTTAGCTCAAGATGCAGCTTGAAAATGTGTTTCTGCACACAGAAAACAGACTATGTATGTTTAAAAAAAAAAAATACAAAAAACCCCACTGCTCCTAGTCACAATTTCCCAAGCTTTCCATGTAAGTGCTAGACAAGCACTCTATATCCTATCAACATGAAAATCAAAGTGACACATATGCAAACTAGCAAAGATTTCTCACTGCATCCATATTTTCCTTTGAGATCTTTAAAAAAAGGACCAGAAAACAAAAGACAGTCACTGCTACTGGATCTAGACACAAAAACATCTGCAAGACATTGAACATTAATATTTTTAGTGGACAAAAAATGAGTTAGCTTCTGCATTCATTTATTTATACAGTTTTTTCTAGGCAAATAAAGCAAAACTTTAAACTTCTTGGTTTTTCTGCCCTCAACTTATAGGTATCAATAAACACAAGTAATAGCCATATATAAACTATTATTTTTGTAATAAGTAAAAACAGGAAATATGAAAATAAAAAAAAGAAAAAATTAGTCAGAGGTTTTTCTGTCTCTTGAAACAATCTGAATGTACTTTAAAAAGACATTGGTGAAAGCTATCCTACGGTAAATAAGCCTTCCATTCACTTTACATTCTTCGCATTGAAAGAATATACAAATATTCTACCACTTTACCAAATTTTTCTTAGAAAATCTGCTTTAAAAAACAAATTATTTGAAAAAAATCACTCAGGCGATAACAACCATGTTTTATGGCAGGAAGGACACATAATCCACATGTAACAAAGCACCTAGGCAGATGCACTTTATTGCTTATTGTCAGCCCTGTACTACTGTGCAATTTTAACTGCTGCATTCCAATAGCAGGTGAAATGTTCCTGCAGTTAAGTCGAATAACTTGTTTTAAAATTAACTAAAAGAAAAAAAGTTGTGATTTTATGTGAGTGTTCAGGCTTACTCTGTTTACGTGTTTAATTTTCTATTAACTTGTGTTTAAAGCTGCATGAAAAACTTGCTAAACACCATGGCAGAATGGTCAATCAATGCTAACACAGAAGCCACTTTCAACAAAGGGATTATTTGAAAATAATGCAGCAAATCTCACATCTCCTTATAAATGGCATGATTTCTTGCAACTCAGCTTATTGACAAGGAGATAAAAATGTCAATTACCAAAACATTCAAGATTGAATTAACTTTTTCAGACCTTTATATTTTAGGTACCAGAAACAGTAACTAAAAAAAAAAAACCATACAGGTATGGAAGGAAAAAAGAAAAAAATATTATAAAATTGGGACAAAGCATGAATATTGGTCAGGCAAGACTAGAGCAATGGAATGTTCTCCTTTCCAGAAGATCTGAGGTCTGTAAAACTTTCTTGTAATTATCACTAGAATGCAAAATATATATGCTAAGAAACCTGATCCAGTACAATTCATTTGTATTGTAAGCCAGGGCACCAGGCAATCATTTTCATAACTTAACCAAAATTCTTTCTAAAAATTGGGGAGACCTTTATCTCTACAGCTGTATTGGGAAAGGCTCTTCCAAAATCACATTGTTCTAACTACAACACTTTCTTTAAATTTCCAGTTCAAATGTATTCCTGGTCAGCCATACTTGAGCCAAAACTGCCATTTAGTTTGTTGTCTGTGTGCATGTTTACTCTCATTCATCTTTTAGTGGTTGCAGTTCTATATTAATTCATCTTGAGATTTCTATGCTAAATATGAGTGTTGTTTTAGTCTCTGCACTACAGTAATTAGGTATTAGACAATCAGTGGACTAAACAGGTTTTTTTCTGAACCAGTTTGGGCTTAAATCATTCTTCTTCAACCTGGAGAGCCAGCGTTGTGCACACAACTCCATGCTTTCACTTTACTTTCAGATGCTGTCAAAATACGTAACCCAAATGTCAAAATCTTTCAAACAGTGCATTCAGTATCTGTCAAAAGAAATATGTCCTTGGTTCAGTATGCATATATTTTATAAAGCAAAAACAATGTCCAAAGTTCAGAAAAGTACAGTGAGGTGTTCTACAAGCCTTCAAGCTTAAAATATGAAATGAACTAGGACAAAGTTTTATTTATTTCCCTGTGAGAACTCTTTTCAACATGTGCTGGCAAAGCAACATGTTTAGAAATAGGAGAGATTATGCAACCTTGTTTCCGATAGTAAATAGAACAAAGTGCCAAAGCACATTCCCTGACTTTGGAATTACATCTTCTATACTGAGAGTTGAGGCCAGGGCTGGGAGGAGTGGAGGTGAAGTACTTTTTCAAGCAATCCTTGGGCACAGCTCAGGCTCAGCTGTATTTGGACTATTCTCATTGCACACTTGCGTGCATACCACCTGTTTTAAGAGGAGGAAAACTTAATAGACTGCACTCAGGCTGTTGTGTGCCAGCTGGCTTCAGTAGCAGCTAACATTTCCTTAAGCAATTAATAAATTAGCTCAGAGACAGTCTGTTCCATCACCAGGTAATCATCTGAAAGTTAGAAAAAGTTTGATTCTTAGCATCTGGTAAATACTGCTATTAGAATATAATGTCTGTAGTGACATCTTGCAAAGAGACTGCTTTTAATATCTTACAACTCTCCATCATTCTAAAACTATGTAATGACTGCAGAGAAAACACAGCATTAACAGATAGATCATAACTACTCAGTTTTGTTTTGTTTTTTTACTCTTCCAGCTTTGATGGAATACTACCAGTGACCCAGGGTCAGCAGGAGATGAATGAGCGCAGTGCTGGAAGGCAGTGCACTCCAAGCACTCCTGACACACCTTCCTGGCACAAACAAGCTCTGGGCTCTGAAAACTGTCTTTTGAGGTATGCCCAGTGGCAGCAGGTGTGTTAAGCAGGGCAACTGAAGGGGTGAACTGCCCTTGTAGGATAGGTTTTTAAGCTCTCCAGGTTGTGAAGTAGTGTACACTAGCTCCACTCAGGAACGCTGATGCATTTGGGAAAAGATCTTTGCGGAACTCTAGGTAGCACACTGAAAGAAAATACGAGCTACCACCTGATTGACATACAAGCTTGTTGCACTGTAATTTTAGATTTAATAGTCAAGTGATGAAAAGGCAAATCTTAGCATATAAACATTTTTAAGACATCACTGTCATTTTAAGCCCTTCCCTTCCTCATTACAATTATTGTCCATTATGACCAAAAACTTCCTATCTCAATAAAACACTCACTCTTGTGAAAACAGAACTCTTACAAGCATGTTTTAACTGCCCACAGATTTTTCCAATCAAAATGCTGCATGTGAAAGAGTGCTACTACTGTTAAACACACAAAAATTGATCAGATTTTTCACTTACTCTTTGTACGTTCCTGCTTCAGCATCTTCAGTCATAACATCATGCAGCCCTTCCACTGAAATGTTGATGATACCGCAAAATTTATCTTGGATAACACTGGAAGAGAACAGGAAAATGACTTAGCTAAAGGAGCTAAACAGGAAATTTGCTCAGTAACTGTAAAGCACACTTACTAAGCAGCATTTTCATTGCTTACTGCTTAGCTGAGCCCGCTATCAAGCAGCCTATTTTTTTTTTTAATTGCACAATGACTTCAAAAATATGCAAACCACATTATTCTTGAATAAAATAAAATTTTATATGCTGCTGTTAAGAACCTGGAAATAATTGCAAATGGAATAAAAGAAAAAATACATTAGTATAGGACTCAAGAACTGAGTGGGGAAGGACATATTCCTGCTAGCTGGGAGGTCACAGTACTGGCTTCTATTCCCAACACATTTACACATTTTCTCACATCACTATTCAATGCAAAATCTACACACAAACCCTTGAGTGAAGGGCAGCTTGTAAAGATGGTAGACCACCCTGTTTTCTCTGTCCAGCCTTACCAGTATTTCTTCACGCTCCTAGGCAGCTGAATGATTCCTCACAGAGCCTGACAAATACCTGCACTCAGTTCTGCACAACCACCACTTCCCAGATTTTAGAGAGAAAAATAGCATAGGATTTCTCTGCTTCAACACAGGTATCCCTTGCCATTTGAAACACTAGGCTAACTAGGATATTTAAGAGAGCTGCAAAGGACCAGTAGGTATCACCTGGGACTTGAAACAGGTAAGCGCCTTTCTCTAGCATGAGCTGAAGGCCAGACTGGATATACCCACAATGCCTAAAATTACACTATAAACACGTTTAGACACTTGCTGCTGCCTTGCGAATTGATGTGTCTGTAAAGTAAGAGCACCCCATGATGGATAAAGTAGGTGCTGCTACTTCCTAGTTAATGGAAAGCAGCTATAACTTCTGTTTCTATTCTGTGAACCACAAAAGGGTGAAGACATACTGCAAGTGAAGAGATGAACATGTTGGGAAGACTGCAAAAGTTCCACCTACAAGCAGGGAATAAATAGAAATGGCCTAACTAGTGACGGTAAACTACAACCCTCTTCTGCAACTGTCATCAACTGGAACATTTTCTTACTCCCTGTTTGGATTTTCAAGCTTTAATTTTCCCAGAAATGCTTTTAGTGTCTAGTAGGCAGAAGCAGACCTGTTCCATATTTGTTCAAAGGTACTGAATACTAAGTTCACATATTGTAGTTTCACTGTAGTTTTAACAAAGACAGACCTATTTCTTAATACTCTTTCATTTTCTTTTCTTATTTGGGATGAAAGCTGAAAAAATGGATAAATTGTAGCTCTTCGTACATTAGTTACTGCATCTGAAAAACTTCTTGTCAAACATACAACAAAGTTTTATGTATATGATATGACAAGACACTTTATAAAGTAATGAATGCTTTGGAAAATATGTGCACCAAGCCAGAATACTAAGCTTATAAAATATTTATTTTAAATTTATTTTTATAAGATTATGATTCAAATCTGGTTAATTTTGTTTCCAAAGGATTATTTTTGTTCCCTTTTTTATTGAGCTACTCTCAAGTGCCAGGATCTGAACTGTATTATGTGTAATGAAACTTGAAATTCCTAAATTCCACTAAGTGAAAATTGATACCATTTCCATTCAGTATGGCTTATTCTTATTTTCATTGTGATGCATGTATTTTAAAGAGACTTTCTCCCTTTCCAATAAAGTTTCCACATCTCATTCAGAATAGCAAAGTGTTACACGCTGTAAGACTGATTTCTCTGTAGGGTTCTACTGACAGCAAGCAAGCAAGCTGCCTACTGACCATGCGGCACCACTGAGAAAGTGAGTGCTGCCTGCTCAGCAGCCTGCAGAATGACCCCTCAGAGACAGAGCAGATTTCTTCACTCTCATCGGATACTACCTATCACACCTTCCATGAAAGGCCTTTTGCATCCATGCGCTATTAGTAACACAGGTTGCTACCCATTATCTGGTAGTTACAGTTCTTCCTTCCACTCTGCATGAAGAATCCCTAACTGCCACAGAAATTTTAAACTGCGAGGGAAGAGAAAGGTGTTTTGACCCAGTGAAGGCAGAGCCTTTTCATCAGCTGCAAGGCTAATTATAGTCAATCTATTCAGGGATGTTATTTTAATTGGTCAACATGTAAATAAATACTGTAGGCACAGCACTCTTTAAAGATGTTTTTTGTTTTCAAGCCTGCAGATTGATAGGAGCAGCACATGATAACTTGTTTTCAAGGATCTGTGATACCTCTAGAAGAAACTGAGGACAGCGGTTGAAGACCCAAAATCTTGTTGACAGTGAGCTCCAAAGCACATTGGGAAATCATCAGTTTCTTTACTTGTAAAGGATATTTTTCCTTCATGGTAGAAATAAGGAATACTATTTCACTTCTTTCTTCATTGAAAGACAGATAATTCATGGAAATTCTTCTTTTTTTGAGGAAAACTAAAGAATGTAGAAGATCTTCCAAAATGGGGTAACTGTTGCCTACAACTTTCAGTAAAGATAATACCTTTTCTCCATCTTCTTTTTCCCTTTGAATTGGAAAGAATGACTACTAATGACTCACTGTTACTGAGTAACATTACTGAAATGTTTACCAAGTATGGAATCATTAAACAATGCAACTATTTTTAGAAAACAAGACACAGGGTGGTGAAAAATAAAGACAGCATAGGCTCATTGTGCTTTGAAATAAGAAACCTCAATTAAAGTTCAATAGCAATATAAAATACATCAGGCCTTACTTTCACAGAAGAGAGCACGCAATGCAGCACAATGCTGCTTTAAAGGTTCCAAAATTAGCCTGCTTGTTTCAAGAAATACATTAGAAAGACATATGAGTAGATTCAGAAGAGACAGGGACACTGTATTTAGATGAACTTTCAAAGCAGAACTCCCATCCATACTAAAATCTTAACATGGGAGGAAGGCAGCACTTAAGCAGTTTCCCCGCCTTGAATGGCATATAATCCAGATCAGCAATGACACAACAACTGCACCAAGTTATAACTGGTTTTATAATTATGCAGCTTCCCAAAGTTATTAGGACAAAACCTCATTCAGTATGCAGCAAAAATTATCAAAAGTCTGGCCCAGAATTAAATTATTTTAACTTCTATCAATTTGTTGAGATCTAAACCACTCCAGAACCCAGTGTCAAACATGAAATTAACACATATTAACATTTTTTGTATTTCAGAAAGAATCTTTTATGCTGTCTTTAAATAAAATTCACTTTGACTATAATGAAAACAAAATGTGGCAAACATTTAGGTTAGCCTGTATATGGGTGATCTCAAACCTTTTCTTTCAAAACTTGCATAGTTTGTCAGATAAAATAAAAAAATAAAAATAAAAAAACCCCAACCACCAATGACATCTGTTCTGAAAATAGTAATATTCGTTATTTCCTCATTCCATCATTTCTAATACACTCAACTATCTATTAAACATTTATGTTATCCTGAGCTTTTATGTAATGTCCTGGATTCAGCAGTACCAGTCATTTTTCTCCTTCTTGGTAGCTGGTACAGCACTGTGTTTTTGACTTTTGGCCTGGGAACAGCACTGATAACACCGATGTTTTCAGTTACTGCTTGGTAATGTTTTGGTCTGACCAAGGACTTTCTGCTTCTCATGCTCTGCGAGGGAGAAGGGGAAGCCAGGAGGAAGCAGAGGCAGGACACCTGACCCAAACTGACCAAAGAGGTATTCCATACCACAGCATGTCACGCCCAGGATGTTAAAAACTGGGGGCAGGAACCCGGAAGAGTGCAGTTCACAGCTTGGTCGTTGGATGGTGAGCAGTTGTATCCTCTTGCCTTGTATTTCCCTGGTCATTATTATTATTGGTGGTAGCAGCAGTGTTTTGTGTTATACCTTAGTTCCTGGACTGTTCTTATCTCAACCCATGGGAGTTACTTTCTTTCAATTCTTCTCCCCATTCCCCCCCAGGAGTGGGGGGGGAAAGAAGAGGGTGGAGTGAGTGAGCAAACTGCGTGATTTACGGGTTAAACCACGACATGTAACAATTCAGAATTTGGATTTCAATTACCAAGACAGCTACTGTAAGTAAAGCTTTATCATCAGCTTAATAAAACATATACAATGATTAATTTTTAACTTGAACAAAATGGTCCCCTGTCTGCTAAGCACCTTACTCGGCCTACCAGAAATGGAAGAAAAATTCTGCATCCGAAAACATGCTACTTTTACAGATTAAGAGAAAAATCTTCTAGCATTAACCAGAATGAAGCAGTAAGCACCAAAACAGGGGAAATCTTAATTTCATATCTTTAGTAGTGTACAGTAGCTTTGAGAAAGATTAATTAATTCTTTATTCTCATTAGCCAAGGAAAGAGGTGGAGTGGGACAAATGGAGATTACTTTGCACATACTGACAGCAATGTAAATGATTATTACACATACACACCACACCCTCACTCCTTTTAGGAGCTGGACGGTGCTAAGGAGTTCCTATAAACACTAATGTACTGGCTAAGACAACGTGTCCAGGGGAGTCCTATGACTGACGATAAACCTGATGACCATAAAGTGCCATTTTGCTTCATGAGGGCAAACTCAACTGTCCTCTAATGTATTCTCTAATTATTTTAATAGACATATGAACCATACAGGTACATGATAGGAGGTTTTCCACTGTTTACTATATAAGATATAGGAATATAAATGGCTACTAACCACAAAATAAAGGCATTTTCTCCACAACTGCATAATAAATCTCTCATTGTTAGTTTAATGCAAATTGTTGGCAAGCTGGATAATTAAAGGATAACTCCACTCCAAACAATGGCTTCCAACTGTTCCAGCCTTGCTTGAACTAACAGCTCTGACTGCATGGCTTTCCTTTCATGCTCGATCACTACAGGTGGTGAGACTCATACGTGGCAAACAATGCCTGCAGTAGCTTGCCAGTGGAAAGGACACACTCAGAGGGAACCTCTTGTGCTCGTCTGTAGAGGGCAGCTCTACTGTAGGGTAGGAAAGCAGAGCTTAAAACATCAGAGCTGTCCTCTATCAGATTTCCTCAAGAACTAGGTTTTTGCTCAGTCTCAATCTTTGCCCATTCCAAAAAACTCCTGTCTAACAAAGACACAGCAGCATTTTCAGCAATGAAAAGAGCTAACTTCCTCTCACTGAATTTTAAGTCTATTATTTCTAAAGACATCCATATAAAATTGAAAATTTAGAAATATAGTACATAAAACTGCAGAACCTACTATTGATAGTGCAGCTGTTATGAAATGAAAATACATTTAACAGTAATCATGAGGAACTATGTAGGTGATGTAAAAAGTAACAAAAATGGGTTGAAGATGAAGTCTTCATAATGGATTAGTCACCTAAAAACAAATTAAGCATGAATTGGAGTAAATGCTTTCCCTCCTTCAATACATTTAACATCTCATCTACAGGCAGAAGATTATTTTTAAAAAGTTTCTATTCAAGCAATACAGAATTGTTGAAGCTTTTGCCCAAGCAGCTAAATAAAGCGTTCCATAAAAGCATCTGAACTATCATACAGTAAAATACAGTTATGTACTACATACTACATACATATAGCATATATACATACTATATACTACACAACATAGTAGATTTCTATTTCATTACATTCAAGAGACATTTAACAAGCAAGAGAGACACACTTGCACATCCAAACCCACACAGTGCAGCCAAGGTCTATATATGTACTAGTAGCTAATAACGACCCAGGTATGAAAAATCGTTCCTGCTAGTGTAACTAGTAACTATCAGGAAGCACACTGGAAAAAGAATCCTGAGGGCAGTTCTAATTGACCTTGAGAATGCTCTGGTCTCCTGGTTGGATCCTGGAACAGCAAGATACTTCCACACAACTTAAATTGACACAATGGATGACAGACTATCAAAACATCGTTCTCCATTTTTCCTTGAGCAAAATGATCTAACTAAATTGTGTTGCTTAAAAACTAAATGGTTGAAGTTTCTAAGGCACAAGCCTGTAGAAGACAAACAGTATCTACATAAGTAAGTCCCAGTCACCTGGCTGAAAATTTTACAGCATTGGACCATCTGGAATACATTTTTTTATTACTTCTTTCTGAATAAAGTTCGACCTACTGGACTAACAACAACAACAAAATAATCACAGAAATTCAGGCTGAAAATAAAGATATAACACAGTAGATATAAACTGACAATAATGTAAACAGAACACCAATATTTGAAATGGGAATTGGAAGTTAAAACAAACACAAACTATATGAGAAAATAGTATCCTTCTTTTAAAGATGAAGTCTAAAATTAGGTCTTCACTAAGAAGACATACTTTGACCTGACACTTCCAAATACACACCACAAATACGTAAATACCTTCAGCAATTAATCTAGAATTATGTATTTACAGTATAGCATATTTCTTCAGTTTATACCTCTTATCTAGCCAAAACTAGCCCTCAAACTACTACTATATAGATTACAAAATATTTTGTATTGACAATAATTAACCAGCTCTATTACCTTAGACATAATAAACTTAGTCAATTTTTCAATCCAACAGAAACTTAGCTTCCCTATTAACTCTAGTTTCAGGCATTATGAAATGCTACAGATACACACTAACAAAAAATTTACTGTAAGATATTCATTATACAGACCAAATACACAACTTTGTATTTTAAAATATGTCACACATACGAATAAGATTTGTATAATTTTAAGTTTTTCCTTTTCCTCAAGAGTTTGAACATGCTAATGTAAATATACTAATTTTTTTCCACTGTGGTGATTAATTAAGGCAGAGTAGAAACTGCATTGCAATAAATAAATTAAGAATTAAATTTTTCTTCTTTTCCCCAGATTCCTGGCTTCATAATCTTGTTAAAAACTGATGTTTTGCTTGCTTCAAGCTACCAGTTAGCTACCGAATTTCTATAGAAACTTATACCATTAAGTACTGCAAAATAAAAATAAATATATGTGCATTTTATATTGCACATATACTTGAGTTATAGGTGAAAGACTGCTACAAAAGGGACAGAGCATATGTGAGTCAGATTGAAACAACATTTAATTAAAAAAAAATCTAAACATTCAGGAATGCAGAACAACTCAAATACTACCATTTTCTACAATTCTAACAACCCGTTGATTTTAATCAGTAAACTATTTATACTTTATAAATTGAGTTCTTGACTTCCTGACATTTCAGATCACAATAAAGTTAACATCAGATTAAATGAGATAAATTACAATGATGAGTGTTCAAACAATATGACCTGTGCCTGACTTTCAGATGGTGTTCGCTTGAGCAGCCTAATTTGGTCTAGTTCTGAATGCCCCACTGAATTCTGAGTTAGAGACTGCACTGGATCAGTTATGTTGTATCTGCCAGGCTGATAAACCCCATAATATTCTATTCTCTTTTCTCCAGAGTTTTCTAGCACCTTTAGTTTCTGCCTAAACTGAATAATTTTACAGGTTAAAAACAGTATCACAGCACAAGCCAGAATGAAAAAGGCTAGTAAAATGTCAAAAGCCTGATTCAGCTTTTCAACCTGTTGTGTACAAAATAGGGATGTTTTTAATGATACAGGAGCAGCATCTGTTGGAAAGGAGCCACCATCTTCTATTGTTCTGTTAACAGGCATCATCTGTGCTGGTATTTGCACTGGCAATGTCGATAATACTGTGGTTGCCTGTGACGGAATTTCAGCAGCATTTTCTTCAAAGGGCAACAGGTTAGCAGAGACAGCCGTCGTTCCTTCCCAGAAAGCAACATATTTAGTTTCCGCATTGACAAACTGTTCAAATATGTTGTGCCTGTTTGCTGGTGGCATGGCAAAAGGGAAAGTGGTAGTGCTGTGGTAGGCACCTACAGATCCTAGAGTCCAGGCTGTTTCTGGGCTGGCAGTAGGGCTACTACAGTTTGCAAACCGAGTCCACTTAATGTAATGCAAAGGTCTACCACGCATACTCTGGGGATTCTGGCAATAAATTTTTACAGAAACAGGAGAGGATGCTAGCCAGTTAAGTAATCCAAGCATTTTGCAGCTGCAGTTCCAAGGATTGTAGTTTATTTGTAGATGAGTTAAAGATACTAGGGGCTTGAGCACTTGAGGTTGTAACTCTGTTATATTATTAAATGCTAAACTGAGTATTTTAAGTGACTGTCCCATTTTTTGAAAGGTACCATCAGCAATACTGGTTATTCTATTTCTGTCTAGCTGCAGATACATTAAATTGTCCAATAAAGTAAAAGTGCTAGAATTTATATTTTCTAAATCATTATAACTTAAGATTAACTGGCTAAGGTTGTTTAATCCAAAAAAACCATTTACAGCAATACGTTTTAGCTTGATGTTCTTTAAAAACAGATATCTAAGCTTGTTAAGACCTTTAAATGCAAAAGCATGTATTGATCCAATGGGATTATGAGACAAAGAAAGTCTTTCAAGATTTTTGAGCCTTCCAATAGCATTTGATGGCACAAGTGTTAAGTTGTTACCTTCAAGAAACAAATATGAAAGGTTTTCAAGATGATGAAATGCTGAAGCTGATATCCGTGAAATCTTATTATTGGCTAGGTTAAGTGTTTGGAGACTTATCATTCCCAAGAAAGTCCCACTTCCAAGGACACTGAGGCGATTTCTTTGAAGTGTTAAATATCTAACAGAAAGGAGATCACTAAATAATCCTCTGGGCACAAAAGCTATTTGATTATTCTGAAGGTACAAACAGTGAAGATTGGAAAGACCTTCAAAGATTCCTGGATCAAGGCGTTTAATATTATTGTTATTTAGATGCAAGTAGCACAGTCTGGGGAGTTCCACAAAAGCTTTTGGGTGTATGTACAAAATACTGGAGTTATCCATGTACAGTGCAGCAAGCTTCTGAAGGCCTCTCAGTTCGTTTGGAGTGACATGTGATATATTATTCCCACTGAGGTACAAGAGAATTGTCGTTTTTGGAAAGTTCTGTGGGATGCTCAAAAGCCCTGAATTATGACAGCTAACTTGTCTCCCCGTGCAGAGCTGGCAAGCAGCTGGACAGCCAAGAGCCTCCTTCTGGAGCAGCAACAAAAGAAAACAATTAAGGATATACAGGAACGCTCCCAGGCAGGGTGGAGAACTTTGCAGACCACACATATCCCTGTCTTTGGCCTTCTCACTCATCTCTGACTTGGCTAGTAGAGATAAAAACAAGTTTATAAAATATTATTAATTCAAAACTTTAAAGATTTTATATATACAGTCTTTAAAATATAAGCATAGCTTTCAAGATTGGTATTTTATATATTCTCCTTTCAGGCCAAACAAGCAATTTAAATTTAAAACTTACCAAGTGTAAGTTTGAACTACAATGAAAAAAATTTCAACGTAAATGAACATTGAAACAAATGTACTGCCAGCCTAGCCAGAAAATATTTCATGGTTGCAGCATAAAAACAACTAAGCTGCCATAAAACCAGATTCTAGGAAATTCAAAATACTGTTTATTAACTATTTTTTATATTTAAGACTGGCTAGGAAATGTTTCAATAGTACTCAAGTAGAAATGTCAACTGGAAAAAAGTTTCCTTTCACTGGCAGCTCTTTTATAACTTGAATTTTACTTTGGAAAGATGAGCTATATTCAAGATAAATAAGTAAAGATTCCTTACCACACATCTGAAGTTCATTATTTCTGTTATTTTGACGTTTTGCTGTTCACTGGACTAAGTTACAAGCTGACCGAATATACTCATCTGTGAAACCTTTGTAAACGCAATACTGCTGCCTACTAAAGCTCTCTCACATTTTGCCCGAGGATTTGCAACTGTTTGTTCAGGAAACTAAGAAAGAAGCGGTTAAAGTCAGGTTGCCATGGATACAGGAAACCCTGGGACAGGAAGCCATTTTATCGGCGCTTCAGAAGTATTGTTGGAAAGGAAATCTCAATGATTTGTTTCTAGAAAACCAAGAACTATCTTAGTTTGTACCTGTTGCTGGTTTATGGCTTTTGGGTTTTTTTTGTTTGTTTTTTACTGCTGCTTTTAACTAGGAGGGCTCAAAAGAGTTTTAGATGAAGTCAGGTGTAACTTTTAGAATATACCATGCCTATTTTTAACAGCACTACTGCACTATCTGCAAATTCTTTACGTTTCAGCCAGAAGCCAAAATGTTTTACTAAAGCAATAGCAATGTTCACACTGTTCTCTCTCTGCCTGCGGAGTCAAACTGTTCCAGAACGCAGACACTCCAGACAGTGAGTGAGAACATGGCGAGAGAGAACACAGAGGTCTGGAAGGCAGAGCCCCAGTGCTTCCTGCACTCTGGCAAGGTACATCCTGCCAGACATCCCAGGGAAGACCAGGAAGTCTTTAAGAGATGAGAACTGCACGATGTGGTACTAAACTCCTCAGTATGTGTTGTATTTCAGACCAGATCCAGGCACTGTGTAAAGTCTCACCTCTGGCCACTTTTAAAAACCAATTTATCCAGAGGACTGTGTGTATTCTGACCGCCACACCTTCAGACCACAGCTTTTGTTTCCGGCAGTGTCCCTGCGCAGATAAATATTCAGTGCAAACATCTGTGCTATAAATACCTCCCTCACTTAAGTACTGGAAATGATGTCTTTACCTTATCCATCACGGGGATAAAATACCTGTAAAGACCAGTCACATCAAAGGGGAAAGGGGAAACAACAAAATGAGGTGGCTAATTAGAGATTAAGCCTTCAAATAGCAATGTAACTATAAACCCACAACGTACACTGTAACAAGACCTTCTGCTCGACAAAACAAAGATGGCAAAGCTCATCAGCAGCCACAGCCAAGGAAGAGACACAACAACAGAAGAGTCAAGCCACTTTGGCCACAGTGATCTCACACATGAAGCACAAGTTCACGTAAGAGACAAGATACTACCCAAATACCTTTGGCTGTAATAATCCAAGCTGAAATGCATGAAGCACATGAACAAAGGAAGCAGAATAAACAAGGACATGCCTTTGAAGATATTTTCTTCCACATTCTGCCAGAAGAAACATTTCTGAAGTTTTCAAAAATGTTTCTGACCATATGTGCTGGTTTTGGCTGACATAGCTAATTTTCTTCAACAGTAGCTGGTCTGAGGCTGCGGTTTGAATTTCTGCTGGAAACTGTGTGGGTAATCCAGGGATGTTTTTCATTCAGTTCAGGGATGTTCTGCTTCCCACTCAACCACACCAGCAAGTGGGCTGGAGGTACACAAGAAATGTGGAGGGGCACAAGAAATCTGGAGGGGCACAGCCAGGACAGCCGACACCAACTGACCTCATGACCTCAGGAATATTCCACACGATATGGCATCACGCTCAGGATATGAAGCTGTGGGGAAAAGAAGTAAGGTGGGATGTTCGGAATGGAGTTTGTCTTCGCAAGTAATCATCACACATGATGGAGCCCTGCCTTCCTAGGGACGGCTGATGAGCTGCCTGCCCATGGGAAGCAGTGAATGAATTCCTTGTTTTGCTTTGCTTGTATATATGGCTTGTGCCTTACCCACTAAGCTGTCTTAATCTCAACCTATGAGTTTCCTCACTTTTACCCTTCCGATTTTCTCCCCCATCCCACCAGGGAGGAGTGAGCAAGTAGTTCTGTGGAGCTTAGTTGCTGGCTTGGGTTTAAACATGACAACACGTTTGAAATCCATAAAACATTCATTATCAAGAGAAATACTTCTTCAATTTTTCAACTTGAGCTCACAAAAATTATCTAGAGTTGGGAGGGAAGGGAAAATTTTTAAAAAAAATAAAAGCCTAATGCCCTTCAATTCTATTAGATTCAATACCTCTTACAGTATCTAGTGTAAACTAAGTAAATCAGCAAGACAAATATAATTTGTCCATGAGCCACTTTAGACATAACCTTTATCAGTTACAACCCAGAATCTGAACTGCATTTGGTTCTTTTTTTTTTTTTTTTAAAAGCTTTAAACCAATAGGAAAACTGATTTTTGTTTAGATTTATCTTTCACGTTTTATTTTATTCATGGTATTTAAATCATCATTGGTCCTTTCCAGCTCTAACTATTCTATGATATAAAGGAAAGTAAAATAAAACAGCATGCCATTTACTTAAAGGGAAAACACAGTTCTCAGGATGATGAGAGAACTATCATGAATATGGGGGAGTTAATAATTTAAAAATGATTATCCAGATAAAATAGAGTGAGGTGAGGGGAAAAACAGATTGACAAAAAAATGAAAGATTACTTCAAACAGGATATTATCTCCTACCTAAGCTTCACTACTTATAGCCTATATATGCTGATACTTATGTGGGTAAGAAATAACTTCGAATTATTTCTTCCAAGATGTGCTGTGTGAAACGATCCTATAGGGCTAAAATATTCACATCCCAATATAAAGGAAGTTTTTAAAAGAGTTATGTTATTAAGTCTCCCTTTTTGCAAAATGCCAGAATTAACATATTCAGAAAGACTGAAGGAATTGCTGAAGCTTTCTGGGATATTAGGCAGAATGAAAATTTAGACCAAGCAGCAGAGTAGCTGCCATATCACCGAAAGCTGGTGCCCACTAAGTGGCTGAATGTATCTGTGGTCTTGTACTAAAGGTATCTTACAAGAATTTTGCTCAAACCCTATGTGCCGCTGCTGTTCTGAGCACAGTGCTGGCCTTTCTGATTCTCAGATCAGTGCAAAATGAGAAAAAAGTCTTAATCCAGATAATGGCTCCAGATTAATGGATAACTGCTCCTTTCAATTCGCACTAAGGGATCTGGAGAAAGTCCTGTCTCATAGTTTGTAAATATGGCATCTGGAGGCCTGCGGATCCAATCAGATTATAGTTTCTAGGCATTGCTTCATTAATATAATACACTGTTAGAGCATCTGAAAGGTGTATCTGTTAAGGAGAGACAAAATACAAGCCACATAACGTACACTATTTAGGGGAAAACTATAAAAAGACTTGGACACACATACAATTTGGATCAACATTTCTCAAACTGGCTTGAACTTAAATAACAGAAATTATTACTAGTTGAAAATGGTAAGAAAAGCAAACAGAAAACCTCAAACTTTTCCTTCAAATGAGATTAAGCAGCTCTAATAGAGGTATATTCTATTTACTGCAAATTTTGTTCTCCTGTGATAGCAATACCAGGTTTACATCTGAATACAGCTTCACACTGATACAGAGAAAATTATTTTTGAATCCTGAAATGAATTTTACCTTAATAAGCTAACATTAATAAATACTAATGTCATTGCTTTTTAACATATTAAAACCTAGTTGAACAATGTCTCCTTGTCAATACAAGCATGAAGCCACAGCAATTTGTCAAACTGCGCATAAAATGACGGGTCAAAGTAATTGAAAGTACATACAAGCACTGCATCCAGCACAGTCTTTCCAAACTACCTCTGTTTTCTCACTGACCCATGTTGGATTAAAGCCAATGTAATTCAGGTTATGAATAATAGTTAGCACAAAGTAGCCATCCAACTCCAATTTATGCATAGCAGCAGAAAAACAAGCAATAAATTTGAAAACAGGTTCTAAAGTTACCCATCTTTAAAGTGTATTAAAGTCAATTTTTGAAAAGCACTTCATAGAATCATAGAATGCACACATGCACATTTATTCTTATAATCACTATGAAACTAAGCTAAAGCTCACAAAAGAGAAAAAAAAAATAGCACTGTAATTATTCTTTTGAGCTTGTAAGAGTGAAAATACCTGTTACCCTCCCACTGTGTTTAGCACGCACCTCCTCTTGTGGGTCTTTCTTCCTTCTGCTTTTATTTTCCACAGGTGTTCTATGATACAACTTTCTTGTTTTGTTTTCAAAACTACCACATTCTGCCCACATCATTCTCCAGATATTACTGCAAGGCAAAGTAATTCAGCTACTGACCTCCTGCTTGGGTAGTATACACATCAACATTTAATCTCATTTCATCCACCTATATCCAGTAACACCTACTGTGGACACCTTATTATCAGACCTCAACCTCCTTTTTTGTTTTCCTAATTAGTATCCAGATTATCTCAAAATTTCTGATTATTTCAAACATTGAAGATTTCTTCTAGCATTTAATATTCCTGCCTACTTAAAAATCTTGATTTGCTACTTCAGTTACTGAAAATTTCTCTGTTCAGACTGATAATCCAACCTCACAATAGCAACAGTGACAGTTAAAAACAGAAGACACAAACACAGAAATTGTAATGCCAAATTAATAACCCAGAAAACACATTCCTGTTTCATAAACCCACAGTACTAAACATTGGCAAATGTAAACATACAACACAAAACCTATTTCAAAATGATGAAGTTGTCTCTGACTTATTTTTCTTCTTAACCTCGGTGTTTATTATTTTTTATTAAGTTATCAAACAGGATTTGTAAGGTGCTGAGAAACAGTAAGAAGTGAAAACTAGAGACTTATTCTTCCCATTGAGGATAAGTTTCCCTTCTATAAATCTTATTTGGCTTTAGACTTTACTATAAATAATATAACATAAAGCTTCTATGAAACTAAGAGCTCGATTTAAGAAATTGTTAAATTCTCACACAGCAATAAACAATAATTGCACCAATGAACTGCATTTGTCATTCAAACCCACAAGAAAAATGAAATCTTTTATGGAGTGAGCAGTTACAGAATAATAACTTAAGAAATGTTGGCCATCAGTGATATCCACAGATGTGATACACTGAGAATGACTATATTTCTAGCTTTAGTGTTTATTATTCACTGTGGTATTTAGTAAACACTGTTCAAAACAGAAAATCAGTAAGATATTTACTCAGTATGAATGCAATTCAAACCAAAAGGTTTAAAGAACTCAAAGCCAAGTATTTTTCCCATCTTTCAAACAGAATAACTACTTCGCCTTCTAGGAATTGATTCAGAACTAAATCCAATTATACAGTTTTCAGCAGTACACCACCTGCTAGTTTAGGAGACAGGATGAGCACGCACCTGGTGTTAGCAACTAATAAGCTCCTAAAAAATTTACAAAAAGAGAAGACAAACAATTAGGGCATTTCCTGAAAATTACTACAGAGAATAC
Source organism: Ara ararauna (assembly GCA_028858755.1). Lineage (NCBI taxonomy): Eukaryota > Metazoa > Chordata > Aves > Psittaciformes > Psittacidae > Ara > Ara ararauna. Next base: position 87,373,452 of record CM054410.1, read on the forward strand.
CCAGAACACAAAATAGAACACAAAATATTTCTTCCTTAAAAATACATTTTTTACACTAGGCATTTCATTAATACCAAACCCTGATGTTTTGTTGAAAGCCTTGATTTCTCATTAAATTGCATGAAGAGGAAACATTAGTTTTTGCAGAAGTTCTTGCAGTGACATGCAGTCTCGTGTTAACCACTCTGGTATCTTATCACAACCAGATATGGACATAGCTAGTGGGACTGAGTGCACCCTCAAGCAAGTTTGCCGATGACACCAAGCTGTGCAGTTTGGTTGATATGCTAAAGGGAAGGGATGGCATCCAGAGGGACCCTGACAGGCTCAAGAGGTGGGCCTTTGGGAACCCTATGAAGTTCAACAATGCAAAGTGCAAGGTCCTACACCTGGGTCGCGGCAATCCCAGGCACAAGTATAGCCTGAGAATAGATTAAGAGCAGCCCTGAGGAGAAGGACTTGGTGGTGCTGATTGACAAGAAGCTCAACATGACCCAGCAGAATGTGCCTGCAGGGCAAAACCCAATCATGTCCTGGGCTGCATCAAAAGGAGAGTGACCAATAGGTTGAGGGAAATGATTCTCCCCCTCTACTCTGCTCTTTTGAGACCTCACCTGCAGTACTGTGTTCAGCTCTGGGGCCCCCAACACAAGAGGGACATGGACCTGCTCAAGCAAGAACAGAGGAGGCACAAAGATTCTCTAAGGACTGGAGCTCCCCTGCTACGAAGACAGGCTGAGAGAGGTAGGGTTGTTCAGCCTGAAGAAGAGGAGGCTCAGGGGAGACCTTAGAGCAGCTTCCAGTACCTAAAGGGGGCTTAAAAGAAAACTGGAGAGGGACTTTTTACAAGGGCATGTAGGGACAGGACCAGGGGGGATGGCTTTAAAGTGACAGAGGGGATATTTAGATGAGATATGTGGAAGAAAGTCTTCACTATGAGGGTGGTAAGACACTGGAACAGGCTGTCCAAGGAAGTTCAGGATGCCTCATCCTGGCAGTGTTCAAAGCCAGGCTGGATGGACCTTTGAGCAACCTGGTCTAGTAGGAGGTGTCCCAGGGGTTGGACCCAGATGATCTTTAAGGTGCCTTCCAACCTGAACCGTTCTATGATAACAGTCTGTCACTGCTAAGAAAAGTCATCAAAAATCTCAGCTTTTTCAGGCAGCTACTTTCAGGCAGTCTTAAATTTGATAGAGAATAGGGCAGAGAAATAAGAAGGTGTACCAAAACACCTCAGAATAAACTCAGGTGGAAAACCAGCTACAAATCTGTATTAGTTTTGTACTTCTGTTTTGGTTTTTCTTGGGTTTTTTTTTGTTTGTTTGGTTGGTTTTGTGGGTTTTTTTTCTGTTTGGTTTGGTTTTTGGGATTTTTTTTGGGTTTAAGTTTGTTACAGTCTTGTAATCTTTATCCATTTTTAATAATATGCTACACTTCAGTTGCTGCTTATTCAATAATTTGCAAACCTGTAAACTATATATTATGAAGGAAAAAGATAAAAAGGTTTGAAGACAGCTATTTAGTCCATTATCACCTTTTGCTGTTTTTTATATCCTTAAATTGTTCAATTTGAGGGTAGACTGTATTTAGAAGAGTTTTAGAAAAGACTTCTGAAATACTTTATGCAGCCCACAAAAAACCCTAAGGTATCAGCAGTAATTAATTCCTTATGACTGCAGTCGTTTTTCTGCAGCAGTTCAGCTGCATTTAGTGACATAATCCCTTGCCATCACTTGGTACATCTTCCCTTGCAACAAGCTTTATGGGTCTTAGGGAGAATGATAATTTGTTTCTGACCAGACCATACTAACAATCAGGTGACTGTAAACAAGGAAAGCTTAGAGTGCATCCTCTCATCAATGCTATGATGTGACATACAATAAGGAAGCTGTGGTCTTATATGTAACACTCTAAGTGATGCAGACTGATACTCACACACAGACCAAAGCTAGGATTTTCACCCTTGTCATTATAATTGCACTGTTACATGGCAGGAAAACTAAACAAATCCAAGGCCAAACATTGATGACAACTGTAAGATCATAATTTAAAGAGCAACTTTTAATACTAGTAGTCTATTAGCTGTGTGGGTGAGCACATCTTTGAGTAGAGGAATTAAAAAAAAAAAAAGACAAAAAAAATAAGGGGCTTTAGAGTACCATCTCTGTAAAAAAAGGACACTGTAGAAGTTAATTACATAACAATTCTGACTTCATAAATGAGAATATAACTATCCCGAAGGATAACCTGGTATTTTATTAGGCACTTTCTTGCCATTTCCTAATATTACATATAGACAGTTTCATGAGAGGAAAATGAAATTTCTAACAAACTAACTTTAACAAATGACAGAGGGAAAACTTCTGTAATAACCTAATGATGATCTATAATTGCATACTGTAAGTACTTAAACTTACAGAATGCCAATTATTAAATTAGCAGGACTCATTGGCTGACGTACCAGATTTGATACATAATGAGAAAAAGCAGACATTCATTTACATCATGATTAGAAATGAGCAGAACAACTTGGAGAATCTCTTAGGCTCTTAACCTTTCCCTCACAATAGATTTTCCAAACAAACACGTTTGACTTAAAGGGGAAAACATAACACTGGTGTCTGAAATACTACTTGTGTAACCAAAAATCAAAACCAAAAAGACAAGATCAGTTAAAATGCTTTGTGTTTCAAGGTCAGTAGTCTCCTCTACTTTAGAGCAAGCAGTACCACTCTGCACTGGGCACTCCACCAAGAATAAACCTATTTGCAAGCACCAAAATTAGTGTGCTCATTTGGAAAGCACTGACTTAGAGTAAAGGCAAACTTGGCAACCTACCATTCAAGAATGATAGGCATTGCATTAATAACACTTACTAACAAAAGGGATGTGATTAGCTTTCAACTTGGTGTCAACTGCTACCCCTGCTTACAGATAGGTACCACATAAAGCTAAGCTAAATGTTGCTGTAGGTTCACAAAGATGCCATTAAGATCGTAGACAAAGTGGAATACGACTGAAGAAGACTAGGAAATTATGACATTTGTGAGTTTACTCATCCAGGTTGCTGTCACCTCCCATGTCTCACATCCCAGACCAGATATCTCTTCCACTAAACTTCAAGCCTTTTCATGTTTTCCAGAAAAAAAACCCATGAGTGTTCTAGCTATTTTCTGTCTATGTGTATCTCTCTTGTATGCTGAGATGGAGACATAATTACTCTGTAAGCATATCCTTACTACTTACATCTTGTTACTGGATCGTACTATTCTATACATCAGTTTAAAGATGAAGGTCTTTATGAAGTACCAAGAGCTTTTAACAGATTGTCGTCGTTTAAGCCATAAATCACGCAGCCCGTTCTCTCACTCACAACCCTCTCTTTCTTCCCCCGGCTCCCGGGTGGATGGGGAGGAGAATCAAAAGAATGCAACTCCCACAGGTTGAGATAAGAACAGTTTAGTAACTAAAGTATAACACAAGACCACTACTGCTACCACCAATAATAATAATGACAAGGCAAATACAAGGAAAAAATACAACTGCTCACCACCTAATACCAAGCCCGACCACGCAATGCCCCCCCCACCCTTCCGGGTCTCTGCTCTCTGCTTTCCATCCTGGGCATGACGTGCTGTGGTATGGAATAACCCTTTAACCAGTTTGGGTCAGGTGTCCTGTCTCTGCTTCCTCCTGCCTTCCCCTCCTCCCTGGCACAGCATGAGACTCAGAAAGTCCTTGACCAGACCAAAACATCACTAAGCAGTAACCGAAACACTGGTGTTATCAGTACTGTTCCCAGGCCCAAAATCAAAAACATAGCGCTGCACCAGCTACCAAGAAGGAGAAAAATGACTGCTGCTGCTGAACCCAGGACAGCATCCACCCCTTATTCCACACCATTCACGTCATGCTCAGATCCCACATTTTCAATATACCATCACATATATATATACACATCCACACACCCCTAGAGAGGGAGAGAGATCATCCCTTAGTGCATGGACCAATCCCTATAAAGCTGCTGAGTCCATCCAGTCCATGATATCGGGCTCCATCTCCTGTAACAGCCTTTCAGAGCAGGAGAGACTGTGTGCAGTGTTCACATTCGTGAATAACCTGGGCAATAGTGTCCATTGCTAAGTCCACCCCTCGATCATGAGTCCATCTGTATGCTGCATCTCTGCCCTGATGGCCTGAAGTGTCATGGGCCCACCAGGCTCAAAATAATTCACTCTCCCCTCCAGCAGTTTCTGCAGCTTGTCGTTGCGGACTCCATACAGCTGCCTTCCATCTCCGACACTTCCAAAGCACTGGAGGGGCCCAGTGGACGGGATACTCGCCCATACTGTCCCACACACCCTGCCACTCATGGCTGTCCAGCCTTGGGGAAAATCTCCTGGTCATCCTACATCATAGTCTAACCCCAGACAAGGCCCACACCCCACTCTGCTTAACTCTTGAGACCAGACAAAATGGCCATGGGTAAAACACACTGTGTATGCCAACATGCTGATCCCCATCACAATCAGCAGGCCGGTCTTAAGGATACCGGGGCTCTGCGAGCGGCTGCTGCTGAACCCATGACACAGATGAATGAAAACGCACGTGAATATAAGTGACAAACAGGCAGGAAGAGTACAAAATGTGGAAAGTAAGGATGCATACATCAGTCAGACATAAAAAAATGCTAATATTGAGCAGCCAGACTGAGATAGCAAATGTAGATAATTAGGTAGTACTTAGCTTATATAAAATCCCAAAGTAATACCAGGAAATTGCTGCTAAGTGAAGAAGTGCTGCAACACACTAATCAGAAAAGAAGCAGTTATTGTTCCTTTTTTAATATGAAGTTCTAAACACTAACACAATGTGCAGCTGTGTGTAGAAAGATAAACAGGATGCTGGATCTAAGGACATACATGATAAAGTGCAGTGGTACTGTTGGTACTAAAGACATTGCACATCTCTCTAGATGACACTGCCTAGACAAGAAAGCTATAGTTTGGCTAATAAACTGTCACTTTATAACATGCTTAGTCCAACTAATTGGCCCTAGAATCACTGTGAACTACAGATGCTCTGCAGCAATTCCAGTCTTATCTGCTCTAAAATCCTTCTCTTCTGAGACTATCAAAGAAGCTATTTTTAAAATAGGAAATTATTGTGCCACACCGGTTTTAAAGGAATAATGATGAAAACTTTACTTTCCCCTAAAATGCAGAAAGTCCGAAGTCCACAAACACAACCACTAACTAAAAAAGCACCTACAAGTAATGAAGTAATACTATAGAGTTTAGAAAAAGAATAAAAAAGGGTGACTCCTTAGTATCTTCCAAGATTTTATCCATAACGCAGATCTAAGACAAGAATAATACCTATTATCTTCATTCCCCCATTACTTTTGTCTATGCCCTCTCTTTCCTCTCTGAAATAACCTGATGCTCTTGGGACAGCTCCAGTTAAAAGCTAGAGGAAGCAACTGGCAAAAAAAGCAAAATCCTTGGGAGCGCTAGACACAGCACAGATGCCTGTTTTTCTGAGAGCATAGCTTTTAAATTCTGAGCCTGCTACTGGTACCACCCTCAGCGCGGCCTTCCCAAATGAGTTCATCTCACAGCCATGCCTGTGAAACAAAACTCTGTTCTGTCTCTGCAGCTAAGAAATCTTGAACTAGCTTTGGACATCCATAATAATATATAATTAGGAACCTGGTTAGCAAGGTACTCCAACAGGAAAAATTACTTAAGCTTTCCTCAAAAATGTTGTTTATAAGAAGCAAATACTGTACTATTTTTTAATATTTTTTGCTTAAACTTTGCAAATGGACTCACACAAGAAGCATACTTTTGAAAAATTTTATTTTTAACCCAAGTTTCAGATGTGAGGTGCAGCAAGCCTGTAGTAATATCATCCCTATGAAATGGCAAAATCAGAGTCACTCACATTCCTCAGTAGCAGAAGAAACAATGACTTGACAGAATCAATTTCACACATTCTGTCTGAAGATATGTTTGGCTCTGGAAGTCTATCAGTTGTACAGTAAAATTTCCATAGCTTTGACATAAATATGCCCACTAAAGAGAGGCTTTTTATTTGAGAAGTGGCTTTCTTAAATCATGTGAGTATCTGAAAAATAAAGCTGTCATGTGCAGAAGGTTTTATTATGTTACAGACTGCCAGAAATAATTGGCTCTTTCAGCAGGAAATTTGGAGCAGCTGAGGCAGTTAAAAATAACAGTTACTTAAAGAAAGGGTTTTTTTTTCTTTTTTCCTGCCTCTCCTTAAAAGAAACTTCACAGGAAGGCAGACATGTAGTTCAGTGTCTTAAGTTTTAGAAATATACTACACAGTATACATGGGTTTACATATAGTACTGTCACATTTACTACAGGGGAAAAAAAAGGCAAAAGCTTTAGCATAAAGCAGCTGCTTGGTTCACCTTTGTCTAGATGTTTATCCTGATGATCTGGGACAAAAATGAAAAGTATCTGTGCACGTTAAAAGCAGTGAAGCCTCGAAGTTTTACATGTAAGAGTTCCCTGATTTTTTAGGTAGCAACTTACGCATTCTACAGTTTTACGTATTTTAACTTAGATTTAGGATTTGTGAGCATCATGTAAAATCTCATTAGACAATAAGACTTTTCAGGAAATCCTGCAGGCTAAATGTGAACTCATGAAGCCTTGCCTTCCTGAGTTTCAAACAGACAAAAATATGGAGGTAAATATTGTCTGAACTCTCACCTAACGATGTGTTACAGATGAATTCTAGTAGTGACAATGTAGAAGTCAGTGTAACACATTTCAGCATTTTCATTAAAAACTTTCATTCTGCATATGTATTCAGTAATGATGGCAGCTAGGGAAAAGACAGTAGCGAAAGCTGCTTGCTATCAGAATCTACAGAGTAAAAAGTGTTTCATAGTCTTTCACAGCAATTCTTCCATTTAACGTCATAAACAGGAAAACCGGGATGAAAGTTCAGATCTATCCACAACAGGAAAGAAAACTGAACAAACATTGTGCTCTGGAAAGGACAGCAAAATAGTAACAAGCCAACCAAAGCACCTTCTTTATCACAAATGAGAGAAGCAGGTAATTCAATGCCAGAATGGACAATAAAATATGCAGAGTTGTTTCCTCCCTTTGTCATAGAAAATGGCATTTTCTATGAAATATAAGAAAGGTTACTATATTGCTATGAAGCCATAAAAGAAGTTAATATTATGCAGCATGAAAATTCTGCCCTTTCAATGTTCCTGCTGGCAAAAAAAAAAAAAAACAAACAACCAAAAAAAACCCACAACAGCAACAAAAACAAAACAAAACAAAAAAACCCCCACAAAATCAAAAAAAAAAAAAAGCAATAAAAATATTGTAATGCTTATACGGAAAATTGCGAAATACCTCAAAAAAATCATATTAAAGACCTTTGCACCACACTTATTTAAGGCAATGTACATTTACTTACGCATTCAACGATGGCAGAAGTGAAAGCAGTGCCAAAGCAGAAAGTTTCCTTCTTTCCGGCTGAGTGATGTTATCCATCCGATCAACCCACATTTCAATCATGTTACCAAGAATCTGATCCGACTGCAATGGGAAACAGAACTTTCCTTTCATTTAAGAGTACTTCAACATACGTAGAAAATAATTTATTGTAATTTTTCTACCAACTGAATATATTATCCAGTCTTGGATAGACACCATACAGTTATGCGGACTGGACAGAAGTAGCAAGTAACAACTATTTTTTAGGTTTTCTATAACACTGCTTCCAGGCCTTGAACCCCCCTCACCACCAGATGCTGTTCAAGATCTTTGTTGGTGACATGGAGAGTGGGATTGAGGGCGCCCTCAGCAAGTTTGCCAATGACACCAAGCTGTGTGGTTTGGTTGGTGGTTTGGTTGATATGCTGGAAGGAAGGGATGCCATCCAGAGGGACCTTGACACGCTTCTGAGGTAGGCTGATGCCAACCTTGTGAAGTTTAACCATGCCAAGCGCAAGGTCCTACACCTGGGTTGGAGCAATCCCAGGCACAGCTACAGGTTGGGCAGAGAAGACATTCAGAGTAGTCCCGAGCAAAAGGACTTAGGGGTGTTGGCCGATGAGAAACTTAACATGAGCCAGCTTCAGTGTGCACTCACAGCCCAGAAAGCCAACTGTATCCTGGGCTACATCAAAAGGAGCGTGACCAGCAGGTCGAGGGAGGTGATCCTGCCCCTCTACTCTGCTCTCATGAGACCTCACTTGGAGTGCTGTGTCCAGTTCTGGTGTCCTCAACATAAAAAGGACATAGAACTGTTGGAACAAGTCCAGAGGAGGGCCACGAGGATGATCACGGGACTGGAGCACCTCCCGTAGGAAAACAGACTGAGAAGGTTGGGGCTGCTCAGCCTGGAGAAGAGAAGGCTATGTGGACACCTCATAGCAGCCCGCCAGTGTCTGAAGGGGACCTATAAGGATGCTGGGGAGGTACTCTTCATTAGGGACTGTAGTGACAGGACAAGGGGTAATGGGTTAAAACTTAAACAGGGGGGAAGTTTAGACTGGATATAATGAGGACGTTCTTTACTGTGAAGGTAGTGAGGCACTGAAATGGGTTGCCCAGGGAAGTTGTGAATGTTCCATCCCTGGTGGTGTTCAAGGCCAGGTTGGACAGAGCCTTGGGTGGCATGGTTTAGTGTGAGGTGTCGCTGCCCATGGCAGTTGGGGTGGAACTAGATGATCTTAAGGTCCTTTCCAACCCTAACTATTCTATGATTCTATGATTCTAACTGTAACCTAGACATTAGAAATCCATTTAATTAATAGACAAAGCACTGATTCAGAATAATGTATGACTTAAACAGATTTCCTGTAATAGCTTAATACACACAAAGCATATGAACTTACTGTTTCACCTTCACAAATAGAAAAGGCTTGTCTTTCCCTGTTTGAAAACTGCATTGTACCTAAAGAAAACTACTAAAAATTCACTTACAGACACATTAGAACCTTTGTAGCCAAACAACCTCTATAATCTCATTAGTGAAACCAGAGCACACTGAAGCTGGTATTTCTAGAAACTCACTGGAGAATGATTAGACCATTATTTCTTGATGCAAGACCCATCAAACTCTCACACTGCAATGCCATGCAAACTAGATGTGTTTATATGACTTATTGTGGGAAGCAGCAGGAAGATAATTTAGAGGTTAGATAAAACTTATAGTGAGATGACTTAAGGTAATTGTGGGAAATAATAAAACTTGTTACAGGACGTTCAAGGGAAGGACCTGGGGAGAACAAACATGGCAAGCAGAGGAAAAAGTTCTTTCAGGTCAAAAGAACGCAAGACTAGCATGCAACCTAACTGAAATACCAAGACAAGAAACCCTTACCTCCTGACCCAATTCATGTGCCATCTCGCTCAGAAGTAATGAAAAAAACCTTGCATTTTGTAGTAGAACTCTACCCATGATCCCCAAGTAAGTAGACATCACCACTGGGTATCTCTGAAACAAAAGTAAACCAAAACAAAGGGAGGGGCTTAGTATAATTAAGAGAAAAACACTTAACATACAGAGCAGAAACACATGGAAATTACTTGCATGCATTTATTAATTTTAAAATGACAAGTTGTAATTTAAAAGCCACTAAGAGCACAAGACTGAGCAAGCAACCATTCCAAAGTTTCTTGATTGTTACAATGGAGAAACTATAGCAATCTCAAAATCAGTCTTCCCCGAGCACCGATACTGCTAATTATTTTTTTCTCTCCTGCTTCAACAGAGTTAAAGCATATTGGATTTTACTCCTTTTTATCCAACATGGAAATCTGTTGAATGGAAAGAGAGAGAGAAAAAGGAACTTAAGACATCTAAGTCTGACATAAAGCATTCTCACATCCTTCAGCTCTTCATATTAGATATATCAGCTAGAAAAAGGTCAAAGCAGTTTTCTCCTTGTCCACTTTTTCTCTGGTGTAGGCACGCTTAAAAAGGAGTAGTGTAAGCATCCTCAAAAAACCTCAGCAGAAAACTCCAACATGTAGAAAGGAGCTAAGTCACAGCACCTTATCAATGTTAACAGTGATGGAATGGTAGAATAAAATTTATGTTATTTTCTTAAAATAAACACTAGATGATTAAGTAAGTGATGGGTACATTACTTTAGCTTTTGCACCACTATGTTACTTCTACAGGCTTCTAAAATAGTTGTGAGAAACCTATCATATGCTCTTAAAACAAGAGAAAACACAACACCAATATGAAAGAACTGGGACAGAATACTGAGGGTACTTTCGTGCTCAAAACGAAAAGTAGAGTGTAGTTAGAGTAACTCTTACCTCCCCATCTATAATGCCCCTGAATATTGACGGGAGAAGGGGTTGAAACATTTGAGGACCCAAAACAGGGTTTACTTTGAGGACATTTTCCACAACCTTAAGAACAAAAGCAAATTAGACAATTAATAAAGTACATTTAAAAATCTTCAACCAAAATTTTAAAACTACATATACTCATCTAGATATAAAGCCCCGGTAGGACACTGACCTTTTAATAGCTGAAACTATTTAGTGAGGTACTCCGCAAACCTGATACGCATAATGGATCTGATGAAAAATGACATGCCAAGTGAAACCCACCTAGCCAAGCACCTTGTCATCAGACTCCTTCTGGCCCTGGCAAAACTGATAAGGTGGGTTGGAAGGCAGGATCTTGATAAGGCTCCAGGAAAAACAGCTTGATGAGGTGGACTGGCAGAGAGTTTAAGGCTTATTTCCATATCTTTGCTCTGTCACCATTTGCAGGCTTAAATTTTAAACTAGCAACAGTGTGTGCCTTTCACAGAGCGGAACAGACCAAACTTTTCTAACTTACTAACACGTAGAGAGAAAGGAATTTTTGGCTAACGGGGGAAGGAACATCACAAGACTGATAATAACTAAGGAGACAGTAAATAAGACCAAGGATGCCAGACTTCAAGGTAGCAGAGTGGAATCCAGTGCAGATCGAGACTGGAAAAGAACAGAAGCAAGGACATATCAGCTGCTAACTCAGCTCTAGGACCTTCTGAGCTTGCGCAAGCACCGAGGTCATTCAGCAAACACAGAGAGGAAGAATATCAGCAACCACGAGACCCCCCTCAGCAAGAAAGTGCATGTGTAATTAGAATGCAAATATTATAACTAGTTCCTGAAAACACTGTAAATACGCATGAGTATGCTAAATACATAGCTGCTGCCGGCAAGGAATGGGTGCACTCACCTCTGCAAAACGATCTGCATGTGCACCCAGTGCTGCAATGAAGAGTACTGCTTTCTAAACTCCAAATTGAGACTTAGAGAGTTTCTCCCGACTGACTTTTACAGGACCCTCTCTGCCCTGTTTCCCACGGATCCGGGGAGTCTCTGGGACCTTCACGCCAGAATCGGGGGAGTTTCCCTGAAAGGAACCACAGTTCCCTGGACAGACTCGGGACCTCAGTGAGACTCCTGATTTTATTTCTTTGAAAAGGCATTCTTTTTGGTCCCTTACCAGAAACGGACCTGCACGCTGGGTAAAGGTAGTCTATTTGTGGTTCTGGTTGTCCGGACTCTGATATCTGGGCGGAGGTCAGCATCAAGGGTACCAACTGCCTCCAAGTGGGAGTCCTGCAAAGGTCCCTGCTGGGTTGCATTTTGCAACACTCTGGAAACAAACTGGTGAACCCCTGGGTGGCTTGGTCACTCGGGAGACTCTGGAACAAAGTGGTGGACCCCTGGGTGGTTTGGTTACTCGGGAGACTTTGGTAATTATTATTTGGTAATACTGTAATCAGTGGTGGCCATTGTACAAACTCAATTTTGAGAAAAAGTGGCCTGTGAATAGCATGATTAATTATAATACTTTGTTACAAGTGATGTTATTCTTGAGATGAGAAGGAAAGTGGGATGAAGTAGCTTATGTGGAAGTGGTTTTCATGTTGAGAAATCATCTGGAATGGTAAAAGGATTGTCGTTTCAATTTTGCACTCCAGGACCTGTTAGTATTGCCTTTGGAGAAAGACAGTAAAATTTGCTTAAACACTGCTGCTCTTTGTGCAGCATAGTTATGCACTAAACATTTGAGGAATGCAGAGGAGGATCTGGGTTTCACGGTAGCCCCCCTGGGGCCTGAAGGTGCTGACAATGAGAATCAAGCACAAGAACAGGCACAGACACTGGCAAGTGAGGTGTTAGAGGGGGGCTGAAGGATTCTGCCCTACAGCAGGGCAAACTATTGGAAAACAAGGGGAAACTGTGATTGTGCCTTTAAGACAAGCCGTGGGCAATGATGGTCCAATCATGATAATGATTCCCTTTACCATTATAGATTAGAATATTTGGAAACAAGTGGCTGGTAATTATGTATCATGCTTTTGAGAGTGTTGACAGGAATATGATTATTTGTACCACTTGGATCGCAGTAGAGCAACAAATAATGGCAGGCACATTGGCAGGTAGAGTGAAACTTCATGTACCTACCACTAATCCTAACTGGGACCCAAATCGGGACTAGGACAGGCAGGCTTTGAAACAATATCAGAGGTGGATTTTATCTGGTATTAAGAATGCGGTCCCCAAGGCAGCTGAACTCGTCCAAGCTATATGAAATAAGGCAAGATATAAATCAATCACCTTCTGGATTCATGGAAAGATTTAAAGAGGTGATGTGTAAATATACTAATACTGATCCTGAATTGGTGGAAGGAAGGAAAGGACCAATATGATTTGGCAGAAATAATGAATGTGGCCTGAGAGACCTATAGCAATTGGACCACCACTGCACTGGTGCAAGTTCCCTGAAGTAGTTCAAATGGTGGCGGGAAGGGGTTCGAGTCCCTGATTATTAACAAATATATTAACATAATACAATATTGTGTATTGTGGGTTATAGTGTGTCAGGTTTCAACTACGAATCCGTTATTATATATGGGGTGGGCATAAGATAAGCTCCTGAGTAAAACTGGAATGCTCAGGGTCAAAAAGAAAGGGAGGGAAATTATTGGCTCCAGCTTATCACACAAGAAACCAGGAAAGGGGGGAGTGGCAAGGGACGAGAGGAAAGAAGGATTACATAAAAGGTTTTTGAAGAGACTCCGTGGGTTGCACGGGAAGAGAGAATTCTGTCAGAATCAAAATAAACACCGGAGATTTCGCGGAATGTCAAGACAGGCAGAGAAAATTATTACGTTAGATAAAGGCTGAGGAGAACTGGGGGGAGATTCAAAACCCTCCCCAGCAGAACCCCTGGCTGCAGTTAGAATGGGGAGTGATACAATTTCTTGTAGAAACAGAAACTACTTATTCTGTTATAAATACTTGTAAAGGGCAATTAAGCAAGCAAACCACTTCAGTCACTGGTGACACAGGATGGACAGGAACCCAACCTTTCCTTCAACCTTTACATTTTAAAATTGGCAAACAGATGTTGACCCATCAATTTCTTTACATGCCTGAGTGCCCTGTGCTGTTCTTGGACAGAGATATACTGAGTAAATTATATGCATAAATTAGGTTTAAAGAAAGAAAAGTCAGATATATGTTCCTGATGGAAAGGCTGTGGAGGTCCAAGTTCTTACGCTACAGAAACCAGCCACTGAGCTGGATATACCAGAGGAAGTGGAGAATACACGCCACTAGTATGGGCTGCTCTGCTGGAGCACTGGGATGATCACAAAACACAGAACCGGTAACTATTAATCCGAAACCAAACATCAGACCAGTTAAGACAGAAACAATATCCTATAAAACTGGAAGCAAGAAAAGGACTAGAGCCTCTTTTTATCAAAATTTTATAAAAATTTTATCAAATACTTTGAGACAAAAATGGACTGTATTTGTACTTGACATGCTAACAACCATTCTGGAACAGAAAAACAATCGGCTTTACCCAAGCAGGCTGCTAAAATATCAGGCTGTGCTTTCAGAACAAGAGGACATAGAACTGAAATTAACTAATCTTTTGAACTCAGCAGCAGTTTTGACAACCAATCTAGAAGCAGGAATGCTGACTCACAACTATTTACAGACTATTGAGCAGGTATATTCCAGTCATACTGACCTGCAAGATACATCCCTGAAGGACGTAGACTACAAACTGTTTGTGGATGGTAGCAGCTCTATGAAAATGGAAACCACAAAGTAGGATACATTGCGGTAACCAAATATAAGATAATAGAGGCTGAAGCCCTGCATCCCCCCAGCACATCAGCACAGGAATCCAAGCTACCTGATGGAGCTACTGAGAGTTCTGGAATTGTCAGAAAGTCAAAATTTGCTTTTAGGGTGTCATGGGTTCAGCAGTAGCAGTCATTTTTCTCCTTCTTGGTAGCTGGTGCAGCGCTGTGGTTTTGATTTTGGGCCTGGGAACTGCGCTGATAACACCAGTGTTTTCAGTTACTGCTTGGTAATGTTTTGGTCTGACCAAGGACTTTCTGAGTCTCATGCTGTGCCAGGGAGGAGGGGAAGCAGGGAGAAGGCAAAGACAGGACACCTGACCCAAACTGACCAAAGAGATATTCCATGCCATAGCACGTCATGCCCAGGATGAAAAAACAGAGAGCAGAGACCCAGAAGGGTGGGGGTGCACTGCTTGGTCAGGCTGGGTATAGGTGGTGAGCGATTGTATTCTTTCCTTGTATTTGCCTTGTCATTATTATTATTGGTGGTAGCAGTAGTGGTTTGTGTTATACCTTAGTTACTAAACTGTTCTTATCTCAACCTGTGGGAGTTGCATTCTTTCAATTCTTCCCATCCCCCCGGGAGCGGAGGGAAGAAAGAAGGGGGAGTGAGTAAAACTGCATGAGTTATAGAGGCTTAAACCATGACATAGGGCATATCATTGATAACACTCCAGTGAATAATGGCAATCAGGTTGCCAACAAAGCAGCCAAAGAAACTGTGGGTGGGGACCTTTTATTAATATTGCCTCATAAGTATCAGTGCTTGGATAATGAAATTCCAAGTTATCAAACAAAGAATGAGAAATTAGCCAAGAATGATGAAGGATGGTGGGTTACACCAAACAACTAATAGCTGCCCAGCCTCTTATGAGAGGAAAACCACCAGGCAACTCATGGGGGAACAGAATCAATGACTGAAACTTTAAAGCTCCAAGTTCTGAGTATGCAAATGGCTGGAATTACAAAAGTGTTATAAAGAAGTGTGAACGTTTTTTACCATGCTAAGAGAACCCTCCCCCACTTGGAATAACAAAGACAATTGCCCAGGAGACTCTTGGCAAGTGGATTTAACAGAATTGCCACAGCATAACAGGCTCAAGTATATACATATATATATATATATATTGGTACTAATAGATACCTTTTCTGGTTAGCTGGAGGCTTTCCCTTGTTGCAAAAATACGGCTCATGAAGTAGTAAACTAAAATCAAATAATACCCTGGTATGTTGTACCAGCAGGCCTGTCCTCTGCTAGAGGTCTGCACTTTGTGGCATAAGTAGTTAGAAAGGTGGGACAGTGTTCGGGAATCAAGTGGGATCTGCATACCCTATACAGATCTCAGGCGAGTGGGGAAGTGGAATGTATGAATCAGACACTCAAGTTACAATTAAGATATGTCAAGGAACTTTTTTAACTTGGTTACAAGCCCTACTACCAATTGCTTTGTCAAAGAAACAAATACAGCCAGGAAGAAATCCTATGGATCCATATGAACTGATGCAGGGGCAGCCTCACTAACTGCCTTTTGCTCCTGGTGGTATGTCTTTGCAGGGGAAACAGGATTTTAGATAATACCTGCTGGCAGTGGGGAAAACTTAGCTCTGGTAATACCTTAATTGGACATTACCTAAACTGTAGTTGGACAATGCAACTGCAGATTAAGGGATCCCAGATTGGCAATTGGAATGCTCCAGAAGGGAAGAGGTGATATTGATTGTGCAATACTGCTAGAAAGGATCTTTCCCCAGGGTGGACTGGAACATGTACGCTGCATATTGTACTCTCAGATGCTATACAAGCATTACAGATTGAGGTATCCAGCCAATCCCAGGTAACATGGCAGAACATATGGCTCTTGGCACATACATAGACCAGAGCGGCAAAACACCCACAGATCTAGTAGAAATCTGGAAGCAAAGATCTTACATCAGGCTGTTAGAGATGCTACTAACTGGGGATTTGAAGAATTATGGCATAGACTTACTTCTTGGCTACCAAATTTGATATTGTTAAACTCGTTTGTGATCATTATAGTAATAATTTGTGTCTGCATCCCTTCATGTATCATGATTCAATTTTGTAGTTGCTGGTCACAATGGTGTGTTAGAACGAAATATGGGTAAAGGGTATAGAATGAGACTTACAGGATATAAGTACATCCTGGAAGCCTCTAAGGGGGGAAATCTAGGCTTAAATTTTAAACAAACAGCAGCGTGTGTGCCTTTAACAGAATAGAACAGACCAAACTTGTCTAACTTACTAACACGTAGAGAGAAAGGAATGTTTGGCTAATGGGAGAAGGAACACCACAAGACTGATAACAACTAAGGAGACAGTTAAATAAGACCAAGGATGCTAACCTTCAAGGTAGCAGAGTGGCACCCAGTGTGGAGCGAGACTGGAACAGAACAAAAGCAAGGACATAACAGCTGCTAACTCAGCTCTAGGACCTTCCGAGAGTGTGTAAGCACTGAGGTCATTCAGTAAACACAGAGAGGAAGAATATCAGTGACTACCAGAGACACCCCCCCTCAGCAAGAAAGTGCATGTGTAATTAGAATTCAAATATTATAATTAGTTCATGGAAACACGGTAAATATGCATGAGTATGCTAAATATATAGCTGCTGCCAGAAAGGAATGGGTGTGCTCACCTCTTCAAAACCATTCGCATACGTGCCCAGCTCTGCAGTGAAGAGCGCTGCTTTCTAGAACTCCAAATTGAGTCTTCGTTTCTCTGACCAATTTTTACGGTAACACATTGCTTAGGTTCTACCATCTCTCTGCAGGTGATCAGAGAATCACAAGTGCTCCAAGATGTGCTATTCTCAGTACCCTGCTTTGGGTCACAGTTTTTACATTCTTTACCCTTCACTTCTAAGCTTTTTTTTTTTTTTTCCCCACCATAAGCTGTTCCCAGAAGCAGTTTTTTTGACTCATGTTCTTCAGGCTTTCTTTTGCGCAGTTGTTTGGGCTTTCCCCTTGTAACCAGATGGAGTGGAAAAGAGTCTGTGAGAATAACATCTTTCATAATACCACTTGAGGTTTGTGTGGGATTTTTTTTTAAGTACTCTGAAAAACCTATCAGCTCTATTTAAGCAGTTGTTGCCATTACAATAGCAACTTACCCCAAAAGCAAAGACTGAACAAAATGTCACTGTACAAATGCATGTACTCTGCACAAAAGAATGTGATAGAGAGCACATATATCCGACAGTCGATACAGACTGGAAAAGCTTGGTTCTAGACCTATTAGGCTCTAGTGGTCATACAGAAATGCAAGGAAAAAATTTGAATCTTGATCACTTAGGTGCTTATTTAATCATAAAATCACCTAAACAGTTTTTAGTAACACACAAAGTCATAGAATGGTTTGGGTTGGAAGAGCCCTTGAAGCTCATATAGTTTCAACTCCCCTGCCATAAGCAGGGATACCTTCCGCTAGATCTGGTTGCCCAAAGCCTCACCCAGCCTGGCATTGGACACTGCCAGGGATGGGACAACAACAACTTCCCTGGGCAATCTGCGCCAGACCTCACCACCCTCATTGTGAAGAATTTCTTCCTAATGTCCAATCTAACTCAACTCTCTTTCAACCTGAAACTATTCCCCTCGTCCTATCCCTACACTCCCACATGAAGAGTCCCTCTCTAGATTTCCTGTAGGCTGCCTTTAGGTACTAAAAGGCTGCTATAAGGTGACCCCAGAGCCTTCTCCTCTCCAGGCTGAACAAGCCCAGCTCTCTCAGCCTATCTTAATTACAGACGTGATCCTGATCCAGCCTTCTGAGCATCTTAGTAGCTTCCTCCAAACTTCCTCAAGCAGGACTACATCCCTCCTGTGCTGGGGGCCCCAGAGCTGAAGGCAGTACTGCAGGTGGGGTCTCATAAGAGTGGATTAGACAGGGAGAATCACCAGACTTATTATATATCTTGCCAGTTTTTCAGATGTGCAGGTACAAAAATTGAACTATATTATTGTTTTTTCTTATTGGTATTGAACACTGATAGGGAAAACAAATGTTAAAAAAATAGCAGATATAATACTATTATTGCTTGTATTAGCAAAGGGATCAATACTAGTTGATAGGGTACAGACAAAACTCAGATTTTGATGGCTAGACACAGCAATTAGATAATTACATTTGTACATTTTTATTAGGAACACTGAAAATTAACCTGGATTATTAACATATAAGTATGATTTTGACTTTAGGGTTGAATCATTACTTAATGTTATGTTTTTGTCCAAATAATTAGATTTTTTCTGAATTTTGAACCAATATGAAAACTGAATTTGGACAACCCTTGAAACTCGTTAATCAGATTGATTCCACCGTTTTACTTTGTAATTAGAGGTGTAAGTGTATTTGTGTTATTCTGTGGTACTCTTCTCCACTCTGAAATTCAATTACAAATGGATGACTTTGATTAGATTTCTACAACTTTGATGAGTCCACTGATAGCCAAAGATTAAATTAAGTTACTGTGACCCAAACACAATTCCTATTTTGCACCTCAATGCCTTTAAGATTTTCTGTAAACAGCATTATCTTCACAATGCAGTGATCAGTCATCTGGCTGTTTAAGTGTGCTGTTTTCAGGCTGCAGAACAAGCTAATTTCATAAAGATCTAAGCCCTCACTAACCACCTTCCTCTAGTAATCTAGAAAATAATCAAGCAGGAAAGACATCAGGGGCTCTTAGTCTAAAATCATCCACACAAAGAGGACTCAAACTACCTTAGAACTCACTACTTAAGGACAACACAGGAATCACAAGCAATGAAAGCACTGCAGAGGAACAGTGTGTTAGATAATTATCTTTTAGAGAGCTCTGTTTAAAGTTATACTAACCTTCTCTTGGGTAAACTAACATTCTTAAAAAATATATGTGTATGTATAAGCACTCTATATATACATGCACACATTTTAAATATGTAGTTTAAAACACCACTAAGTGTCAATGTGTGCTAAATGAACTGTTTCCTTCCACATGTTCTGCATTCACCGTACTTCAAAATATTACTAACTTAAAAAAACAAACAAACAAGCAAACAAAAAACAGTAGCAAAATTAACAGTGCTGAGTATCTGGCATTATTTTAAACTATACCTTTAAAACTTGAACTTGACCTTCAGTAGTTATGTCCTTCAAAAGGCTACAAAATGACTGGCATAAGACTGAAGCATACATCTGAAATTAAATGAAAAAGAAGGTATTATGCAAGCATGTTTTATATCTACATGTATAATTTTTCAAAACTCAATAGATCAGGGATTACATATATCCAAAGACTCAGCTTTTCTTCAAAGATCATATTTACTAAAATGCTCTCCTTTCCTGAACTAATTAAAACCTAATATAAGCATTTTGTTGTTTTTTAACATTGCAAGGTTTTTTTAAATTATCAATCTCAATGAAATTTCTAATGAAGAAGGAGTGGGAACAAGGCAAAACATCTCTAGTTCCATTCCTGCTAGAATTTATGATGATCATTTTAATTTGACAGGAGTAACTACTACTGCTCCACATAGGACCTTTTCAGGTACCAAAGCACGAAATCAATTGGCAAAACATTAATTCAAAATAATAATCTTTCTCAAATTGAGTGTCCACCATGTGCCATAAAGATCTAACATTAGAACAATACGCTTGCATACACATAACAGTATCAATGTTTGTGTGCATAACATTTTCCAACATGAGAGAAAAAACAGTTTGCCAGCAGAGAGCTAAGATGCTAATACGAACCTTTATATAATGTAACATACCTGTAAAAATTCTGATGATGATAAGAAAATATAAGCATTGATGATCTTGAAGCAATTTTTGAGGTTTTCTGAACTCAGCTCTGGAAAAAAAGAAATCACAATTCAGAAGCTCATCACCACACTGAAGTACAACGAAAACAATTCACTTCTTGAAGTCTTTGTCCTCACACAGCTTTTAAGTGCCAAATGCCTACAAATAGAAAAAAGTTATCTTAGATTCAGTACTATTCAGGTTCAGTCTCCCTGCCAGTCACAATAACAAAAGAGGGATGGTAACAGCTCTCATGTCCTCAAATGGAAGTACAAGAAATCCAATCATCAATGCTAAAAAAAAAAATAAAGTTTTGGATAGGACAGTGGGCTAAGAGGATATTAAAGACAGAGCAAATGAAACACACACTAAAGAGAGCTGCAATTACTGATAAATGACCTCTCTCACATTTGAATCAGTACATACTGAGTAGAAAGAGTGAAATAAAGATTGCAGTTCTGCTCTTCTGACCCAGGTGGCATATTAAACAGCACTGAGCTTTTGGACAAACATGCTGAACTTTAGGCCATACCTTGAGTATTTCAGTAAGGAAAGCATAACCATTTAAGAGACAGGAGATGGTGTACAACAGCAGTTCAAAGAGAAAAAAAGACATATCCTCAGGCAGTACCTGTAAGACTGTTAAAAAAAAAAATCACCCAGATCATCTGTAAACACAATTCATAGCCAAACAAAAGGTTTCAAATTTTCACACAGTGTTCGATACTAGTGCAGAAAGCCAACAGCCCTTATTGATGAGAACAAAAGAGAAGACGAAAAAAAAACTTTGAAAGGGCTTGCTAAATTTTCTTAAAGCCAGTTTGGGAGCCAGACTATTCTTAGCAAAGCAAGTGGACTTCTCCCTCACTTTTTATCAATATTCCAGTAAAATAACCATGGAGAGCTAAGAGGAAACTACAAGTTTTAAATAAAATTCCTTACCAGATTAAACTAACACCAGCAGCTGGCTAAGAACTGGTATATCATCCATAGCTTACATGAACACAGCCTGTATGGAAATTTGGCTTACACCTAGTGACACTTACATAGAAAAACTTCCATATAAAGTATCACGTGACAGAAATTATGGCTTTTTTTAAAAAAAAAAAAACCTAATGCTTTCCATTACAATATCTTAAAAGTTCAGGGAAGTTTTAGCAATTTCTCTTCTTTCCCCTCCCATTAGAAAGAAAACTAATACTCCTGCTATCCAACGTGGCCACTGGACAGCTTCGAAAGCACTGAGTACTTTCATATCTTAGTGCTTGACAGGACATGTCTTCTTATCATGTATTTTGAATATTTACATATCTTGACTCCAAAAGAGATTACTTTTCACCTACCCATCCAATATCCTCATCAAAAAATTCCAACACTTCTCTAAATTAGCTTTAGTAGCTTATTACTAGTATTACACATTTCTTGAAATTACTGCATTCTCCATAGAGGTATTCGGCTTTGTTTGGTTTTAAGTTTCAGACACAGACGCAGTAGACAAATTGTAAAGACATGGCCATATAAACACAAAGTGCTTTCCATTCTGTGATTCTGTAATAACCAATACAAAGGTAAAAGTGTGAGTAGCAAAATTGCAAGAAGTTATTTCAAGCCAGAAGGAGAAAACAGGTAAGATAAATATTATATAACTATTACTTGTTCTAGCAGCAACATACAACAAATTTGATTTTTCAGAACAAGGAACATTCTCTTGATATTTTTTTTTTCCAAAGGAAAGCATCACTCTTCTGCAAGACTCATTCATAAAACAAGGAAACTGTCACAAGCGTAGAGCAGTCCTGAATATCTCCCCCTTTTGTAAGAAGAGTATGCCAAGGTTTTTCATTCATGGTCATCTTTAACCTAGAAAGTATCACATGAAGACTAGGGAGGACTGCATGGGGAGAAAATAGCTGTAAGAAATGTAAACAAGTCACAAATACAGAGTACTTCGGAGTTTAACTCAAGCAGATCAGCAGTGTGACAGAACTATGAAAATCACAACCATTCCAATGGTGCAAGCTTCCTGTAGGAAATACTATCTACTACTAACACAGAACAGAAAGGAAGAAGAGTATGTGTGTAGATATGAATGAAGACAAATAGTATTTGGCAGTTACAGAACCTACCTCTTGAATTTAATAATAAAACCAGTACAGAAAACTACTTTCCAGAGCAGTTTTATCATTAGAAATCTAGTATACAGATAAATAATAGAAGGCATCATCTTGGTGCATCTACCCACCATGATGTAACTTTCTATTGACCTATAATCAGAATAGCGCATTAGGTACTGAAAACAACAATTAATTAAAAAGCCAACTTCTAAAATTTTATGAACATATTCCTTTAAAAAATGAATCAATTTGCTATATTAGCTTCACAACCTACAAAAGCACAGCTGAAGATTTAATTATACAAAACCATGCTTAGATAATAAAATTAAACTACAAATTTTTTATGCTCCCTTTAATTGCAAAACAAAAGCATCCCAAATATCAATATTTCCTAAGCACCAAGTCTTAATTCTCATTAATAAGTTTCTATACTGTCAACAACTCAGGCAAAACTAGTGCTTTTAATTTTAGTGCTACTTGACCAATACACTCACAGACATATTTAGGTAGTTATTAACTGAATAATGGAAAAAGCTAATAATGGAAGCTTTGCTCTGGTTGTAGCAGAACAGGCAAGTATTTCATATAACCAATATCACTAAAAGGCAGCAAATTTGGTGTTAAATTTCAGGGACTTCTTAAAAAAAAAAACCCACCTCTGAAATTATAAACTTAAGTTTTTCTTATCTTTTGGGTATAAAGCAGCTTCAATTTATTAAAAAATACCTAGGCTAAATAGATAATAAATACTAAAGATGGTGTGAAAGTCAAACAATAAAAAGCTGTAATAG
This sequence comes from Ara ararauna, assembly GCA_028858755.1. NCBI lineage: Eukaryota > Metazoa > Chordata > Aves > Psittaciformes > Psittacidae > Ara > Ara ararauna. Next base: position 87,396,354 of record CM054410.1, read on the forward strand.
TTACAATTTTGCGAGTTCCCTTACTTCTTGTACCCACGGCAGCAATACTCAATGTGAACAACATGAAGCAGCATTAACAACAAGACAAGCAGTAGAAAAAACACACACAAATTTTATTTGTAATAGACATACCAAGAAGTGCAGACATGTTCTGAAATATTCTCAGGAGCTCAGGTGTAAGACATGGACTATTCTCCAATGTCACTAACCTAAGAAGAGATTAAGCAAAACATTTAGAACACCATTTAGAGCAATAAAAGGTGATCTAAATAAAAGGTGATCACCATTTAGATCACCATTTAGATCAGTAACATTGAGCTATCATTCTGACAGAATTAAAACACTAACTCTTAGCAATCACCTATATGACCCTTAAATAATGTGTAACAATTACTCCAAAAGTATTTCAAGTGAACACTTGTTTTGTGTTCAGTCATCAAATATCTTGAGATCTGGAAGGTAACTTCTACATTCTATCCTTAAACTCACCATCTCCTCCAGCAACCAGCTCCGAGAATCACTGGGCCACTGTGCTCCCAAAGTGAAGCATATCAAACTTAGATTAGCATGCGCATTTTAGTGAGTCTAGACTTTTTGTCTTGCTGTTCATTATCGCAACAGAACAGTATGTTCACTATCAACTGCATGAAAATCGGTTTAACCTACTCAGTTATTTTTAATTGTTTGTTTTATTAACTTCCTAATCACATCTCTTCTGAGAATAGGTATGATATAGATGATGTCAAGGTAAGATAACAACAAATTCCTAATACAGTCAAAGATTTTTTTTTTTTACTTCTAAGAATACAAATATACCTTTTCAAAGTAAGAAACTGATAAGGAACATTCTTACCACAACTCTAAACCATCCTCCAGAAGATAGACGTGTGGAGGCTGAGTAACATCAGTACTCAGCTGAATAACTGGAAGTAGAAAAGGATAGAGATTTTTGCTGTCTGCTCCAAGTCCCTGTGAAGTAAATAAAAAAACCAGTAAAATACGTCAAAAACCTCAAATCAAGCGTTAAAGAGTAGCACTGAAAAAAGAGCTGTGCTGCTGCATACTGTAAGCATTCATTCAAGGAATCAAAGGTTGAACTTCTATCCATTTCATGCAACAGTCTGATACTCCTGCTCTTACACTCAATATGTTTTGAGAAAATTATCAGTTTTTTGAAAAAAAAAACAGCTTATCAATGTTGTGGGGAAAAAAAATGTTATAAATAATGCTGTCCTGTGTTCAGCAGTAGCAGTCATTTTTCTCCTTCTTGGTAGCTGGTGCAGCGCTGTGTTTTCAACTTTTGGCCTGGCAACAGTGCTGATAACACCAATGTTTATAACTACGGCTTAGAATGTTTGGTTTGACCAAGGACTTTCTGAGTTCCATGCTCCGCCAGGGAGGAGGGGAAGCGAGGAGGAAGCAGAGACAGGACACCTGACCCAAACTGACCAAAGAGGTATTCCATACCACAGTACGTCATGCCCAGGATGTTAAAAATGGGAGCAGGAACCCGGAAGCGTGCAGTTCACAGCTTGGTCGTCAGGTGATGAGCAGTTGTATCCTCTTGCCTTGTATTTCCCTGGTCATTATTATTATTGGTGGTAGAAGTAGTGTTTTGTGTTATACCTTAGTTACCGGACTGTTCTTATCTCAACCCGTGGGAGTTACATTCTTTCAATTCTTCTCCCCATTCCCCCCTGCCTCAGAGTGGAGGGGGAAGAAAGAGGGGGGAGTGAGTGAGTGAACTGCATGATTTACAGCTTAAACCACAACAAACGCATATCCGTAAAAACATTCCCCAGTCTCTCTCTTTCAGCAAAGGCACAGCTAAATGACTAGATGCAGAATAAAATATTTTAAAGATCAATAAAAGAATTATTCTTTGGACCTTACAACATACTAAATCTTTTGATGTATTCTAAGAACCAGGAGAAGTGTTTGTTTTCATTGCTACTAAACAGTTCACAGACTGATGACAATGATTTACAGATCCAAGTGCTATACACGAAGATGTCTTCTCAAGAATGAAGAGTAAAGAATTCTTTTCAGCAATCATTCAATAAGAAAACCTAATTTAAAAAAACCCTATTATCAAAAACTAAATCATAAATTAAAAGTAATCCTTATTTTATTATGACTACTTAAGTGAACTGATGCTAGTTGAATGCTACTTTTTTATGGTTACTATATTTGGAAACTGTTAAGTTTAAAATTATTTGATGTTTTTAAGTTTAGGTTTATTTGAGGAATTATTTATTTTAAAAGCCTTGTCTTACAAGAAAAAGAATCTTCCATAATTTGATCTCTTTGTGTCCAGCTACTCTTTTGGACTCCACATTTTGTTCACTGTGAAAATATATTTTCTCTTTGTTTGAACTAACTTTTAAATTAAAGAACAAAAACCTCCCAGAACACAAGCAAATTTGTGTAAAGAACTGCTTTACTTAAACCACAGAAAAAAAAAAAAAGTTAAGCGCTTAGTATTAGCCACTTTTACTTCCATTAGAGAACCATGTCTTGTAGAGTTATGTAAGACTGAAAAGCATTTAGAAATAGCCTGTAAAACTAAATTATACCTCAATTTTACCTACATATATACACAGACAGAGAACATGTATGCATGTCTGAGAGAGAACTGTGAGAGACATTGACCGCATTTATGTGATTCTGACTCCTTACCTGGACAAGATGGATGAGGGTGGTTAGAATGGCACATCGCAGCATATTGTGCTCCTCACTCTGTTTCCAAAGAAGTGGTAAATACTGAACCAAGCATCCTACATAAGGTTGTATCTGAAGTTCAGAACACAAATTTGTTTCTCAATGTGTGAACAAGGCCATTAATTTATTCCAAGCATAAATTTCTGAAATACTTAAGAGCTGCTTTAGTCACAGTACAAATACAGAGTTAGCTTTAATTTACTCCGCTTTAATTTACTCCTCTTTCCTCTTCCTAAAACACTATATACCATACTCTGTGACTGAAGGAATTTCTGACTGCACAGTAGTCTGAAAAGAGCATACTATTTATAGTAACATTTGTGGATGGCAATCAGGCTTAAGTAGTAAACAGAGCACAAAAAAAATCTCTTTATTTGATAACCAGAAATATTTTCATATTAATATATTCTTTACTTAGACAGGATTCTAAAATAATGGCATCCTTTAAGACCAGAAAAAGTCCCAGTAACACAACCTCTGAAGTTATCCATCTTTTGAGCAAGGGCTGGACTACATAACCTCCAGAGGCTGGTCCCAAACTATTTTTTTTCTATGATGCTCTACTATACTAAAACATTACCCTATTTGTCTTCTAAAGTATTTAATTAGAAATTAACCTAAACAGACTCAAAGGCTCTTTCTCAAATAGTTTTTTAATGCTGCTTATCTAGTTGATCTAAAATCCAGGGAAATCTACTCTCATGTTGACTTTTCCTGCAAGGGACAATTAGGAAAGCTTGATTTGGCTCTCAGACAGGATTACTTGTGGAAAAAGGAGATCAGCTCAAAACCATGCATTATCTCTGTTCTTAATACAGTAATACTGAACGAACAGCAAAAGAAAAATAGAGACAAAAGTAGTCAACAATTCATTTCTTAATTCTGTAAAAACATCCTCAATTTCTTTATATATAAGCTGAAGAATATACTTTAAGAAGGAAGTACTGAAAAATTCATAATGTGACTTGAAACTTTTAATGCAGTTAAGGAGAGTGCTGTATAGATGACTGTGATTGCTATCAGATAAGACATTACAAATTCAACTGCACAGTCTCCAGGAGTGCGAAGCATTTTGTCTCCCAAAATGCCTCTTTTAATATGTAAAATCTAATAAAATACTATTTCAGATATACGATGAGACAATTAGAATAAACTACCACCAGAAAAAAGAAAATTGCAGGAAATGTAATAAGCAGTTAAAATCTTTCTGTATTCTAAAACATGTCAATACAAAAAAATATACAGTAAATTAAGTAGTAACTGAGCAAGAACATTTTATACAAAAGAAAAATGAGAACTGAAAGTGAAAAGAGAATCAAATAATGCAAACAACGCAGCCATCTACCATAACAATAACCAATCTGTTAACTGATGCCATCTTCCTACTATTTTTTTATAAGCCAAAACCACCAAGTCCTCCCCTGTGTTGTTAGTACAAAGCCAGCACTGAAATCTATTAAAAAATACCTGTATATTGACTCTTTCAATCACACAAGACAGAACATGAAGAACATGCATTTTGGTGTCACATTCTGTTACTTCTTGAAGTAGTTTAAAGAGCAGCGTAAACATGGATTCCAAATACTAAAAGCGAAGTAAACAACTACATATTAGACCATCAAAAATAAAATTGTACTCTTACAACTCTAAGATATCTATGAACTCTGAAAGATACTTAAGTGTGCAAAATGTTATTCTTTCAGTTGCAAGAAGATAAAAAAATTCAAATACATTCTTATGTAACAGTTCAAATGTGATCATTTTGAACATACATCACTGTCATGTGTTGATAAGTGTAAACATGACTTCACAGATAAAATTCTATAAAGCTGAAGGCCATCTCTCCAGAAGAGGCACTTTGTTAGGGTCAAAGCAAGGTACAGTCTTTCAGCTTTTGGGCCAGTAGATAAAATGCATATATTGAACTGTAAGCAAAATCTTAAAAAGTTCCCATGTCTACTGCATAGACACACATTTTTGATTTGTTTATTCTCAAGAGAGTTGCAATTAACATGGAAGTCGATCAAATGAGAAGAAAAAGCACCTGCTAAGTTTGAGTGATCAAAGTAAGGGAAAAGCACCTGCTAAGTTTGAGTGATCAAAGTAAGTCTTTGCTATATTTACAGCTAATACTTCATTGTTTAAATGACATCACTAATGACCACTGTAAAGAACACATACATAAGAGACCAGTAAAAGTCTGCATTTTTAAGGTGCTGTTTTAACCACACACTTGTGTTTAATATTTGTGTGAAACAGCAGGTCAGAAAGTAATCTTTGAAACAGCTACACTGGCAAGTCACTTTGGTGTTGAGACATATTTCTTAAAGACAGCATTCATATTGTCTTAGCATGAAGAAACTTACTATCTGGTAACACATAGTACATGTAGTACTGAACACAATCCTAGGAAGCTGTAATAGTCATAATACTAAAAACTTTGAATTGTCTGTCTGCATATTGCACGTTAGCAACCTTAACAGGAGCAATATGAGTCTTCACATTTTGGCTTATGAAGTTAAAAAAAAAAAAAACAAAAAAAACAAACCAAACCAAACCCTAAAACATACACACACACTGATTACTAAATAGTGTGGTTTAAAATAAAATTGGAAAACAATTATCTATCTGCTCATCAGAATATGAAGATATAAATGCTCTTACTGGTAAGAATTGGTCAGTTCTGAACTCAAAGTCATCTACGGGTAAAAAAAATTAAGGAAAAATAATACAGATTGTAGATGGATATGAGAATCAAATAAGCAAATTCAAGAGATAAACAAAAAATATGATGTGAAGAATTTAAATTGTTTATTTTCCAGTAACTTTGACTGAAAAGCTAATCAAACATCTTTGCCAATAAAAGGATATTTAACTTCAGTGTCGTAGCTGTCTCGATACGGACCTGAAAGACAGAAGTCAGTAAGCATCACGCATACATCCATTTTGATTATCAACATAATGCCTGGCAATATCGAATCAGTTATTATTTTGGCAACTGAATCATTCTATGTGTTCTGTCATCCTCTACGAAATGTAGTTAGTTCAACACAAATATTTTCATCTGCTTTCATTTTAGTACCCTTTACATTTTATTTGACATTGCTAAAGTAGTACCACATGGAGAAACAACTCAGGTAAAACCTTCAAGAAAGAATAAAACAAGAAGGTATCTAGGCTTTGATGAAAACTCCTGCAATAGAGAAGGAGTTTAACTTGAGATTGCTCTTACTCAAAAAGCACAGAATCACAAAAACTCAGTAAGTGAGCATGTCCTTCTCTGTTGAATGTTCACTGAACATTAATTGAAAACAGCCACTTAACACAGAAGCAGATCCTGTCTGGATCTGTCTGGATTAAGCGGTCTGGAATCACAGAAATAACATGACTGCCAATTACTTATATTTTACTACAAACCAACTATGTTTCTCGATCTATTTTTTGGCTGATAGGTCTCTTTGTTTCTTTTGCTTTTATTTTTAAACAATTATGAAACCAGTTTCTCATTTCAACCTCATCCACTGGTAAACTGAAATTGTAACTTAAAACCCCAGAATTGTACTCAACCACTTTAGCAACAAATGCCAAATATTCTGCTAGTAGATAACTATGTTTATGCTTAAGTAATACTGTATGCTGCACAAACTAATCACAGAATAACCCTGTTTTATCTCGTGTTCATTTGTTGATTAATTATTTATCTCAAGACACTTCACATCTTCTTGTAAAAAAACGTCAGACTCGCAATTACTATTTATTTTCCCACTGAAGTCATCACCTTAACATGGTAATGGCTCATTTAACGTCTTTGAAGTTACTGTTCAACATCTCCGCCATTAAAGACCCCTGCAACTTCCCGACAGATTATCTTTTGCAAGACATGACAGACTTTAAGGTGTAATGTTATGAAATTTCCAAACAAGGTTACACAAGGTATGGTATTTATGTTTCATCTGTGTTTACAGAACAAAAATATAATTCAAAACATTACTTATTTATACTTACCACTAAGTCCTGGTCTTGAAGTAAGTTACAAATTGTCTCATATAACACAGGTCTCAAGTCTGATTTAAACTTTACAGAAATCCACTGCCCAATCAGCCAAATTACTCGTCGGCGTATTGGCTTATATCTTGAAAAAGTAGGAAAAAAATGGTACTCATTAACTCCTTATACCTGCTGTTCTAGAACATTTCAATGAAAAAGAAATTTAAGAATCACTACGAAGACATTATTCCTCAAAACAATTATTAAAATACTTAGTTTGAAAGACCAACTTTGAAACTTTAGCACAGAAATCTCTTTCAAAATTCTTCACTAGAAGGCTCAGGAAACACTAATTTAATTGGGAAAAGGATAGCTTTCATCCCAAATAGCTGAATCTTGAAGGTCTCACTAGAGATAGTTTATTCCATACATACACAACAACAAAAGAAACTAAAAATACATCTTGTGCATATTACTGCCATAATGGAGTCTACTGCTTTCACCATAGTTTCCAGCTATTTCCTTGACATTCCTTTTATACTCAAAATTTCAGTTCAGATACAATTTAAAAAATGCAAACTTAAGTACTGCACTGGTCATGCCATCTATCTAAAACTATTCTAAGAACTGACATTATCTAATCTTGCAGCACTGCAGCAACAAGTGCACAAATCAATCAGCTTTAGAGTCAAATGGAAAAAGTCAGAACCAGAACAAGCTGAACTGCCTAAAGTAATGATTGAGAAAAGCATTCTGTACAGCTGCTGCTTTTCACCACTGATTATAAAAGATTACCAGGAAGAGTAGTTCAGATTTTAATGGTTAACTTGAAAATATAGAAAGTTAGGTAAGATTAACCCCGTTCACAGAATTTTACCTAATGATTATTTTCCCTTGTTACCCTAAATGTATTTTTTTCATGGCTACCTTGTAAAACATCAAGGCCACAATTTAAACTGAAGTTACTGAGGCTTCTTTGCATTTTATTAAGTGTGATTTATTAAACATTCCCATAATTAACAATGCACACCTTCAGAGAACATGAAAGTTGTGGAAGTAGCATGTATACATCAGAACGTTACACTGGACCAGAAAGCTAATGAGGAATAACATTTCAATGTTGCTTGAGATTTACTAAGTGGCACTGAAGCATGAACAACCCATGCTGAAGCATGACTTATACAAATTGCTTTACTAACATATCCTCCTATTTATCCCAGAAGCTGTAACAATATATATTTTATACTGAGAATGCTCCTGCTTAATACTTGGCCTTGTAGAGATCAGAATATTAAAAAATTAAGTTTTTTCTTGAGATTAGCATTAGACAGTTTTCAAGCCACTATCACAAAGTTTTAAATGACACTATGTAAGTACATATGAGAGCAAGGATTTTCAGCTCTAATGATGCCTGCTGTATCTGAAGCAAGTGGTTATCTCATGATATCAAGTGTATCTGAAGCAGGTGGTATCTGCTTTATCTGAACTGCACATGTATTCCTGAAGCTGTCATTAAAGCAAGCATTCCATTCAAACTACTAACGCAACCTCCCTTATTGCCATGGTGGTCTCCAATGATGCTGGCAGCAGAAGCAGTTCAGGCAAACAAGGCTTCAAACTTCTGGACAATTTCTAATGCAAGTTACTGTCCCCAAAGGAATTTCATACTGGGATATCAAAAATGCCAACCAAATGGTTATATTAGGCGTCTTCCCAACTGTAATCACAACTGTATCAACCAAGACTTTTGTCAGTTTTATGTACGCTATATGGCCAGACACCATGCTACAGGTACCATGGCAGCTTTATTCAAAGATTGGTGCTGGTGTGGCAAAACAACATCAGATCAATCATATATGCAAGATTAAGATCTCTAATTTTTCCTCCTCCTTTGACATTTAGCCTAACAAGTAGAGTACTCGGCCACTGGTTGGCAGCAAGATAAAGTTGAGATCGTACAAAAGAATTTAAAAAAATACTAATAAGAATAAAAACATTAGGAAACTGCAGGTAAACAACTGTGGTAATTATTCTATGGCTCTGAAGTAAGATTAGACATCCAAAAGCAATTAATTTATTTAAAAGTATATTACACTGAAGACAAGCATTATACTTTTTGTAAGTTTATGAGGATCTTCCACTCTACATGAACTTGAAACGTACTTACAAGGTGTTTATAACTGGTACTTGGAAATAAAACACTACTAGCAACCCATAATGGAAAATAATTTACAATTTATAGCTACGAAGGGCATTAGCAAACAAATTAGTATATATTCCAGGTGACAGTTATGTCTGGCAAGATGTATTGCAAATGTCCTTTCAAGAATTTTTTTTTGTCCACATTAGGGTCACTGCTAATGACTCTGATTAGAAACACAGGACATACTTATTCAGAATCAAAGGGTGATTTGGAACTCATCTGATGAAGATTAGCAGACACAATAGAAGTCAGTGAACTTCTCCTGAAGGAAGAGTGACAGTTTGAGGAAGAGTGAAGAACGCTGTCTTCTAGTCAGCTGTTACAGTTGGACAGCTCAGTCTGTACTGAGATGCCAAAACTGATCTATGATCTTTCAAAATACCCTGTAATATTTACTAATAATAAAAAGGTACTCTTCTGAAGGCCATCCAAGTGAAGGGGACCTTGGTGAGAAGGAAAACCCATAGCAGATGGGCTTCTTTATGTAGAACCAGCCTGTAATCATTGACACTTGACAACACAACCAAAATCCTTCCTTCCATACTTTACTGATGGGAAAATTAACTGAAGTGTGCTACAGAGGCTTGTATTTAAACTGGGGGGAGAAGAGGGAGGGGGAAAAGAAAAAAAAAAAAATCTCAATTTTTGCTAAAATACAGCTTTACAGAGATTATTTCCACAGATCTTGGTTGGACTTTGCTGCCTAAAGGGCTATGGGGTCTCATAAGGCCTAAATATCTGTTTAAATGAGCAAGGACAGTTGTTCTAACAAAATTTAATTAACTCAAATATAAGCAAGAGGATAGACTTACAGTATTTTTACAGAACCCTGGAAGTATCCACAACACAGTAATTTAAACATAAACTGTCATTTCTGTGACACTATTACTTATCCATAGATGTTTTATATCTCTGCTCATTTAGTGAATATGTTTAAAAATAGAATACTTTACAAGTCTGCAATTATGAGATGCTATTTGTATCTTACCAGATTTGTATCAACAATTCATTTTTAAAGGATGGTGGCACAACAAACGAAGGTGTTTACCTGTTATGAGAAACCTGTAGTTCTGCCAGTAGTTGATTTTTAAACCACTGATCAAAATCCACACTATCAAATAGTTCATAAGCAGCCAATCCAACCGCATTATACACTGGGGAAAAACAATAGTTACGCTTACTGTCTGCTTAAATGTTTCAATACTCAATAATCAGACTAATCAAACAACAAACTAAACAACACTTTTTATTACCTGAACATAATAAAGAATCAGAACTGAAGCATATCTTTCTGAAGAAAGATATAATCAGACCATGGTGGAGGGAACTCTGGAGGAACTTTTAGCAAAAGAAAGGTATTACAGAAGAAATTTCAGACACTTGAAAATAGCTAAAACCCATAAAAACAAAAGAAGATCTTATTCTAACATCCAGAATGGTTCCATCAGTACCTATTCTTTGCTTGTTTTGTTTCTTGGGGTTTTTTTTGTCACAAAAATCTCCCAACTTGTAAAATGGGCAGAATACCTCCATGAAGCACTGTCACTCATTTATTTGCAGAGAGGAAAGGACAGGACAGTAAGGGAGTTTGCCTGAGGGCTAGTTTCGCAAAAAGCTAAAAAGCAGCACCATATTTATACATGAGTATTTCACAAAAATGAAGATTGACATCAAGTGATAGGAGAAATAGGATTTAGGTCTCATTTTCCAGATGTCTTAAAAAAAAAAAAACAAACAACTTGCAAACTTTTCATATAATTTCTAAGAAGTCAAGCACACACAGAAAAGCAGCTTTGCTACTTCAAAAATAGAGTAACTTAATTTACCAGCGTCTTTAATCAATATAGCATTGGTATCCTCCACATTGGTAGATCCTACAAGACAAAGTCAAAACAAGGAAAAAAGTGTAACTAAAACAAAGAACATAAGCAACTTTGCACTTACACACATTAAATATGCTGTGAATTAAGACTAATGCACTGTTTTTATTTTATTCACAAGTTCGGTTATCTCAGTTTTGATACTTTCTTCAGTGACAAGACTAAAATCAGATCTTTGCTTTCAGACCCCATTTTTGACTGCCATCTTCAGAGAAGAACATTCTTAATAGCAACATGCAAATAAGCCCAAAACATGTATTCTAAATGAACAAACTCAAAACTTGCAAATTGCTGAAGACTGTTGACCACACGGTACTGTTTACAACAGAGTTCTAGACCTAGCTCCTGTACACTTGACATACGAGTGCATGCGTACTCACAGTGTATAAGTAAAGATCTTCCAAAATTTTAAGAACTAGTGAATTTTTAATATCATTGTATATGAACAGTAACTCTCAGGTTGCATGCTTCCAGAAATGGCTACTACTAGAAGCTTCAGGAGTGAAAATAATGTGCATGCGTACCTTTTGCCATGGAAAAATTAACTTCAGTAATTCTTGGAAAACTAACTAACCTTTTACCACTACCAGCATCACCACACAGCAAGCCATCCTGAAACTCATGTACACAAAGTATTTAATGAAGAGGTTCTGTGAAGTCAAAAACTACTGTCAGAAAATGAGTACTTATTTCTATTTAATAGAATCTACTCATCCATTCTGGTTAAGTTCAAACATAAACTATTATTAAGTCAGGTAAGATGCAACCTGGGGAAACAACCTAGACTAAACTGACGAAGAAAAAGCGGCAGCTACCACTAATAAAGTTTTATGGCCACTATAAAACTTTGTTTGGGGATAAGAATCATTGAAACAGAATTAAAAAAAACCAACTTGAACTACTCATTCTATGAAGACATCGATCTTCATACAGAAAACCACTGAACTTATTAAGCAGATTTTTCAGCTTTGGAAAGTTCTCCAGACACTCTAGAACAACAGCACGACTTGAACTTTCTCCTTTACAGTTTTTTCCCCCAGGATGTTTACAGACATGGCAGATTTACCCTAAACTGCCTGCAATATTTGAACAGGAAGTTCCCAGCAAAAAGCAACCTACAAAATTTATGAAGCTTTTCAACCACCCTCAAGAAAGCCTGAAACCTCCTGAGAACAAAAATGCCCCAATGTTTGCCAGACGTCTAAACTAGTTACAGTGAAAATTAAAGAATACTTAGGATTTCCTTCTCCTAGATAGACATGGCATTTTCCTTATGGTAGGTTTAGAAATAGTTTTAAAATACTGACATGACCTTTCAAAACTACAGAGTGAATGCCCTATATAAAATTAGGTATCACAAGGTAAAATTGTTTAACAGCTGACAAAAGCAAGTGTAAAGAATTCTACATTTTACAGTTCGTTTATTATTTAAATTACTTACCTTGTAGGCTGCGAACCATTTCTAAAAGCACAGGGGCAAGAGTCTGGTTATATTCATGGAAAATATCAATAAAAAGAACTTCTGTGCATGGCTGAAAAATTAAGAGATCTGCTTTAGAATCTATGAGAATAAAGGCAATTAAGGTTTTAGCATAAAATGTATTTCAAGTGCTGAATAATTAAAAATGTGGTATACTGTAGCAAAACCAGTATTATATGAAATCCCAGTCTTACTACCACATTGTATGCTTAACTTTTGCTTGTTTGATGCCTGTATCTGTATCAGCCAGTTCTATGGTAGAAGAACAATGGATCTGAGGAGTGAAATAGCTTGTGTTGAAGACCCAGTGACCAGATTATGCCACGGTTTCGTTTTGGATTAGCTCTAGCCGAGATAGCTGAACTACATACCCATTTGTGCTTGGAACATAACAGATGCACAGGTTTGGGGTTTTTAGTTTCAAAATTGAAGCAACCCAGCAAATAAACTTAGAGATCTCTATGTGAAGCAAAGCACAGCGATGATAACTGGAGATTCACTACAACAACATACTTTTGATATGGTATGAAATAAAATATTAATACAGATGCATCTGAAACTTTCTTCATTCATCATGTCTACTAACAAAGTCGTAAGTGACAGTACCAGTTACCAGTTTCAAGAGACAACTTTCAGTGGGTGTAATCACTAGATACTAGAAAATACAAATGCTGAAGCAAACACCTTAACCCTCCCTCCCTCCTAAAATATAAAGTGCATAGTTTCCAGTGTATTTCAGCATGTTTGAGCATTGATTAAGGAACACAGTTAATTTATAGTTGAAGAAATTTCATTAGAATTAGTAAAGATTTTTTTAAAAGCACAACCTTATCTTTCTACCAAGTATCATCTCTCGTTAAAAGAAAATTAAGAAATGCAGCCAGAAACATTGAAAGGTTTTCTTTCAGACTGAAATACTTACTCTGAGACTATACTTCCATGAATCTCCTCCCGTCTCTTCTACAGCTATTATTTCACAAAGGAAAAAATATTATTTCAACTACAGTTCAAACAGACTTTATTAGACATGTGTGTATCACAGACTACTAAGAAATCTCTAGTTATGAAAACAATCTCCAGAGGCACATTCATGCATGTAACAAGTCCACCAAAAATAAAATAGACAATAGCGCAATAAGCAATTTTTAGAGACAATGACGGTATGCAAGTCTTATACCATTAACTAAGTAAACTGCAACCAGCTACACAACACATTTCTTACTGAAGCCTTCTGGATCCTCTTCCCACATGGTTAATTCTTCCTTTGTCAGCAGGAAGTAGTGAGTGACTAATCTCCTACATATTTCCATTAATGTTGGATATGTGAAAAAAGCAGTCTTTATCTTATGAGCTTCAAGAGTTTCAGGACTGCTATCTGAAATAAAAATAGAAAATTCTACATTACAATTAAATGGATTAAAGATCAAACACTAGTATATTAAAATTAGAAAAAAATCAACAGATAAGAAAGTGAAGAAAAGCACCCAACAGAAGACATTTTCATGTCAGAAATGTAACAGACTTTCTTGTGGTACTTTAAGTCAAGCTTCCAAATTAATTTACTTTTAAGAGAGTTCTGTAACAGCACAATTAGACTGAAGGGTCATTAGGGCTTCACAAAATATTGATAATGTTTTTCAGCTAATATGTAGATGAAAAGAAAAACTGTTTACTTGTTGCTTTTGGCATTACTTTTTTTTTAATTTAGCATTACTGCACTTAAAACATACAAAACTCAGTTTCATTTATACCTAAATACTGTATGCTACAGAACCAACACAAACACTGTATATCTGTCAAATTAAGAAAAATAAATTTCCCTTTTTTTTTTTAATCATCCAGTTCTCAGAGTCAAATGCTACAGCTTTTATCAGATGTGCCATATTCTTCTGGTCTCAAGTTACTACATTTCTAATTCAAAAAGTTATGAAATATTGCAAATGGAAATTTCTGCTAATGATCACAGAATTTAGGACATCCTAATGTATTAACACTGAAATACATCAGTATTTGGAAGAATTTTAAATGCTGGGTTTGTACCATCTGACACATATCAGTATGCTCAGGAAACTTTTTCTACACACACACACACACACACACACACCCCCCCATTTAGGAAGAGAATGTTAATTGTTATCTAATCACTGCCAAATGTCAAATTAAGGTGGAATGCTATGGGCTTTTTTTTTTTAATGTACTTGAATTCTACTTTTCATTATCTGTGCATACAGCAGTGTAGGAAGATTGAGAATGAAACACAGTTCTACAAAACAGAACATACGTTTTATATTCAACAGCATGACAAATTCACTGTCTTTCAGAGTATTGGTATTAGTTAATTACAGCCAATGCTCCATTTTACAAAACATTTCTCAAGGGAAAGATGCATGAAAACATTTGATGACAATAAACCAAATTCCATACCTCAATACTTTTTAAAATTAGTTCAATACAAAATAAAATCAACAGACTTCTTGTGTATTTAAAATTACTTTAACAAGTCAATGTTTACACACATTAATACTTTTACAATAAAAATAAGAATTATCAACATAGAGCAGCATACATTACTAACTACTAAAGTGCTTCAAAAGAATGTCTTAAAGGAATTTTACTGTTGGGAGCAACTAGCAAAATGTTTATCAAGATACAAAAAGTTTTTTTCAGTAAATAGCAACAGTACCTTCAATATTTTTGGATGGCTTGTATGCATAATTTTTTACAATCATCTTAATGAGATTCATGCATTGTACAATAAACTGCTCAAATACAATTCCTTCACCAGCCTCCGTGAACACATAGCTTACAGCAAACTCCAATGACCTCTGAATCAAAGATGTGAATGAAAAAGGATGTTGATCCAGGAAGTCCAAAAGCTAAAAATTAAGGAAGTAGAGAAGCAAGAAAGAAATCAGATCACCTTCTGTGCAAGTCTCACATGCTTTCACAAACTAGTTATCAAAAACAAGCGCCAATTTACATAAAAATCTGGAAAAGAAACTGAACACAGACAGACAATTAGGAAGGTACTAGGAAGATCAATGGTTAATGCAGCATTAGTTTGCCCTGAAATTCTTGATTCATATTCAAAATTACCTTTTTTTAAAGTTTAAGGAACAATACCCATTTTTAACTAGACCAGCTTGCTAGCAACACAGTATATAAGACATATCAACCACACTTGAAACCCTGGATATTTTAGTAAATAGTCCACCCTATGTGAATTACTGTTAAGTAAAAGAAGCATAAGGGAAGAACTTTTTATTCCTTTTTCTCCCCCTCAGCTGCAATACTAGCACTTGCTTCTTCAGCTTAGCTTTTCCAATTAGAGATCTAGAATGTATCAGTCAATTCCTTTAATCTCCTTTACTCTGCAAAAATGCCTATGAGTAAATTCTTTCATCTGAATTTCTACGGGTAGTAAATCATATATTAAAGTGTATTTTCAGGTGTATGAAAAAGAATGCATATGCCTCACACAATTTACCTGTTAGTTCAAAGCAAGAAGTATTATGACAAAGACCAAAAATGTTGGATGAGCGCACCTTCAGCTCAATTGTGGTGAAGCAGACAGGTGCCTCCCACATCATGTAATTAGAATGAATATTTAAATAACATCCATGGCCCCATAATAGAACCCCAAAACAATGGGAATTCAGTATATTTCATATATTTTAAAAATAGAGCAAGTGACAATGCCAAAATTACCTTCCAATAACATATGAAATTTAATGGTTGCAGGGAATTAGCCGACAACTCCAAATGCACTATATAATACAAAAGTCACAGAGGATAGGAGAGCTTCTCTGTTAATTTTCTCTCAATAAACTAAAAGTGGCCAGCTACCCAGTAAAACTTAGTGTCTTAGAAATAAAAAAATCTAGCTTCTTATATAAATGGGATGAAAAGTTTCTCTCTTCTTTACTTATTAATGCTGATAGCAATGTTTAAGCAAAACTTCCAGAGTTCTTTTTTTGAGCAAAATCCTAGCTAAATAATTTACTTACGGAATGCATTTAATTTTGCTTGAGCTAAGGAAATGTATTCTTCAAGCCAACTTATGTCAACATAAATAAACAAACACCCTTTTTTAAAAAATAAACCTCAAAAATAAACTTCATAACAATGACCTTCTAAATTGCAGTACCTTCCATTTTTTTAAAAATATCTGAAACCTATTCACTACAAGACACATATGTATCCAAATGGAAACTGCTCCTCCAGAATGGTAAACTATTCAGTAACTGATTGAGAAATTTACTTACCACTTTAGTGAACAGAATTATAGTCTTTTCTACACGATCTCTGCATAAGTTTTCTGCTCTTATACTTCTACCTGGTAAATCAGATATTTATGGTAAATCAGATATTCAACAACTGTAATTTTTTCAGACTTTTCTTTCTGGATAGCTAAGCTTTACAAAATCAACTCTGGAGAACAACTTGTTTTTTCCGCATTTCAGGGATTACAGCAGTTAGAAAAAAAGTTCTACAGCAGAATAAATTCAAAGTCAAATTCAAGGTAATGAGTACTGGGAAAAATTAAAAAAACCCCAAGTCTTTAACCATTTCTCTCAGCTGTACTGAAATGCACTGTTACTGATCACAGCAAAACAACTGGGACATCGTTACAGATAACTCAATGATAAAAAAAACAAAATAATGCAAGCAAATGCTAGCATGGACAAGAAGTCAAAAAACATTGAAAAGATTAAAATCTCCTTTTATTAAAACTATTCTATATACTTGTGACATAATGCTATGTGCTTTTCTAAAAACTCCACCTTAAAAAAAATAATTTATTATGGATGAAGGAGATCATTCTGAACATACAAAAAAAAAAAAAAAAACCAAAAACCAAAAACCACACAGATAACGCTTTTGGAAAAAAAGAGCGATAATGAAGGCACACAGGAAAACCCTGCAATCTAATTCATGTAAACACTAGCCTTGTAAGGTAGTCATGCCTGCTTTTGCAAAACAACATATTGATTAGAAAAGTGGAAATGGGGGATTCAGCTCAGCTCTTATCTTAGGACATTCAAACCCTACAGTCCTCAGGTTCCATGCGATTAAGATAACTACCAGCCTTCAGATGGGACAGCTTTCAATTTAGTCCATTAAAGCTAGGCAACTACCTTGCCAAAAATGAAAGGGCCAGAAAGAGTGCAACTATAATGTAGCAGAGGAGCAAACACTCGCACACAGAGAAGCTGGCAGCTTAGCAGATTAATAAACATACTTTACTCTGGCACTGAACACAGTAGCATTTTTCATCTTTTTTAGAAATGAGACTTGGAGCCCTGATCAGCCCCGCTCAGCAAAATACAGGCTCCTCAGACAAGTACTTCATTTATAGGAAAAAAAAAGAAAAAGAAATTCCTATTTAGTTTAGACATCTATTCTCAGGCAAAGTGTTGCTGAAGCCTAAAGGAATGACCTGGCAGGCTTCAGATGAATGAATGGCTTGCACCAGGTCTACTACAATTACACAAGCAAGCAAACAGGAGCATGTTCAGATGCAACACTGCCAACATGCCACTCTTCTTTTTGCTTGATCCAGCTAACTCCCCTGAAAAAGCACTAACATCTGCTAAGTATGCTTATATCTGTGTTGACTATGTTAACATGTGCTTGCTTGTCTCAGACTACTACTCTTGCAGTTATAAATTACTTACAGAGGAATGTGGTCTTTATTTCCCATTTGACATACCAAAATATGTGGCAAACTCCAGGAAAAAAGAAGAAAACATAAAACTCTCACACACAAAAAAAAAAGAAAAACAAAAAACAAAACAAAAAAATCCCACTCAAAATTACCTGCTTTTTAGTAGCATCTACTTTTTTTTTTCTTTGATTAGCAGTATCACACCAAGTATAATTTTGGTGCGATTTTAGTCTACTGCTATAAAAGGATATGTTTTATTTAAGTCTGACAGTTCTAGCAGCATTTAAAGTTAATAGCTTTGCACATATAATACCTTGCACCCAAATTATTACTGATGATGCAATAAACCATATTATGTTTTCATCCAGTTCCTAACAACCAACAGAAGCAAGAATATCCAGGCACTTACTACACTCCAGAAATTGTTTTAGCCGCTCAAATACCGCATGTAGAAAGCCCTGAAAAATATAGAAATATATGTCTTTTAAAGATAAAGCTTAATTTGCACTGTACTATGAAAAGAAAGTTGAGTTAAACTAAAGTCAGTTCAGAAATGTTACTGCCTCAGACATCACCTGCTCATTTTTAACTGAATAACTGATTATCTCTGACAATTTCTTCAAGAAATAAATAATTAGCTATCTAACAGACTGCATATATGATCCAAACCAAACTTACTAGTACCAGACAATCACCAAAGCTCTCCAATAGAGGGAAGCACAGGTAAATATATACAAATGCTTTACAATCTGCTTATCCAGTTTTACCCTGTTCTCAGCATCCTAGTTTAGGTCATAGGTACTCAATTCTTCCAGGAAAGTAGGCCGTGCTTGGAGTTAAGGTAGGTGCTTGGGTTTCTTTCTTGTTTCTCCCCTTCCCCCCAGTACGGACTACATACCATAGGCTTTCATCTCAATGAGAAATATTATGTCAATAGAATTGATAGGACAAATATGCCATTACAGTCATCATTAAATGAAAACATTCTCTTCAAATTATGGGAGAGAATACATATATCTTTCAGTAGGCAACAGGGTGTCACTATCATGTGACATGTAAATTGGAAGGGGTGTGTTTTCTTTTTTAAACATCATGCCATTGGCAGCACAGTATTTAGGATCTGACAGTTATTAACTGATGGGAGGACAACTTTTGAGAGTGTGCTGCTTGATCTTCTTTACAGAATACAAATGTGTGCATTTCAATGATTCTTAAGAATAACAACACCTAAAATCATCACAAAGGATTTCTAGTCTAGAACTAGACACATATGTCACTTACCATTACCTCTGCATTCCAGTGAGGTTCTACAAACCCATGGACAGTCAGTTTACGAAGCACTAAGAAAAAAGAAAGAAATTACTTGTATAAATATTTCTCAGCCCTTGTTCCAACAGATTTCAGAACACAATTACAATTACAGTTGCTGTGCCTTTCTTCCAATTCTCCATATGAAAACATATGTATAATTTTGGGCCTTTAGGCCTCAACCATACCCAACATGAATTTAATCTTTTTGAAATTACTTTAATATTCGGTACACTATGTGTAAAATAAATAGGACTCCAAGAATTACTAACTCAAGTAGAATTATGCAAAAGCTGTAGGAATTCAACCTCTGAAAGGCTCTCCAGCAGGAAAAGAGGCAAGTATAGTCAAGTAGTGTCTGTAAGCCATCTTATGAATTTTCTAGGTTTATTCTTGCTGGTAACCCAGAAAAGCCACATGCTGCACCTTCTGAAACAATTCAATAAAGGCATCATCTCTACATTGCAAGCACTGCACACATCTCAATTTTTCAAAGCAGCAATATACAGTAAGGATATGTATGCATCCCACTGGTAAGTAATTGAGCATCAACCTAAATCTGAACTCACTGCTAAGGCTACCTGTTCACTGAACACAAGGTAAACTTAACACTCATTGCTCAGTTTCTTAAGTGCCTAAAGAGAGACAACAAGCCTAAATTACAACACACAAAGCATTCGGTTATGCCTTTCACTTTCCCACCTCCCAGATTTCTCACAATATGCATATCAGAATGGTACACACTGAGAAATAGGATTATCTTCTCCCCCTTCTATGTGAACAATCCTTCTGGCCTTGCTAAAGGTACACACAAAATAACACGTACCTGCTTTTCCCAAAGGACATGGCTTTGTTAGAGAGCGCAAATTCTTTACCAAAGAAATCCTACTCATTCACTGTCAAGAAACTTGTTTGATCCTTATATTTAATATTATTCTGTATTATTACCTTTCAATGACAACAAGGTTCTTTCTAGTGAATTTGTGGCTCCAGTTTCATCCCCTGTACAAATTTGCTGGAGGAACGTATCCGTATGATGATTCCACAAGGAACATGCAAAACTATAAATGCCTGATGTTAGCTGCAAAAGGAAGAAAAACCAACAATATATTTGATTTTCTGAATTTGGCTATAGCATAATAAATTCCTACACGTTAAAAGCCAGTTTGACTATTAAATTATTTAATCCATCCTCTTGTCCACAGTGCTTCACTTGCTTCTTTCCTACTAATCCAAAGACTTTTTGCACAAAAATACCTCATCTTAATTTGAATACAGACTCACCTGCTTCTCTGACTACTTGGTCTATGACTTTATCACCTTTATGACAACTATTCAGGCCTATTTTCTTATCTGATTCTCATTAAATCTAGCTATAGGTCTACAATACTGTATAAGGCCTCCTTACCATCTCTTCTCCCACAAGACTTAAAACTGTTTGTCTTACAGCACAGTTGATATCTGAATCAACTAAGTCTGGGACACAGCAGTTACATGCCTATCTTTACCAAACATAACGAACAATGACTACACTGGAACGAACTTTGTTTTGCTGATATCTGCAAACCCTGACTTTTTGCCTCAAAATATTTAAAATACAGAATGACAAGTAGTTTCTAATCAGTGAGCAGTGAACAAATCTTAATTTCTATTACAGTTTCCAAACAGTGCTTACCTGATAAAGATACCTGAAGTATAAACAGAAAGTAAAGAATTTCTCATTCAGTTATAGTAACACTTGACAGCTTCATAGTTAAGGGAGAAACTGCACATAGTCTGCTACATGTTACATCAATGGAATCAAAAGTACATGACCTGCTTATTTTGCTCCTTTGATTGCGTAAAGGTGAGAGAGTAGAAACTCTTGATAATTACTCAGTGATGTGTTCATGGAGTTGTAAAAACACATCACTGAATAATTATCAATAGTTTCAACCTATATGCGTTTTGGATGTTGACTTTCGGTATTGGGGGTGTCTCTTTTAAACAGAATAATCGTAATAGTAAGCAATAAAAACTCACAGTTAACAACAAGAATCACACAACAACAACAAAAACCACAACAAACAACAAACAGACAATTCCAAACAGCAATAATAGTTCTAAGAGAATATACTCTTGATAAATGCATTTGTTTGTTAACCAGTGTACCTTAGTCCTAAAAAAATTTAAAACGATAACTGATTTATTAACAAATGGGGGGCATCCAAACTTCTCTGGCCAACCTCTTCCACTATTCCACTGCCTTCATGGTGAAGAATTTTTTCCTATTATCTAACCTAAATCCACCCTCTGTCAGCTTAAAGCCATTCCATTTCTCCTGCCACTACATTCCTTTGTAAAAAGTCCCTCTCCAGATTTCTCATAGGCCCCCTTAGGGACTGGAAGGTGACCTAAGGTCTTTCCAGACCCTTTTCTTCTCCAAACTGAAAAACCCCACCTCTCTCAGTCTGTCTCCATAGCAGAGGTGTTCCAGCTCTTGGAGCATCTTTGCGGCCTCCTGTGGACTCCCTAACAGGTCCATGTCCCTCTTGAGCTGGGGGACCCAGAGTTGAATGCAGGACTGCAGATGCAGTCTCAAAAGAGCAAAGTACAGGGGGAGAATCCCCTCTCTCGACCTGCTGGCCACATACATTTTGACGCAGCCCAGTATATGGTTGGCTTTCTGGGCTGCAAGCACAAACTGCTGGCCCATGTTGAGCTTCTCGGAATCACCACCAAGTCCTTTTCCACAGGGCTGTTCTCAGTCTTCTCAATCCATTCTCTGCCCAGCCTGCAAACGTGCCTGGGATTGCCCTGATCCAGTGCAAAACTCAGTGCAAGACCTTGCACTTGGCCTTGTTGAACTTCATGAGGTTGACATTGGCCATCTCGCGAGCCTGTCAAGGTCCCTCTGGATAGCATCCTTTCCCTCTAGCATATTAACCACACAACAAAGCTTGGTGTCATCAGCAAATTTGCTGAGGGCGCATTCAATCCCATTGTCCATGTCACTGACAAAGATATTGAACAGGACCGGTCCCAAAACCAACCCCTGAGGAACACAACTCATTACTCATCTTCAGTTAAGACACTGAACACTTGACTACAGCATCTATAGTGCAACCACTCAGGCAATTCCTTATTCACCATATGGTCCATCTGTCAAATCATGTCTCTTCAGTTTAGAGACAAGTATGACAAATAAATACAAGCTCACGAGTGTGGCATACCAAGTAGAAGGAAGTGCAGCCAGATGGCCAGGAGACCTCCTTGGATGGATAAGGAGCTGCTGAAGAAACTTTGAGGGAAAAAAAGGCTTACAAAAGATGGAAGCAAGGACAGGTGGCCTGGGAAGAATACAGGGATGTTGTCTGGGAAGCTAGGGACCAGGTTAGGAAAGCTAAGGCCCAGTTAGAATTAAACTTGGCTAGGGATGTGAAAGATAACAGGAAGGGATTCTATAGGCACGTAGTGAATAAGAGACAAACGAGGCACTATGTGGGCCCTCTTCGGAAGCCATCAGGAGAACTGGCTACCCTGGATTTGGAGAAGGCTGAGGTTCTTAATAACTTCTTTGCCTCTCTCTTCACTGGCAAATGCTCTGACCATAACACCCAAGTCTTGGAAGGCAGATGCAGGGACTGTGAGAATGAAAACCTTAGGCCTGTAGGAGAGGATCAGGTTCAAGACCATCTTAAGAACCTGAACGTGTACAAGGCCATGAAACCTGATGCAATCCATCAACAGGTCCTGAAGGAGCTGGCAGATGAAGTTGCTAAGCCACTGTCCATCATATTTGAAAAATTATGGCAGCCAGGTGAAGTTCCCGATGACTGGAAAAAGGGAAATATAACCCCCATTTTCAAGAGGGGGAAAATGGATTAGCCGGGGAACTACAGACCAGTCAGTCTCACTTCTGTGCCTGGCAAAATCTTGGAGCAGATTCTCCTGGAAGGCATGCTGAGGCACATGAAAAACAACAAGGTAGTTGGTGACAGCCAGCATGGCTTCACTAAGGGGAAATCCTGCCTGACCAATTTGCTGGCCTTCTATGATGGGGCTACGGAACTGATGGACAGGGGTAGAGCAGTTGATGTCATCTACCTGGACTTGTGCAAAGTGTTTGACACCGTCTCACATGACATCCTTGTCTCTAAATTGGAGAGACATCAATTTGATAGATGGACCACTCAGTGGATAAAGAACTGGCTGGATGGCCACATGCAGAGAGTTGTGCTCAATGGCTCGATGTCCAGCTGGAGATCAGTAACGAGCGGTGTTCCTCAGGGATCGGTATTGGGACTGGGCTTCTTCAACATCTTTGTTGGTGACATGGACAGTGGGATTGAGTGCACCCTCAGCAAGTTTGCCGATGACACCAAGCTGTGTGGTTCAGTTGATATGTTGGAGGGAAGGAATGCCATCCAGAGGGACCTTGACACGCTTCTGAGGTGGGCTGATGCCAACCTGATGAAGTTTAACCATGACAAGTGCAAGGTCCTACACCTGAGTCGGAGCAATTCCAGGCACAGCTACAGGTTGGGCAGAGAAGAGATTCAGAGCAGCCCTGTGGAGAAGGACTTAGGGGTTTTGGTTGATGGAAAATTAACATGAGCCAGCTTCAGTGTGAGCTTGCAGCCCAGAAATCCAACCGTATCCTGGGCTGCATCAAAAGGAGCGTGACCAGCAGGTCGAGGGAGGTGATCCTGCCCCTCTACTCTGCTCTTGTGAGACCTCACTTGGAGTATTGTGTGCAGTTGTGGTGTCCTCAACATAGAAAGGACATGGAACTGTTGGAACAAGTCCAGAGAAGGGCCACGAGGATGATCAGGGGACTGGAGCACCTCCCGTATGAAGATAGACTGAGAAGGTTGGGGCTGTTTAGCCTGGGGAAGTGAAGCTGCGTGGAGACCTCATAGCATCCTTCCAGTATCTGAAGGGGGCCTATAAGGATGCTGGGGAGGTACTCTTCATTAGGGACTGTAGTGACAGGACAAGGGACAACAGGTTAAAACTTAAACAGGGGAAGTTTAGATTGGATATAAGGAAGAAGGTCTTTACTGTGAGGGTAGTGAGGCACTGGAATGGGTTGCCCAAGGAAGCTGTGAATGCTCTATCCCTGGTGGTGTTTAAGGCCAGGCTGGTCAAAGCCTTGGGTGACATGATTTTAGTGTGTGGTGTCCCTGCCCATGGCAGGGGGTTGGAACTAGATGATCTTAAGGTCCTTTCCAACCCTAACTATTCTGTGATTCTATGATTCTATAACCAGGCTGTGTAAGCAGTACCTTGATTTAGGAGACCTCTAGAAAGGAAGTCATTATCTTGCTCACGCTTTATTGCTTTGGAATTAATTTCAATGCCTTTTGGAATTAATTCCATAATACATGACTATCCAGATCATGTATAATAGCCTAATAAATTTCAAAATATAAACAAGTATTTCCTATACAGAGATTATATTCATCTGTACTTGTATATGGCAGAGAAAAAAAAAAAAACACTGTTCCTCTACACACGCATCTCATAGCAACGTATCATCATTTCAGTCCTGTTCTATTACAGGAGGCAGCCTTCCGTGCCTCAGACTCCTGATTAAAATTTCACTTTAATGATTACACAGCCAGAATTTTTTTTCTTCATAGATAAATAGGCAAAACTTCAGAAATAGTCTTCATTATCTGTCCTACAATCTTTTTTTTAAAATGGAGGAATAAAATAAAATTTTGAAAATTCAAGTGTAACATGTTTGGAAAAGATGTTTAACTCCCTAAATTCAGTACTACATCACTGCCTAACTGCAAATGCAATTGGAGATACAACAACCTACAGCCATAGTTAATTCTGTGCTCTAATCAGTGGTTTCTTGCAATGGAGAAAGTAAGCTGCATGAGACAAAATTATGCATATGTATTCACATATTGCCTTTCAATTAACCTGGAGAAAGAAGTTAATCTGGAAAAAACCCCAAACATTTCCACTGACGATAATAGCCAAAAATAATATTGCATGGAAGCCTTAAAAACAGTATTTTATAAATTATAAAACAAGATTATACCGAATTATGAGTCCAGAGCACACTTCCAAGACACTGTAAATTTGTATATAATGAGATCTGCTGTACAGCATGATAACATAAGGTTGATATGCAGATATTGTTCTGTATATGAACATACCTGCTTCTTAACACAAGTTATTTTAACAACAAGCTACATGCAAAATTCATAAAGATCTCAAAAAGATTTCACCTAGAAACTGTCTTCCAGTTACTTCATATTTTACATACACCCACCAAAGTAAGAGCACTTCAAAGACAGACTTTAAAGTCAACATACGTGCCATTAATGCACTGCCAGCTAACCACAGGAAGTGGCAAGCGTGTACAATACATGTACTGTGCACTCTACAATCATGCATCACATTACTTACATCATAGAAAAGCTTTCTATCTGCAGCCAGCCGTTTGGATGCCAGGGTCTTCGTAACATGGTATAAGGTAAGTAGAGCTCTGTGCTGTTGAAGATCATCCTGGACCTTCACAGATTCTAGAAGAGTGGGTATAAGTTCTGGCCATTGCCTTGGGCAGTCCACTCTGGCAACTTTAGCAATTAGTACGGAGATCTGAGTTGCTATCTGCAAAAGACATGGAACAGAACACAGACACCACAAAGTCAAAGATCACTTAAGAAATGAGAGATGCAGAAATTAATAACCTACCCTAAATAAAAGAAAAAAATAGTATGGATTGCTAGATTGTGTGGGGTTTTTCCCCTTCAACCGTTTTTTTATTTCACTGAATGCAAATAAACACAGAGAAATAAAGTCAGTCTTCTATTTTACGTCTGCAGTAAATGTTTACATAAAATACTTACCTGGCCATGATGTTTAAATTTTACGTAAAGACTACTAAATATTTCTTCTACAAATCACATAAATGAAGAAACAGACATTTGGGAGTCGATTCTACTTGGTGATCTTTCCTATCACTTTCTACAAGCAAACATAAACTGCTAAATACAAACATAGACTGCTGAATACATATTAGTTATTTCCGCTATACTGAAGTTTTAGCTTTTAGACAGAGACACTCCCCCTACACAGGCACATGTTCCTGTAAGGCACAGCTCCATATCACCAGCTTAAGTTGAGACTCTCACTTGTTCCAGATCTTCACACCATCCTCGCATCACAGGCATCTACACTACCCTCACCATCCAACTTTGGCTGCTGGCACCAATTCCACTCATGCCAGTCTTAACAACAGCTGGCAGCTGGCTGTTGCAGCATGAACACATAGTGAAAAGAGTGAGATTATGCAAAAAAAGTAGTTAAGGGAGTCAATCAGAAGACAAGACAGATGGTGGTGATTAGGTGCAGGGTTTGCTCAGACATGGGTACTGACAAGCTGTGGGTTTACATGACTGGCTCTTTTTATACCCTCTTTCCGTCTATTCACCAGTTTGCTGTTCCACAACTCCCTTTCCCTAAACATTCCTTAACAGATTTTGTATAATCCCTCACAAGCCCACCTCAAAAATCCAAAACCTTCAGAGTCTTGTTTTCCTCTTCTTATCCCATTAGTTTTTAAAAGGTTCGCTTCACAGACGCTCTCACCTTCAAAAAACCCTTAAAAACTACCACCACGCATCCAGCCTAGAGAAGAAGTCACATCCTTATGCTACCAAAAGGAATCCAAGCAACTTACAGGCACAATAGGCCATGTCCTCCTTTACTGCTTTCTTAGCTGTTTAATCTGAAGTCTGACCACCCCATAAAACTTCCCACAATATTAATTCCTATCCACTTGCTTAGGGAGAAGATTTACTTCAGAAAACTCGTGTGAACATAGAATAGTTAGGGCTGGAAAGGACCTTAAGATCATCTAGTTCCAACCCCCTGCCATGGGCAGGGACATCTCACACTAAATCAAGTCACCCAAGGCTATGTCCAATCCAGCCTTGAACACCGCCAGCAATGGAGCATTCACTACTTCCCTGGGTAACCCATTCCAGTGCCTCACCACTCTTACGGTAAAGAATTTCTTCTTCATATCCAGTCTAAACTTCCACTCTTTAAGTTTTAACCTGTTATCCCTTGTCCTGTCACTACAGTCCCTAATGAAGAGTACCTCCCCAGCATCCCTACAGGCCCCCTTCAGATACTGGAAGGATGCTATGATGTCTTCAAACAGCCTTCTCTGCTCCAGGATGAACAGCCCCAGTTTTCTCAGCCTATCTTCATACAGAAGGTGCTCCAGTCCCCTGATCATCCTTGTGGCCCTTCTCTGGACTTGTTCCAACAGTTCCATGTCCTTTCTATGTTGAGGACACCACAACTGCACACAATACTCCAAGTGAGGTCTCACAAGAGCAGAGTAGAGGGGCAGGATCACCTCCCTCGACCTGCTGGTCACGCTCCTTTTGATGCAGCCCAGGATATGGTTGGCTTCCTGGGCTGCAAGCACACACTGAAGCCGGCTCATGTTCATTTTTTCATCGACCAAAACCCCCAAGTCCTTCTCCCCAGGGCTGCTCTGAATCTCTTCTCTGCCCAACCTGTAGCTGTGCCTGGAATTGCTCCGACTCAGGTGTAGGACCTTGCACTTGGCATGGTTAAACTTCATCAGGTTGGCATCAGCCGTAAGTCTTATTTATTTTTTGATCAAGTGATGCCAACTGGAAGGAGGGAGCAAGTAAACTCTTCTCCACATGTGATACAAGAAGCAAGCCTTCCAGACGTAGCAGGAGTACTTTTCCTTGAGAACGGTCTTTTTAACTGAAGGGGAAAAAAAAAAAAAAAGAAGCAACCCAAAACAAAAATTCTCCGTTCCTTCCATATGCTAAATATCTTCAGAGGATGGAAATTATGCTCCCAACCACGGTATGCTGTGTTTTAGTTCCCCCCTTCCCCTAGAAGTCAGCTTGTATCATCACATCCCAATTCTATGTCTAATTCTTCTATTTTTTTATTCATTGGTTTTTTTCTTTTTATACATAAAAGGACATATTTTTTCTACCTTGATGCAGAAAGTGCAATCAGATAGTAATTGTGTTATAAGTTACCTGCGACTGGAAAACAGCACTTATCAGAAAAACAGAATATCAAAACTCAGATGTATCAGGCAGACTAGGGACTAAACGAAAGGTGCCTCTGAAAGAAAACCTCAAGATTTTTACAGCGCAGATTGGGGAACAAGGGCAAGAGTAGGAGAGGTTAAGTCTGTAAACATACTTCAATAAAACAATAACTGTTTGAGCAATCATTTAGAAGCAGGCTGCTAGCATGAAAGCAGAACAAAATCCTCCAAGCTTAAAACACTACAACCCAAAAATAAAATAGGAACACACACATAAAAGTCTTTAAAAAGTCAGCTAAAGTTCTGATCTCAGCCTGCAACTACAGTCTCAGAACTGCAGAACATCAGCAGGGCAATTTGTAACTACATACTACTATAACTTTACTATTGTTTTAGAAAGAAAACCCGAATACTAATGAAGGTATGGAAGAATTGATAGAAAGTTTGAGTTGTTTTACATTCAAGGCAGTTAACATTAGGTTTTTAGAAATGTAAATCTCATGCAAACACTTCAAAACTTGATAAATTTTATACTACCTAGTAGGAGCACAAATAACACAAACTTTATGACAACATGATATACTTTGTAGGTTTTTTTGGCTGAAATAAAGAAACAAGTAATATAGAATCATAGAATCATAGAACAGTTAGGGTTGGAAAGGACCTTAAGATCATCTAGTTCCAACCCCCTGCCATGGGCAGGGACACCACACACTAAAATCATGTCACCCAAGGCTTTGACCAGCCTGGCCTTAAACACCACCAGGGATAGAGCATTCACAGCTTCCTTGGGCAACCCATTCCAGGGCCTCATTACCCTCACAGTAAAGACCTTCTTCCTTATATCCAATCTAAACTTCCCCTGTTTAAGTTTTAACCTGTTGTCCCTTGTCCTGTCACTACAGTCCCTAATGAAGAGTACCTCCCCAGCATCCTTATAGGCCCCCTTCAGATACTGGAAGGATGCTATGAGGTCTCCACGCAGCTTCACTTCCCCAGGCTAAACAGCCCCAACCTTCTCAGTCTATCTTCATACGGAGGTGCTCCAGTCCCCTGATCATCCTCGTGGTGCTCCTCTGGACTTGTTCCATCAGTTCCATGTCCTTTTTATGTTGAGGACACCACAACTGTACACAGTACTCCAAGTGAGGTCTCACAAGAGCAGAGTAGAGGGGCAGAATCACCTCCCTCGACCTGCTGGTCACGCTCCTTTTGATGCAGCCCAGGATACGGTTGGATTTCTGGGCTGCAAGCACACACTGAAGCTGGCTCATGTTAAGTTTCTCATTGACCAACACCCCTAAGTCCTTCTCCACAGGGCTGCTCTCAATCTCTTCTCTGCCCAACCTGTAGCTGTGCCTGGGATTGCTCCGACCCAGGTGGAGGACCTTGCACTTGTCATGGTTAAACTTCATAAGGTGGGCATCAGCCCACCTCAGAAGCGTGTCAAGGTCCCTCTGGATGACATTCCTTCCCTCCAACATATCAACTGAACCACACAGCTTGGTGTCATCGGCAAACTTGCTGAGGGCGCACTCAATCCCACTGTCCATGTCACCGACAAAGATGTTGAACAGGACCGGTCCCAGCACCGATCCTTGAGGGACACCACTCATTACTGGTCTCCAGCTGGACATTGAGCCATTGAGCACAACTCTTTGCGTGAGGTCATCCAGCCAGTTCTTTATCCACTGAGTGGTCCATCTATCAAATTGATGTCTCTCCAATTTAGAGACAAGGATGTCATGTGAGACAGTGTCAAACACTTTGCACAAGTCCAAATAGATGACATCAACTGCTCTACCCCTGTCCACCAGTTCCATAGCCCCATCATAGAAGGCCAGCAAATTGGTCAGGCAGGATTTCCCCTTAGTGAAGCCATGCTGGCTGTCACCAACCACCTTGTTGTTTTTCATGTGCCTCAGTATGCCTTCCAGGAGAATCTGCTCCAAGTTTTTGCCAGGCACAGAGGTGAGGCTGACTGGTCTGTAATTCCCTGGGTCATCCATGGGTCATATTTTTACATTTATTATTATTTGGTCAAATTTTTTACACGGATAATATGACTGCACTATGAAGTTAAAGATATTTTCTACGTCTACCTGCATTGTTTAAAACTGCGTTTGAAATAAAAACTTTCAATGAAGTCAAAACTGTCATTGCACAAAGGTCTTCTACAAAGACTGTTTTACCCTAATTTTGATACATTGATCTAATCCTACAAATAACATTCATCCCACTGAGGAATCCTGAGAGAGTTAAACTGAACTGTCTGCAGAATATAATTTGTTCGCTTTTCTTTTTCATGTTAAGATTTACCTTTTATAACTCATTTCTGTATTTTCTTGAAAAAGTTCTTTAAGACTGCTTAAAATACTAGCAAATACTTCCTTGCAGAATCTCATACTTAAATGAGTAAGAATAAGTTAGTAGAAGGAAGACTGATTCATCCAGCAAATGCATATTCTGAGTCCCTAACATTAGCTCTATAATAAATTTAATAATAAATCCTTATTCTAATCAAAATAGTAGCTTATAATTAGTCACTTTATACAAGACAAGACACTATCCTATTGAAGCCTATTTAAATTTATTAATGCTGTAATTAGACATGTGACAGCAATACTGCTAAAGTGGGTTTATGCAGCAGCATTTTCAGCAGCTCATTCCTGCTGTACCAACACCACGCTTCCTTGTATGGCTATACTTAAGAGTCAGGTCAGCGAACAGACACAGCTGAAGAACAGAAAAATCACTTGGGGAACATAAGTTATTTTCAAGCTGCATTCATTCCCTGAACTACTTCACCAAATGGCTACAAAAATAATGAGGGACTACATAAACTGCCACTGCAACCAAAAACAAACTAGAGAGACAGAATATGCTGTTTCCAACCTAAATAATTCCATGAATTATGATCTATGGAGAAAGATCTCACTTCAACATAAAGACCTGTGCAAAAGGCAACATGTAAATTGAAACTTTTTGAAGACAGAAACCAATTTATACACCCACACAAGCACTTGCTGGGAGATTAATAACTGTTCACCACTAACCTGATTCACTGGCTCATTAAAGTTGGCAATAAGTCCGGCACGCAATGTAGTTTTTTCTTCTTCAGAAAGAGCACTGTCAGGATATATTTATTAGATTATTATTTCATTTCCAATAGAAAACAACTATTCAGATTTTTAAAATTTTCTATTACTAGACACAGAAATTAAATTATCATTTCCATTTGTGCATCTGTTAGACTGAAGATTACTTCTGTACACCACTCAAAAGCGACAGTTCGATAAAATACCCAGAGAACATCACTTGTTTTTCCACTATCTCAAAGATATTTAAAAAAAGAAGTAAACAGATATTTATGAGGGCTTTTAACCTCAAGTTTTGATGTGACCTCTGTAAACACAAATGGCAAAAGAGAAAGTTCACAGAGTTAGGTACTCAGATATATTACAAAAAATAAGGGAATACTATACAAACTATGAGCTGATTGTTATTACACAGTTAGACAGTTTTTATTTTTACTGTGGGGATGGAGGACTTGAGCATGACTTTGCACATATATACTAATGGATAATGACAAAAAGTTGCCCAGTATAAGGCAATCACGGTACCAGAAAAAAGCTCTTTTTGCAAAAGCAATAATCCTTTTATACTACAAATACTTTTCTATATGCAAGCCATATAGCTACACTTAAAAATATGGATACTTTAGACGATCATACCTTTGAGTGAAAAAAATGTTTATATAATCTTCAAAAATGCAGGGAAAA
This sequence comes from Ara ararauna, assembly GCA_028858755.1. Classification (NCBI taxonomy): domain Eukaryota; kingdom Metazoa; phylum Chordata; class Aves; order Psittaciformes; family Psittacidae; genus Ara; species Ara ararauna. The sequence continues at coordinate 87,428,438 of CM054410.1, forward strand.
CTAGTAAACTAGATAAATTATAAACCATGAAGGTTAATTTTCACTGAAGTGCAGCTTTATGATATCTTTATACTTCAAGGACTTGTAGCAGTCAAAGACTACAAGTTACAGTATCATATTACTCTTGTACTACATCAGACTTCATATGACCCAAGTAATTTTCTTTTAAGTTCCAAGCACAAAACATAACTGCTATTTTTTCTTTGTTTGTATTTCTAGACTATATAATCAGATAAAAATCCACTTTCATTTACTGATAACATCTAGAAAACTGTTTCTTGTACATAAAAAGACTAAAATGATGACACAAGGCTGTTTCGCTGAAACTGTTTCACCGAAACTGTTTCACCTAACATTACAACAATTTAGAAGCATGCATAACACCATCTCATCTCAATGAACTATAGCGACTAGAAATTAAGATTAAACACACCAACACAAACACTTCTTGTTGTCTAGCCTCAAGTACAGACACTAACTCACTAGTTTCATATAGTGAGACGTAAAATTATGCCTAAAGCTCCCCAAAATACAGCTTTTACATTAAACAAATACTAAATATTCATCTCAAAATAATAAAATGTAGAGGTAGAACTTACTCTAAGCTCAAACTTTTGCAACAATATTCTACTTTTCACTTCCCTCTTTCCCTCCGTATATAACACCAGTATCCACTATTTCCTTAATCAAAGACTTACCAGTCTAAGTATAGTACGTAAGGGGAGCAATTTATTGTTTTACTGGTGACTCAGAACTGCATGCTAAATCTTAATTTCAAAGGTAACTTACAGCACTCAGGAACCACATTTAAATGATTTTTTTTATCAAGCCTTAAGCAATAAGGTATTTTTACACAAAATTAAATTATGCCTAAAAACATTTTGGGTAAAGTTCAGAGATTTCTGCAACAGTAAAAATTTCTCTGAAGGGAACTATTCCAATTACTACTACAAAGTTACTAGATGGCATTTTAGGGAAATAAATTTCTGTGGTCCCTTTTTCTTTTTTAATACAAAATGCAATATATAATTTACATGCATACAGGCATATTTTAAGTGGTATCTAAAATGTGAAACCTATTAAAGGATTAAGAAATCTCATGTCAATTAAACATAGCTTGTACAATACCTCAGCAATAACAGAAAGCACCTAAAACCTGGTTTGTATAGAAGAAAAAAAAAATGGTTTAATACGTCTCATTTTCCTTGCTTGTGAACTCATGAGGCCCCCTGCTTAATTACTTTTTCATAATTATATTAATCATATCATATGCATATTCCATAAGCAGTAAGCATTGAATTTGTTACTATAGATAAAACCGCTGTAATTAAGCTTTCTGCCACTATAAACAAAAACAAGGGAAGGAAAGAAATAGACTCATGAGGATGAGCGTCTCAAATACAGAATCTTACTGTAAGCAAAGCTGCCAAGGAGCAGTGAAATAAACCAAAGCAAAACCTAAGAGAGAACAAGGCAGATGGAAGTGCCACTGGGCCAACGACGTTTAACCGGTGCCACAGCGACATCTTCTGGACACCGACGGATATACACACCCCTCCGCTGCTGGAGTCGCAGGCACGGCCGCAGGCAGCGGCGGCCATATCGTCCTTTAACACGCAGTAAAAAAAGCCCACAGCTCCATCAAAAAAAAAGTTATAGGCAGGCCAGAAGGTCGTAGACATGCGTATCACTCAGCAAAGCCAGCCCAGAAAGGGTGGCCACAAAGAAGATGGAGACTCACTTTATACAAGGCATCACATGGAGAAGATGAGGGGTAATGGGCACGAGTAATTCCTGGGGAGACTCCAGTTGAACACAACATGAGAATTTTTCACAATGCAAACCATCATCCATTGGAACAATCTCCCCAGGGAAGTGGTGGATTCCCTAATGTTGGGCACTTCTAAGATTCAGCTGGATAGGGTGCTGGGACAACCTGTCTGGGTCATGATTTGCCAAGAAAGGTCTGACCAACGATCCTTGAGGCCCCTTTCAAGCTGGTAATCTAAGAATCTACAATTCTATGAAGCTGTTTCCTTTCAGCACTGAATTTCATCCAACCAGAAATTAAAACAAGTTCTTCTAGAGGAGAACTCCTAAGTGTCATGTTGCAGTCCCACAGTTTGACATTTCAAAGTTACTGATCTTGCCAGGTTGGACAGAGCTTTAAGCAACAAGATCCTGCGGAAGGTGTTCCTGCCTGTGGCAGGGTGGGGTGGAACTAGATGATCTTTAAGGCCCCTTCTGACCCAGACTATTTTATGACTCTATGATCTTTTTCTGTGGCATGGGGGAACATGTATCCAGGTATTTAAAATGTATTTCATAAACCAGAAATACAAATCTGAAGAGTTATATATGGCTGTTATTCAAACAAATACATATGGATTTGAGACATATTATTAAAGTTTCCAATGCAGTAATCAAATTGGAGAACACAGCCCACAAAAGACAGTTTTTAACTGTAACTCTCTGTAAAAGTCAAAAACATGTTCAAGAGAAGCACTTAACACTCAAATTCAAGAAAACCAATTTCTGAAGAAAATAAAGTCACATACAAAACCATAAAGTGAGACCACATTTTGAGGAGGCTAGCAACAAATTTCAAAAAATAGGCCAAACTGTGCCGCAAAACAGGCTATGACAACCCTAGGTTCTTCTCCACAGCAATCTGGAAAGCTGCCTGTTGAAAGCAGGAGGGAGAAAGTTCATAGGCTCATCTCTAAAACTACTCTCACTGAAAAAAGCTGTTTTAACTCCAAGGCAGGTAGATAATCAATAGTGAACAGGACAGACAGCATGAGTGAACATGTGCAAAGCACAAAATATCTCAGAAAGATCACTCGTTCCTAAAAAAAAAGAAAAAAAAAAAAAAAAAAAGGTGCATTCAGTGTTCTAAGTACTTTAGCATAACGAAACACTCAACTGTATTGTCCAAGGAATTCATGATCAATTTTCCTGCTTTTTAGTAGTAGCAGCTGAGAAACCATGGATGCTCAGCAGAAAAAGGGTAAAGCTAGTCCTGCTTCATTCAACTGAAAAGAACTTCAGCACACTACTACTGAAGAGACATCCAAACTACTGGGAAAGTTCTTGAAAATTCAAGACAAATACCTGAGCATACAGGTTATATGACCGTATTAACTGTCTGCAAGTACACTCCTCCAATTCTCACACAATTCTTTAAACTACCTGTCACAGTTCAGCTACATTTGGCAAAGAGCAGAAATGTCAATGGTATGATTTTTCCTTAGATTCTGTGAAAATCGACAGCTCAGTAAAGCAGATAGGCCTAAGTTAGCATCCCACAGAAAGACATGGATGTAACAATCAGTCCTTTGCTTCAAGAGGAGTCCTGCCAGTCCAAGACCTGCTCTGTGAAACAGGCTGGATAGATCAGAACAAGCTTTGAGGTACTAAATGGATGGACACACGACAGCTGCTGATGTGAGAGGCAAGATGAAAGGCAAGAATTTTGCAAGGACAACAAAAACGTAGCCTGTTCAATGAAACCTTCAAAAATTCTAATCCAAAACACAACTGGTTCACAAAATTGACTGAGAAATCACAGCTTAAAAGGGCATTTTTCAAAATGCCTTTCATATATTCTACTATGAGAAAAGAAACCTGGGAGAATGCAACATATTTCAAGATGTCTTGTATAAGAAATATAGAAAGAAATTAGAAACAATTAGACAAAACAGAAATTTAATATATTTACCCCACAGAATCTTTAACAGCAGGCAGTAATTTCTTAATTCTTTAATTCTTAATTACTTAATTTCTTTACTTTATACTTTCATTACATTAAATTTGCTGCAGAAAAATGATAAGTGGGGAAAAACTGGAGAAATTTTATATAGATTTACCCCATGGAATCTTTAATGATAGCCAATGATTATTTTTTTTTAATCACATTACATCTGCAACAGGAAAAGTAGATTGAAAGACTGTTACTCAGTTTTTACCTCTGTTCAAACAGTAATACTGTAATCATTACTTCTGCAGGAAATGAACCATGTCTTTTTCACCAGAAGGGCTACTAATATCTATCTAAAAATATTAGTAAATTGGAACAATATATTTTAATTGCTTTGAATAATGCTTGTTAAGTATCAGTAATGCAAGCAGCACTGCCTCACCATTTTACCAGAAAAGCCAAAGATGCCAGATTCCATGCAAAAGATAGTATCTTCCTTTTGCATAAAAAAAATCTAAACACTCGCAGATGTTTCACAATTACATATTAATCTGTATATACAAAAAGTCTAGTGCTTTACATAATAATGGTACACAACAGTATTTAAAATGTCCTGCAGATGCAGAATTTCGTCACTTTCCCCCGTTTTGGTAGGTCTTTGGAAAAGCTTACAATGTAAGGCAAAACACATTAAACTCTCTTAAACAAAGAACACAATGAAAACAATGCCACATTTTGTGAACCAGCTTAGATTCATGATCCATAAAAACTGGACCTGGAATTCCAATTTACACCATACACGACCTGACACCGATGTCCCACCTATCTGAACTACTAGCCTTTAAGAGACAGACTGAACACTTTCATGTCTTCCTAGCCCCTGGAAACAGTAAAGGAAAATTCAAACTCTTTGAAATTATACCTACTTTTTAAAGGAAAAATAAACGACATACAGAACATAGAGAAGGATATAATTCTGTAAATATTACAAATTATAATAGCACCATTCATAAGTAAACAATGTGGTGCTCAAGAATACTGGTTACATTTTAAGCATCTTTGAAGAACTTTTTGTCATGCATTACCAGAACCCATATATCAGAACAAAAAAAAAAAAAAAAAAAAAAAGACCAGAACTTGCTATTGTAACAGCTACTGTATATCTCATGTATACATTCCAAATTAATTATGAGTCACATTAAATAGCTCCCTAATAATCTCTCCAAGAGACTTCCTTTTACACATGCCACTACCAGAAAGTCCAGGTGTTAACATTCTGACACTTATGACATCATTTCAAAAAAATAACCTTCTAACACAGTTTTCAAAATGGCACATGAATAGAGTTGTAAGAAGTAATATGAAGACAAAATAGTTCATTAATGAGTCCTGTGTTGAAACATTACATCAGTTTCACCATGAATTAAGTAACTTCTGGCACCCACGGAATTTACTGTTTTCCAGTCCGGTAAATGTAACCTTCTAAATCTGGTTTTGTTAAGTGGAAGAAAATCAGAACTTACTGTGGTGCGACCCGTCTCCAGTAGCGATCAATTCCATTTTTAAAGTACAGCACAGCTAACCATCTTACATTCACATCCAGAGAATGATTCGTAAAGATATTCTGTTTAAAACAAAAATATTAAGTTAAAAACTGCTAAACACACCACAGACAGGTCAGAAACTATATCAATACATGCATCAGCATATGCATGAGTGCACACACCTCAGTATGTACAGGTCACACCTACACATACAGGTGTATATAAACAAAATGCACTAGTCAGCATTTGACAGGAACTGTGAAACTGTGTTAAACGCTACTTTTCAAAGATTAAAAAAAAAGGCGTTTACTGGCCTTAATACCTGATTTATTTAAAAACTCCAACACATAGGGCAAATGTATTTCTAATCTCATCTGGCTAAGCAAGGAATAAAAGGGTAATAATCACTAGCATTGGCCAGTTGTTATACTTTTTAATGACAGCTCTCAGAAGTCTGTGGCACTGCACAATATAGAATAATTTATTTTAGTCAGAATTCAGCGTTCAGGAGATTTCTTCATTATCTTGAAATGTGCCATGAACTGTCCTGAATACCAATGTTGATTGCAAACCAGTGACCTGGTAGGACAGCAACTCAAACTTGCCTATACTTATTCAAGGACATCAGTTTCTACTACTAAAAAGCTAGACGCCTATAAACATACATATGTATGTATCCATATACACTTTTATGTATCTATATGTATATACAGACAAACACAGAGGGATTATTTTATACAGTAACACTGCAAAATTAGCAGCCAGGAAAAGCTAAGAAGGAAGTAAACTACTGACTTTTCATACAGGTGTACTAGTTTGAAGAGCTGCTTCCTCCTGTTTCGCACTGTATCAGATAGATCTTTCTTGGGGGAGTGAGACATTACTCCCTCGTTTAGGGATCCAGTAAGCACGAGATCAATGGTCTTACTATACAGTGCAGAAAAAGAGTGCACCACTTCTATCAATTGTTTTCAGATGCCCGCTAAGAAGGGACACAAAAAACGCAGAGATACAGGCCAACAGCAGCTCCTACTTTTGCCTGCCAAGTCTGAAGAACTATAAATAAACCACTCAAATAACTCAGCAGTATAGATACCTGGGAGCCCCTCAAGCATTTTCATGATTAATTCAAAACTTAACCTTTTCTCAAACTCTATTTCTTTAATAGTAACAGCTTTCTCCATAACCTAGGACGTTTAGGAAAACATCAGAGGTTGTAGTCCACTGATAAACACCACGCAACATGGGAAGGATCTGTAATACACCTTCCTTTCCCATTTAGGAAAAGGGATAGTGTGACAGATGCGACCTTTTCCAAATTTCCTTTAATCATTTTTTTATGATACTAAGAAGAAACTTCAAACACCATTTTAGCCTCACATCCATGAAATGAAAGCACTGCAAAACAAATTAAACATGGAAAAAGAAAACTTACCTTGTTCTGAAACTCCCACTGAGTCTTCAAATTACCATCCCCCCTTTGTTAAAATATTTATAATAGGGAAAGCTTCCCCAGATCAAAATACCTTAAAACTAGACTAGGCCCAGATAAGAAATGCAAAAAAAAAAGGACAAAATGCCTACACAGGAACAAACGGAACCTCTTTATACACTCTGTATCAATATATGAACTTCCTAAACCATGAAGTATTTCATATAACACATTAACATTGTCACAGAAATAATGGGAATGAAACTAAACTTCACAAATTGACAATGGGTATTTTGAAAAGAACTGGTGCTCTTTTCAAGAACAGACACTGTCTGACTTTCAAGCTCTGTTCTTCAAAAGTGATGTAACACCTTCAAAAGAGCACAGAAGCTAATGTTAGTAACTCCACCAAGTACTAAATATTGTAGGTTTAAAGATGAGTGTTTCATGGCTCCTTATAATTTTCTCTATCCTGATCGTCCTGGTGGCAAATGTATCTCGCAGCAGATTATACAACTTCCCAATTCCCCTGAGATTAACTGTCTCACCAGATCTCTTATTTACAATCACCTGCTTTCCCCCAACCTCTTTTGCTCCGCCAAAAAGGTGCCAACTATCCCAGGCAGTCCCCCTGTCATAATTAAGTTAAATAAAGAAGTAGACAGTCTCTACTTCTATTTAGTTTGGAAGATTACTGTTTATACTTCACACTTGAAGAAAGGCTGGTATGTCCCCAAACAGGGCTACTTAACTGCATTAATAGAATAAACAGCATTTGATCTTTTTAAACCCTGCATTTTTAGCCCCTATATTTAAAACTAACATCAAGTTCAGTTACACCTGTGAGTGCTCACCTTGTCTACAACCTGAGCTGTAAATTCTCACAGCAAACATGAAGAAAATAAAGAATGCCCAGCCAGTGGCAATTTCTCCTGGTTTCTGTCAAGATTGTTTATCACCACAGAAATGCTACAGCAAAGGCACTAGGTAAAACACCTGATATCTGACATCTCTAAAGTTAAGATTTTTTTTGTACCCCCTGCCTAAATCCTGTGGCTTGCCTTCAACTTTCCAAACAAATGAAATGGAGGGTATACAGAGAACAAAACATGTCCCCCCACAACTCTGAATCACTCACCATATGCACTGACAGATGTTTGTAGAAAAAACAGTTTATCTATGTTTTTAAGGCCATTACAAACACACACATCAGAATTAGGAGAATTACAACACTGTTGATTTCTAAGTGTCTTTTCTGAAACAGCTGTTTCTCGTCTTTGACTGTCTTCAACATCATGCACCATATTAATGAGTCTGTTTCATCAAGGGTCATAGCACCTTTATAAGTATTCACTCTTCCCATTTGAAGAAATTTACTACCAGCCTGGTCAACTAATCTCCCCTGGGAGTCTCTCTCCACTGACATGAAAAAAAGCAATCCCAGCTGGGTACCATGCTTCAGTAGTGATGAAAAGCATGGGGGAACTTCTATGAAAATGGTCATAATGCACCATCCTTCAAAATAAAGAAAAAGCAGTTTATGCCGTGGTATATTCAAGTGTCCCTGCCTCATGGGGCAGTTAAAGGTCCTCTTGGCCTTCTACCAGCTACAATTTGCAATAGGCCAACAACAGGTTTAGCATTACAGCCCACCCGCTCATGCCACTAGAAGCTGCATTTGCTCCTTCTCCCGAATGCCTCAAGAGAGACTGTTTTGATAATGACAGTGATGATAATGACTATCAATGCACATCATAAGGGTACTAGTTAATGGACCATAATGACTCAAAGCTTCTCTCAGCCAGAGGTCACAGTTAGAGAATATTATAGAGAGCTGCATTCAAAATTACTCAAGAGTTTACTAAACAGCACTTTTCCACTGTATCTTACCAACAGGACTGAATAAAAACCTGGCTGTGTCTCCCACTGCTTCAGTTGCTCCTCAGCTGGCTTCAACACTGCTGTATCTTGACTAGTAGCTTGGGTCAAGACTTGCAAAACAATAGTGCTAGCACTATTGAGATCCATGAAAATCTGAGAACACTTAAAAAGGAGAGAAAAAAAAAAAACACTATTAAAAAGCAAATACAGATATTTTCCATTTATATTCTCTAAACACCCCATGCTAATTTTTCTGTGCAAGATACTTAATGTGTAAGATAGCATCACACCTACTCACAAGCAGTGTCAAGATAGTGATTATATTATTTTGCTTTCAGAAATCTCTCAGCAGCAAAAGCCTATCATTACAAGCACATTTACCAGATTTGAGGAATTAATGGAAATATTTTGAGTTTAAACCAGTTACACCTTCTATGAAGAACAGCTAAGAGCAAAACCTCAATTAGCGATGTCTTCAGCTGAAGGCAGAGTAAACCATGGAGTTATCTGAAAGAGGCGAAGATGCAGAGTATTTTGCATTTTTGTATTTTCAGAATAGTTTTTCCCCAAGAGAGAAAATGACCCATTTCAGACAGTTAAATTCTACTATCAAATAGATCTAGACATTTTATACTGATTAAAAGAGAATATAGATTTGCAATTACAACCTTAAATAAAACTGAATTTTCCTCAATACATTTGCATTTGTTCATTATCTATTTAGCATAGCTCATCAGCTGAACTAAGAATGCCAGCTGCCTGATTTCCAATATAAACACATTCTTGTACTCTATTAAGGCAAAACAAAATGCCTCCAACTGACTCAGATTACATTTATAATGAACACAGAAACAGCACTGCAACTTACATAAAACAACTATGAAGTCTAACAATTAACTGTTTTTCTGTCTATAAAAACTTCTGCTTACAAACTATGTAAACTTCTCATAAAAGATACATGTTAAATACTTCTATAGTTAAGTTTTCTAAAGAAACAAACACACTTTCTCTTCAAACTGGCTTGAGAATTTGCTTTTCTTGAATGCTAAAAAAGTACCTTATTTTTCTAATCTTCAGGTGGAAAAAAAGTGTAAAATTGTTACAATGATGGTAAAAAAGCTAGAGAAATGAGATTTTGTTATGACGTAAGCTTAAAACTTTGCTTTTCTGAGAAAACCACCTTAACAAAATTAGCAACGAGATTAAAGACCTTTTATACCAGTAATTGCCCTGCACAATTTAAAAAAAAAATTTGAAAAATAAAATCTAACTATATCTCTAAGTCTCCAATCATCTTCAACAATAACTAACTAAAACTTTGAAGTCCTAAGCTTAAAGAAGGTATACTTTCAAATATACAAAATCAAAATCAGATCTCTTTACAGCAGTAACTGAACAAAACAAGTAACTCAATCTGCTTTATACTTCCAAGTGAGGCATCTTTTTATCTCTCACATTTGGGTTTGTGCAGCAAGGGTTCTTTTTTAGGAAGGACTACAGCGGTGGCTTCTGTGAAAAGCTGCCAGAAGCTTCCCCTGCATCCAGCAGATCCAATGCCAGGTACCTCCAAGACAAACCTGATGCTGGCCTAAGCCAACCTCGTCAGTGATGGTGGCAGCATCTCCAGGATAACATAATTAAGAAGCAAGGAGGGAAAACCTGCAGAACTACAGCTGGAGATAGGAGTGAAAACATTTGAGAGGAACAACACTGCAGACACTAAGATCAGTGTAAAAGGAGGGGAGGAAAAGGAAATCTAGACTTCTACTATCAAACAAGACTTTATTGATAAAGTATAATTCTGAAGTACTTATTCAATTATCAGATCAAAACCAAAACCAGAGAAGTTCCGGAATTTAATATGCTAGCAGACCATGCGCGTAAGCAAAATTGTAAGTTCTTCAAGTTGAGAGAACCTAATTGACGTCCTTTTGCCGAATAGCGTTCTCCAGTAATGAGTTGCCACAGAAAAACTGCCTGTATAGCAACACATAGTTGTTGTTATACACATATAACACTGTATAGTGAATCTGCAGCACATATCCAGGTATTTGCTAAATATCCATTGCAATGATATGTTTGAGAGGAAAAAAAATGGATTATTGAGCATTCATGTACAATTGATTTTGTACTACAAAAATAAGATCATGTCAGTTAAATTATTTCTCAACAACATTCAAATCCAATGCAGAAAAGGCAACCCAAGGCAACACTGCTTTATGTATTTCACTTAGAACAGTTAGCACTAGAAGACTTGTTTATAGAGGTTAGTACAGTACAAACAAAAAACATGAGACTTTTTTCATTTTCTTATTTTGACATGATTAGCTGGCAGATCTGAAGACAGAAAAAAAAAGAAAGATACATATTCACAAAGCTTCTTTTTTATTAATGCTTCTCATTCTTGAAAAGGTTTTTATTTTTATTTAGAAATTGGAGCAGCTATTGCTGCTCAAACAAACAAAAATTCATTTAACAGTGTTCTCTCTCTGCCAAAGACCACAACAGATGCCCTGGTCAGGACACTAATCTACTGACACTTCTGAATAATGCTGTCTCATCCTTCAGAAAACTGTGGTTCAAGGATTTCCTAGTGAGAGGCAGGAAATTTAATTTAATAGCCCCCAGGAGATTCAGTCTTCCATGGATATGCACGGTTGTTTTTTGACTCCATGTAAACAGTCCTCACGAAACATTGGAAGAATCTGCCACAAGCAAAATAACAAAATCAAAGGTAATAATATTCACTGGGAAAACATCTCATACATGTATAGCAAATACAAACGGCAAGATGCACAAATGGCAATAGAGCCAAGTTAATAATTGTCCCCAGGTGGCTAGAATTATGCAATGTCTATTACAAACTTATTATCAGAGCACATACAGAACAGAATATGAAGCTGTCCACTGCTTCGACATTTAAGGAATTCCCCTGAATAGTTTCTGCTTTCTTCAGGGAAGTCATTAGTTTTTATTTTTAAAATTTTTTGGATATTAAAAAAAACCCAAACAAATAACTATTTTAAAATCAAGCCTTACTACACCTAATTTGAACTTTCAGTTTAAGATCGCTACAAGCAAATTAAAATGATACAAAGAGGTATGGTTACCAAATAAACAGCACAACCCTCTATTCGTCCTTGCATCCTTAAATACCTGAAGCTGAAGGGTGTGAGGAAAATGCAGGTTTCTGCTTCCCAGTCATTTCCACACTGCACTACTAGAGAGGGAAATGTGCTAGGCATGAAAAAAGCAGGCAGAACAGACACAAACAGCTTCTTCACTATGCAAGGAATGCACTGCAACAGTGTTGCCTTATGCCTGCTTAACATGTTCATCAAACTGCACTTATAATAAATACTGTGACAACTACTGGGAGATGCGTGACTTTGAATTACAGTGCTTTCCAGTACTGTAAGAGTAAATGAGAAGTCACATTGAGGGACCTCCCTTCCAAGCAAAATGCAATGCTGTGGTATTAGCAACCCTCTTTTCCTCACATAAATCAATCTTAATGCTAGAGGGGAAAAAGCAATTATTTTCTTCTTTCCTTTTCTCAATAAAAACGACCTATTACCAGACTCAGATACAGAAAAACAAAGCAACAACATAGCTTCAAAATGGCTTCAGCATTCCTATCAGCTAGAGAACAGTCAAACAAAAGTAATTCCTACAAGCAAAACTACAAGTTGCTGGTATCTAATCCTGTTTATCAATCTTTTGTTTCTTTGTCTTATCAAAATGTCAAGCAAACTTAGAGTAAACTTTCATATTATGACAGAAACAAGTTAATAATTGCCCCCAAAAGGCCGGTGGTACAGGGACAGAACAGAACCAAAAAAAAAACCCATCAAGCCAAAAAGTCAAGCCATCTGAGCCTACTCTTCCACAGACATCAGAAGTGGCTACTGGATGAAGGAGCAACACGGGACTTCCAACAGTGTCAAACCATTATAAGCTTTGGTCCAAACAGGCAATTTCAACTCTGCAAAGTCTCTCCTTAAGTTCCTTTCTTACCAACAGGATTTCTATTGGGAACTTACCCTCTGCATAGACTTTTAAAGATGACTGACTCAATGAGGGCATCAGCTTATAACTTGTGCTAATGGGATCCTCTCAAAACACAGGTTTAGTTACTGCTATGTACAGATGCCTTTGTGAAATCAATTCCTGCAGACAGAATACAGCTATACTTTAGGAATTTAAACCCAGATATCCCAACCCTTAATTTGTCGTTACCTGCCCCACTACTCTTCTTTCAGCATCACTCTTCGCCCTCCCTCCTTTTTTTTTTTTTTTTTTCATTTTCTTTCTCTTGACAGATGCATCAGGGCTTCTTCAGATCGTAACTCATGCAGAGGACATATAGATGATCTCAGGCCCTATAGAATAGCAAAGGCCCACGAATACTGGCTGTAATATAGTGGGATAAAGACAATTTGCACGTCTTACAAATCACACTTTGCTGATGCACAGCAAAGGCAGAGGAACACGGGTTGCACCACAGACTGGTTACAACATAGTGATGAGGATTTTCTCTACAGTTTGTTGAGTGCTTCTAAAGCTTAACTCACTGTTGAACAAGTTCTACAAGACTGTCCTAGAGATGAAACAGAGGAGGCAAGTATTACACAGCTGCCATCTCTCAGGTACCTTCACAGCCATAAGGCATGTACAGAAAAGCTGGTAAAGTCTGACAACCTTATAAGCAACATTTTCTTAGCCGGAACGCAGAGTCTGCACCTTGAATCACAACAGCCAGAGCTTCTAAGTTTGATCACTGGGTAAGGTTAGCATTTCCCATCTTTACTGATCAACCTTGGACTGTGTCTTCACACTAAACACTGAGCAATTTCAGGAAGGCTGCTCAGTTCCTTCTGTTTTCCTATGGTTCATACCCATCATAACTAAGCAGCACATGTTGCGTGGGAGAGGAATCAAAAGAAAACCCTTCCTTACAAAATGTACAATACTGTCAGCTGCAAAACCAAGAAAGGGTCTATTACCATCCAATCACAGGCAGCATCTGTATGTCCTCTGCATGTGTTATGATCTGAGGAAGCCCTGATGTGTCTGCTAAAAAAAAAAAAAAAGGAAGAGCTGCTCTCCAACATCTTACAGAACATGCACAAAACTGAAACAACAGCTCAAGCCCCAGGTGACACAAAAAAACCAACAACCAAAACAACTCAGCTACACCTCAAAGACAAGCAATACATCAAATTATTACCCCTCAGCACAATAAGATGGCACCGTCAGAAACCAGAAGTATGAATACCAGTTCCCTGCTGTTAGCAATCCAATCTCCTCTCTCACTCCTGTGTGGGGGAGGGACTCTTCATTAGGGACTGTAGTGATAAGACAAGGGGTAGTGGGTTTGAACTTTTTCCCCTTAAAAGGGGAAGTTTAGATTAGCTATAAGGAAGTTCTTTACCGTGAGGGTGGTGAGGCACTGGAATGGGTTGCCCAGGGAAGCTGTGAATGGCTCCATCCCTGGCAGTGTTCAAGGCCAGGCTGGACAAAGCCTTGGGGGACATGGTTTAGTGTGAGGGGTCCCTGCCCATGGCAGGGGGGTTGGAACTGGATGATCTTCAGGTCCTTTCCAACCCTAACTATTCTATGATTCTATCTCCTTTCACAGGCAAAAACCCAAGACTCACTTCTATTCTACTCTTTGTTCTTTAATTCCCTTTCTAAGGAATTATCTGCATACATAGTTTACTTCTTAGAATACTCCAAGCCTCTTATGAAACATTTTGCCATGCTGGTTTAATGTTTTCCCTGAATAGTTAATCTTTTTGATTACAAATACAAAAGAGTATTCAGGTACTTTTCTGATAACATTTAAATACATCTGAATTTTAAAATCATGTCATTTATGAAAACAAATCAAGGACTGCCATACATCTGCAATGGTACAAAACAACCAATTTCATACAAACATAAAATGGTTCGGATTGGGTCTAGCTCCAACCCCCCTACCATGGATAGGGGCACCTTCCCTCAGACAGGTTGCTCAAAGCCCTGTCCAACCCAGCCTGAACACTGCTAGGGGTAGGGAAGCAAACATTTAATCAGTAAATGCTGCCACGTTTCAGTCTTTCTGGACTTCAAATAAAGCAATATAATATGAGACATGGGGCACAAAGTACATAGAAGCAGTATCTGGGAGGAGTATCAGCACCACATTCTTACACTTTACACGTGTTGTTGTCTTCTAAGGCAACAAACTGGAGGAACAACTCACCACTGCTACACTGACTCTGCCTTTGATATACAGTGCTTTACAGTGAAACTTCAGCCGCTGTTCTCCAACCTATAGGAAGAAAATAACTACCTTTAACAAAGGCCACTACTTGCTCTTTCCTACGAAAAGCAAGTTCTGCCACACAAACCACAGGGCTTGATGCCTCATGCTCTTCTGATGTCTTCTAGTCAATTCCACCCAGACCGAAAACCATTTCGCGGAAAGAACCCGGAAACACGTCCTTGAAATTAGGTAACAGTTCTCTCCGACTCCGAGAGAGCACTTGCCCGCTGCCGCACAGCGCGGCGCACGAAGCCAGGCTGCGCACGGAATCCAGCCCGGAAGACAGGCAGGTGTCCTGGGTGCACCCGTGCTGCTGTCATTCGGGCAGCCGGAAGGCACCACCGAAGCGCACACAGGGGACGGGACGGGGCGCGGCGCCGCCCGCTGCGCCCCGGCTCTGGGGATTCCTCCCCGCAATTGCCTTGCTGCGAGCTGCAGCCGGTTTCCGCCCCCCTCCCCCAAATCCTCCCCGCGGCCTACTCTCTCTCCCTCCCTCCCTCCCGCCTGCCAGCTCTGCGCCCGGGCCCAGCACCGACCGGCTCGGCGCCGCGCCGCCCGCCACGCCGAGAGAGGCGGCAGGCCGGGCAGCACGCCGCGCCCGCAGCTCCCAGCGGCTCGCTAGGTCGCGGCGGCGGGAGGGCCCCAGGGGGCGGCGCTCCCCGAGGGCTGCTCACCGCTGCCGGCTGCCGCCGGGCCGGGCGCACGGGGCCGCTGCCGCTGACGGAGGTTGTGCCACGAGCCGGGACCAGCCGCCGCTCCGCGCGCCCCCGTGACGATTGTTCCCTGCGACCCGCGGCCGGTCCTGCCCGCGGCGCGCCGGCTGATGGCGGGGGGGGGAAGGGGAGGGGGGCCTGCGCGCCACGTGCGCCAACCACCCCGGGGGGCGGGGACTCGCCGCCTGACGTCACGGCTTCCCCGTGGGGAGCCACGTGCTCCAGGCCCGCTCGGAGGTGACTCCGAGGGGCGGGGCCCGCGTAATGGCGGAGCTAAGGGCGGGGGAGCGGCGGGCGGGTGTGCCCGTGCTTCCCTCGTGGGTCTGTGGTTGTTCCGGGCAGCGGCAGCGGCGGGCTGAGCGTGCCGAGGGACCGTGCAGACAGGGCCCTGCACCCCGAATCCTGTGCTCACTTCGGGCCCCTCGCTCCAAGAGAGACATTGAGGTGCTGCAGCAGGGCCAGAGAAGGGCAACGACGCTGGTGAAGTGTGTGGAGCACAAGCGTGATGAGGAACGGCTGAGGGACCCGGGGGGGTTCAGTCTGGAGAAGAGAAGGCTCAGGGGGGACCTTACTGATCTCTGTAACTACCTGACAGGAGGCTGCAGTGAGGAGGAGTCGGTCTCTTCTCCCCAGTAACAAGCAATAGGACAAGAGGTAACGGCCTCAAGCTGCTCCAGGGGAGGTTTACACTGGATATTGGGAAAAATTTCTTCATGGAGAAGATGGTGAGGCATTGGAACAGGCTGCCCAGGGAATGGTGGAGTCACCGTCCCTGGAAGTGTTCACAAACCGTGTAGCCGAGGCCCTTAGTGATACAGTTTAAGGGTAGACTTGGCAGTCGTAGGTTCATGGTTGGACTGGATGACCTGACAGGCCTTTTCCGACCTAGCTGATTGCATTATTCCAGGTGGTGTCGGCACAGCGTCCGACGCGAGCAGTGCGTGCAGCGCTCCGTGCCTCCGGTCTGCGCGATCGGGGGATACTCGACACTGAACGGGCGCGCTGTCGCTCCGCATGACGTCAGGGCTGCTCCCATTCCCATTCGAGCCGCTCGGCCTAGCAGCCGCTCCCGGGAAGCCTCCTCCCGAGGGGACGGGCTGTGGCGTGACGTGCCGCCGGCCGCCGAGCCGCTGTCTCTGCGCCCCTGCCGCTGCCGCAGAGCCCCTCCGGCTCCTCCCGCCGCCGGGAGCCCGCGGCGCCGCCGCCGAGCCTGCCCGCGCGCACCGCCGGGCCGCTGGGGGCGCTGTGCCCCGTGTCGCTGCGGCCCGGAGCGGTGCTGGACGGGAGTCGTAGTGCCGCCGGCACGTGTGCGGGGAGCGGGGTGGCGTGGGGCCGGTGTTGCCGGTATGTCCAAGGCGCGAGCTGGGAAGCGGCGGCGGCAGGAGCGCGGGGAAGGCTGCGCCTCCGGTGAGTGCGGGCCGGGCCGAGCGGCGGTGCCCGCGGGGACGGAGGCCACGGCCGGGACTGCCCCCCGGGCGCGGCCTGCGCTCAGCCCTGCTGGAGTGAGGCCTCGGTGCTGCGGGCGGGCCCGGGGGAGTGCGGTGTGAGCCGGGAGAAGCGCCAGTGCCCACGGCGCAGCTGAGCCGAGGCGCTCCGCGCCGCGCTCGCAGCGGGTGTGACGCCGCTCTCTGCCCTAGGCATCCTCTTCAACACCGGCGCCGGACAGCATATCCTGAAGAACCCCCTCGTCGTCAACAGCATCATCGAGAAGGTGGCTGGCGGCGCGGCCGGGAGCGGGTCTGGGTGCTGCGGGAGCGCTGGCCGGAGCCGGCCAAGCTTTCGCTGAGGGAGCGTGTCATGAGCTCTGCCCGCTTCCCTGACTTTGGCCTTCCCGGGCTGTGGGGACACCTACCTTCTGTGCTGCAGTTACAGCCTTTCCATGCAGTTTTTTTCCTGACGTGCTGGTTATTTCTATCTTAGTATACTTTGCAAAAGAGCTCTCATAAATTAGTATTGGGACGTTCTTGTTCTCACCTTTTCCCTTTTGTCACTCCCTTAATTGTGTTCATGCGCCTCTGCTAGATTATTGTAGCTTTTTACTGAGCTGCATGTGCCTTTCGTCTTGAAATTAAAAGGTTGCTTGAAATCAGTCCTAGAAAAATAACTGCAATGCCGTTTGTTCTTAGGCTGCCCTACGACGTACAGATGTCATTCTGGAAGTGGGCCCAGGAACTGGTAACCTGACAGTAAAGATGTTAGAGAAAGTTAAAAAAGTAAGTGTGAATCCGCCACACGCACACCTTCCCAGGCTCCAACCACATTGTGGCTTAGACTGGCAAGCAGAAGGGTCTTCACATGCTTCATTAAAAGAAGTAGAATTACTCTATGAATATTTTTCTTAACCTTTGCATAATTTTCAAATTTTTTTTAGTTCTTTGTGTAAATCTTGTATGGTTTTATCAAATTATATTGCTGTTACCTGTTTATGTGATAAGGCTTGCATGTTTTTGGAGAAGGAGTAATGTGCATAGATTAATAGGATGATTTAAACCTGTACCAATAGATACAGAGGTTTTTTACCATTGAAATTTTAATCCCAGCCAGGAGAAGTTGTATGAAGTTGCCATGATATACTTTGTTTTCAGGTTATTGCTTGTGAAATTGACCCTAGACTTGTTGGTGAACTTCAGAAGAGAGTTCAGGGCACGTGAGTATCAAAAGTGGAAATAGCGAGCTCTTAAGGCAGTCAAGCTGTATTGGCAAAAACTTCTTTGAGAATAATCGCACCATATTTTCCCCAGGAGTCTGGCACACAAGCTAGAAATCAGGGTTGGAGATGTCTTGAAAACAGATTTGCCGTTCTTTGATGCATGTGTGGCTAACTTGCCCTACCAGGTATGGCTAAACCACGTGGCAAGACTTTTTTCTTTCTAAATGATAATTGCCCAGAAATTATACTAACACTATTACGCTTTCTTCAGATTTCTTCACCTTTTGTTTTCAAGTTGCTGCTTCATAGACCTTTTTTCAGGTATGTGGAAGAACAGAGCTCTGTATTACCTGATAGAAAATAAAATAGCTTTAAAAATATTCACAAATCAAATTTTCTTGTGCCTAAAATATCAGTTTGATGGATCAGGGCCACACCCAAAATTTTATATAATATGAAGTCTGCCAATGCCTGGAAATTAGTTTATGGCAGTGTATTGAATATGAGGGTAAAACTTAGTCTTGGTATAAGTGAGTGTCCAGTTGACAAAACCGGAGTTGGACTTCTTGACACTAGTAATATAAATAATTGTTACTCCAGGGATAAGTAGGGTATTGTAGCACTTCAGTTGTCTTCTTACCTGAGAAAGGAATAGTGGAAAAGGTAGGATCAAAGCTAAGACACTTCTGTTGCCTGGTCTAAAAATGTAACTGCTCAGGTAGTTTTGTGTGTTGTTCAGTGCACATGAGTTCTTGAATTCTTTCCCTAAAGCGCTAACATTACTGACATTACTGGTCAGGTTTTGGAGCTTGGAAAGCTTGGATTTGAAGGACTCATCATAGAATTATTCAAAATGATTTGTTACAATCAGGCACAAAACTCTTGAGACTAACCTCCTCTTTGGTCCTGATGCACTCAGCGGTATACAGAATCAGATTCTGTTGTCTTTAGGGAGATGCAGATGTCCTTAAAAAGTTTTGTGGGGTTTTTTTTGTGGTTTTGGGGTTTTTTTAACACAATGTGCACAAATTAAGACATTTTGTTTATGGCAGACTTATATTGTTTCTAAATACAGAGGCAAATACTGTACTTTCCGAGTGTGTTAGTTGGGTTTTGGTGTAGAAGTTGATTACTTAGAATTAATTTTCTCGTTTCTGTTATTCTTAGGTGTGCAATACTTATGTTTCAGAGGGAATTTGCACTTCGTTTGGTTGCCAAACCAGGAACTAAACTATACTGCAGACTCTCTATTAATACTCAGTTACTAGCTCGAGTGGATCATCTGATGAAGGTACATCATTCTGCATTAGTTAACAGAGCTACCAAAGACAGAAGAATGTTTCTAGGAATGAGGATTTGCTGCTTATTCATACAGCTGCCTGACTTCTCCTGACTAACAGGTTGGAAAGAACAATTTCAGGCCTCCTCCCAAAGTAGAATCCAGTGTTGTCAGAATAGAGCCAAAGAACCCACCACCACCTGTCAACTTCCAGGTGAGCATCTACAACAACGTAGCACACTAGTGGTAATACTTAATTTCGCTTTTCACTTACTACTCAGTTCCATGTGCTGTTTTTACTATTAAGTACCACTACTCACTGGCATTTACGTAATTCCAAAATACTTACCCCTCTGTTAATCAGGCTTGCATTAGGACGTTACCTGAATGTGCCACCATCAGTTCGGGTCCAGCTTTATTTACACTATTTCTGACAAGACTGAGGTGCTGTCTCCATGTCAGTTGGAGAGTTGCTAGTAATAATGCCCCTTTCATGGTGGTTTCTATCTCCCAGAGACCCTTCAGGCTGATGACTTTGTTGGTTATGATCACAGGGGTATCTATGAGAAGGCTTATTATCTTCAGGCGAGTGTGTACAGGATAGTATTCTTAAGATGCATGCCTGGAAGCGTTCAAGACCAGATTGGACAGGGCATGAGCAACCTGGTGTAGTGTCCCTAGGTGTCCCTGCCCATAGCAGGGAGGTTGAAACTAGATGATCTTAATTTCCTTTCTAACTCAAACCATTCTGTGATTCTATGAAAATGCTTTGATCTTCAGGACCATTTCAGTCTTCCTCAAGGTTAGCCAGATAGTCTTCAATTACGTTTCTTTTCAGAACATGAAACAATTTCAAGGTTTTCAAGAACAGTTCAGAGGTTTTTGTGGGTGAAGAATTTTGTCCTCCATTTTTATTGCTTTGTCCAAATCAGGACTGGTTTTGTATTTTTTAGAAAGATATTTTCCAGGAAAATTTTAATGTGTTCATTCTTGTTCTGAAGTTGTCAGTAGTGACTTGTCTTGTTTGTAGTAGCTGCATGTTCCTCTCTGTAAATTCTTGACATTTTTAATTTCAGGAGTGGGATGGTCTGGTAAGAATAGCCTTTGTTAGGAAAAACAAGACACTCTCCGCAGCATTTAAGTGAGTAACTTGGGCCTACAAGGATGCTGGAGAGGGACTCCATATTAGGGACTGTAGTGATAGGACAAGGGGTAGTGGGTTCAAACTTAAAGAGGGGAAGTTCAGGTTAGATATAAGGAAGAAGTTCTTCACTGTGAGGGTGGTGAGGCACTGGAATGGGTTGCCCAAAGAAGTGGTAAATGCTCCATCCCTGGGGGTGTTCAAGGCCAGGTTGGTCTAGTGTGAAGTATCCGTGCCCATGGCAGCGGGGTTGGAACTGGATGATCTTAAGGTGCTTTCCAACCCAAACCATGCTATGATTCTGTGATTCTATGACCTCTGTTAAAGGACATCTTTTCAAAGTTTGAAAGCCCATTCAGCTAACCATTTCTCTGGTGTAAATGCACAGCACTGTTAACATGTATGCCAGCACAGTCTGGATAAACCATGATGGAGGATTTATGCTGAGGTCACAAGTTTTTTCTTTAGTAAAAAACTAGGCAGCTGTTTAAAAAGAACAGCTCTATGTAGATGTTACAGTTTTTGATAGTAAAGATTAACAATGAATCAAGTCAAGAAACCTAGTTAAAGCTCAATTTTTATTCTAAGCTTGCATTTCTTTCAGGTCAAGTGCTGTAGAGCAGTTATTGGATCATAATTACCGAATTCATTGTTCCTTACATAATACAGTAAGTTCCTTTCTAATATATTGAATTCTGTTTCTGTGTATTGTGTTCTACATACGGACTTTTGTAAGAGAAAAAAGTTAACATTGAAAAGCTGCTTTAACATGTTAAAGTTTTTTCGAGAGAGTTTGAGGGAGGAGAAATTTGTCTTAAAGAAAAATCTAAAAGGGTCACTAAATCACTGTGAAAGAGCTGAAAGCTGACTATGTTGCTAATCTATTGGGTGTATGTATCTCAATGACTTCTACTAATCTAGTAAGAATCTAATGAGAAAACTTTCTGTGTATGCTTAGCAATACTGTTGATTCATTTATAGTGAATGAGCTGGGGTATAAAAATTCAGATACAGGAAGAATACAGTAGTCCAAACAAGAAAAAAAATCCCTGATATAGGTACTTGAAACAAGAACCATTCTAAAAGCAGGAAAAGAATAATTATCTAAGTGACTCTTTTCTGTGCTATGAATAGAAAATTAATTTATATCCTATTTTTCATTGACAGGAAATACCTGAAAACTTCAAAATTGCAGAGAAAATACAGGCAGTCCTAGAAAATACAGGTTATTCTGAAAAACGAGCCCGTTCAATGGATATAGATGATTTTATTAGGTATTCTTTTTTCCTTTATGCCTTTCTTTTAAGCTTTTTGAAATTCTATCTGTGCCTGTGTAGCACAGATTGTTACTGGGGCACAGAGTGGTAGTACTAATTTGTTTTTCTTCTTGATACCAGACACTTCTTGCTTCCAGTCCTGAGTGTGAGCACTTAAAACCCTACCTATATTTTAGCCACTGCTTACCTTGTTGAGAAGCAGCTAGGTAAAGATACCTGTTTCAGGTGTTTGTGTACTAGACCCTTTAGCCTTCTCTAAAAATGGCTTTAATAATGGGATTATTGTAATATCCCTGGAGACTTCCACAGCCCTTCTCTGTGTTGAGGATTAGGCCATAATCTATAGCATAAATTGGAAATTTGTGTAATTAACTGCTATATTCTGCTGTTATGTCTGGCCATTAAGTGGCAACAAAAATCCTCTTTCACAATGTGACAATTAATACAGCTACCAGTCTTGAAAGAAACATAATAACTTGCTACGATGTAATATAACTAACTGCACTGAAAATATGCCTACATCTCCAAAATGGTGAATTTGCTAATAACATTTAGTTTAAGATTTTGTAATAATTCTTTTTTGCAGTTGAACAATGGCTGCTTTCATGCTTTTTTTTTGTATTATTCACCAGCCAGCACCTCTTAGAAATGCCTTAAGCTGAAATATAAACTAGCAAAAATTGTAACATAAATCTTTCATTCTTTCAGCTTGCTACATGGCTTCAATGCAGAAGGCATCCATTTCTCATAGATTCTACTTGAAGAATGAAAGGTCTGTAGTTTGTCACCGCAGACTTATCTAAGCCAGAGCGACTGCAGTGTACATGCACATTCTGTTTCTTAAAACATTACATGCAGTTTTATCAGACAGTAGGGAAGAAGCTCCTACTTTCTATTTTAAGAGAGAAATTCTTCACAGCTGAAGTGAGGTGCTGGAATCCCATATGACTGTATATTTTTAAATACACCAAATAATATGGATGGATCCTGCCGTGATTGAAATCTATGTTCTCTGATCATGAACTTGACTTTGCCTGAGTAAATTCTTGCACAGTACTCAACAGTACAACCGTAAGTCTAGCCTGGGCAACAAAAGCAGTTGTAGTCATTCCCTTTGTTTGGGATTTTTTTTTAATTGTGGTTTTGTTTTGTCTTTTTTTTTTCAAAGTATATTTAAACACATTCTTTTAATTTGAAATGCGGCCTCTTCCACGTGTTCTCTGGTATCTGCCCCCATTCCAATTCTGTTAGCAGTCGGCTTTTCTTTGAGAAATCCCAGTAACACTTTCTCAGGAACAAGAGCATTTATCTTGCCAGCTCAGTCTCAGTTACAAAAACACTCCTGAGGTACCTGAAAGTACCAGTGTCATCTCCTTATGGCGTCTTTATTGCCATCAAACCGCAGCAGGAACCAGCGGAAAGCTACCACAGGGTTAGTCTCGTAAGCATAGGCAGAAAGGTTATTTTTGTCAACTAAATTCAAGCAGCTATTTTTATAAGAAAAATACTTCGCCCATCAAGGGAGGGAAAGGTTTTAGCATAGATCAAAGCTTTCAGTGAGTCTTACAGGAATGCATGCCTGGGTCCTGACAGAGACTTAGAAGTGCCTTAACAGCATTTGGATTATTACGTATTTGTTATTAAGGACAAGGCAATTTTCTCAAGGAGTTTTGTATTAACTGTAGCAGCTCTCAAATGAAAAATGCACTTTGGTCTGTCTTACAGGAAAAAGTAATTTTTCACTTTGCAGCATCATGCAGGGATGAAGGCACAGCTCCATGTATTAGCTACCATAAGTAATTTTTTCATGTATTTTATACCCTCTTTCAATATGACCACAATAAGTGGAGAAGAAGTAAATTAGCAAAAACTCTTCAAAGATGTAATGTCATTTTATACACATCCAGTGTCAATTCTGACAAGTCATTGATTCAGAAGCATATACAGAAACAGGCACTTGAATTTGCAGGCATCCCCAGAGGTTGTCTTGAAAAACCAAATTGCTCATTTATTTTTTAATTTAAAGATTCTAGTGCTGGTTCACTACATAGAGAACCAATGTATGGGTGAGGTAAGTAGCAACAGCAGTACATTCAGACTAATACAGAAGGAGCAAGTGCTGGAGATCTGTGTCACTTAGTAGGAAGCTGCTGAAATGTAACCGCATCCGTCATTCCTGTCTGCTTTGGCATCTGCTGTAAACCACAGCCTGGTTGTGGCTCTAGGCTTGCATGGAGGAGCGGTAGGGAATTTACTATTTCTGATACAGGGTGTCTCAAGCAGTAGAGGCATTTTAGAAGGTAAACTGCAGGAGAAGTCTTCAAAGAAGCCCTCTGGTATTGTACAATTACCTTGTCACTGAACCCAAGACAAACCTGTACCATACCATCACTGGCTACCAAAACCTGCTGCCTTCTTCTATTTCACTGTTTTTTCTTCCAACTGTGATGGAGGGTGTTCTTAAATGCTCAGAAAGACACATGATGTTTCTTTTAAGACCTGCTGCAAAACTTTTAGGACGGTGTTCTGGGCAACTTCTTCGTGTACGACAAATCTGTATGAAGAGCTGGCTGTTGAAGTAAATACTTATTCTAAAATCAGAGGCCTTTTGTTCAAAAGTGTAACTGATGTGGTTACAAAATGAAATCGTTCCCAAAGCGCAACAGAATTTCCATAGAAGTAAACTCTCACATGTAATTCATTTAATAGCTTAATTTTATTAAACACATTATGTAAAATCTACATTGTTTCAGTTCATGTTTACACACAGATTTTTTTTTTATTTTTATTTTTTTTAACCATGATGCGACAAAAGCCTCCCATAGCCTAGCATTCTATGGGAGATAGAAACATTAAACACTACAAGAATTCCTGGCTTATTAACAATCTTTTCAATTGCCTTCCTTTTATCCCCTGCCAGGACTGGCACAAACAAACAGGCTTATATTCCAAAAGTATTTTTTTAAACAATTCCAAGGGAAAGTCTGCTAATACAAACTCCTGGAAACTGGGAGAACTCCTAGAGAGGTCTACAAGTCTTCATTTGACAAGAAGTTCTTACATGAAAGGTCAACCTTTTTTGGATACTGACTTGCAAAAATAACTCGAGTGCCACCACCTAAGAAGTGCTGATACACATGGCGCCATTGGTAAGAATTCAGGTACTTGCGTGATTTCTATTAGCGCCAGGTTAAGAGGTATTGTGCAAAATCCCCAAAAGATGCAAGTTCAACCCACTTTTCAGCTGCTGGCACTGTACAAAGGGAAAAATAGGTATTAGCTACATTTATTTTTAAAGCAACAGAGCTACTCAAACTACCTGCAAACTACGGTTAATGAACATGTAAGTTTGTCATGCATTAAAAGCCAAATTTTAACAGTATGTGAAAGGCCAATATGTACGCATTTAGCTGGATCCCTGAACTTTGACAGTTATCCATATGCAGAGGTCAGATCGTACCTTTACTCTGACAACATTACCACATACCATACCACATACTGTATATGTGCATTATCCAAAGATACAACTCTCCTTAGTACTTAAACATTACCCTTTATTATACATCAACTAATTTTTATTTTTGTGGTTTTTTTGATCAGTTTTTTGTTGGGTTTTTTTTTTTTTAATTACAGAATGAAACATTAGAATTATATCACCATTATTTATGGTACTCAAATAAATCTAAATTCCATATTTTTACAAGGAGGATGGAATGTCCAGCTGTTTGTATACTCTCAACAGCTGTTGCAGTTCCTGTTCAAATGATATGGCACATCCTGTGAAATGAATCTAGCCACCAAAAAAAGTCTCAAAACACATTAAAAATGCACGCACACTGGAAGTAATTTATATTGACAAATAAGGAATGTTATCATTAAGGCTGTGCTTCAGGAAGATGATGCTGAGGATTAAGTAGCCTTCATCAAGGCACAGAATGGGAAGAAGTAAAGCACAGCTGTCTGTAGAGCAGTAGTTACATACAACCACTAGGTGAGGTGTGCATGCACGCAAACACAATTTAAAACTGCACAGCTGGTCTTTGTAACAAAACTGAACATAGTCAAAAGGAAACTGCAGCTTTTTAATGGCCACAGCTTTACTTCATTGTTAAAAAATGGCAAATATTCCCAAACCAAAACCTCACGATTTGAGTAAGTGAAATATTTTAAACAAAGTGCTTCACAGATCTGAACCCTGCATGGTTGTGCTGTCTGGTCTAGAAGCATTTTGTAGACATCATAGGAGCATTTCACACAAAACTTAAAAATGTCATTCGGGTGAATAAGAAACAGGACATTTCCACAGACATTTCTAATGTTTTTACACTTTCAAGTAGTTGAGTTCTTACAGCCACTGGGTTTTGTAACAAATGTGTGCTACAGCAGTACGGGTTCATTGACTCCTTTAGCAGCAAAGGCCTGTTTCAAAGGGCACGTGGTTTTTTCAGGCTGATCTGTTTACTGGCCTGTTCCTCTTCTTGCAGAGCTGCCCGGAAAGATTTCACTTTGTCTGTAATGAAAAAGAGAGAATAAATACTGATGTGCCTGTGCTCAACACAGATCTCAAAATTAAGCCCTGATGCTGCACATCCCAGCCCCAGTGCACAACAAAGAACATTCCTCCACAAAAATAGCTGACACTACAAACTACAAAAGGATCAAGACAAGCTTAAATTCAATACTCACCATACAAACAAGTTGCAGAGCAACTCAGTCCTTTCTTAGATGCTGCTACCCCTGTCTCTAGGCAGGATAGATCTGGAAACTGCATAACTGCATTCCCAGCATATAACCTGTTCACACTTAAATTCTGCTTCTAACTCAAAGGAGATGCACACCACATAAATCCTTTTCCTTCTCAGCAGCTTCCAAACCTTCCTTAGAGGCATATGAAATTGTAATAAGTGTACAATCACTCATTTCTGTACATTCTAAAACCCAGCAGGGTAAATTCTACTCCCCTCCTGTTTTTCTATGAATGTGAAAAGCATGTGTGATCAAATTTTGGAAGTTATTCACCATAAAAAGGGAAATGCATCTTTCATTAGTTTTATCATAACAACAATGGGAAAAACCTAGGAAAGTTAGTGTGGCATCCTTTCATACTTCCATTTCTGAGTAAAAACTAAGGTTTTATCTTATAAGGAGTTTCCTAACACAGATCAAAAACACCCCAACCTCATCCCTCAGCCCCCAACCCTACCCCTAAACTTCTACCAGTATAGCCTGACTGCTGGAGACCGAACAGTTACAGAAACTAAATTGAAAGATCCATCTCCGTAAGGTGTACAAAGCCAACAAACTGATTTTAGAAGACAAGTGGAAGAGTCAGTTCTGGGCTCTAAGAAGTATCTGCAGTTTGTTTTTCAACAAAGAGAGGCTGACAAAATGCAGACAGAAAGGCTTCTAAAGAAAAAGTAAGCTAACCACCAAGCTACCGGGGGATCAATGCTGTTCTTAAGCAGAGTTTTCAAAATGAGAGCACTGTCCCTGCTACACTACAGAATGCAACAGAGCAGGAACTTCAAGTTCCTACTACTTCTTCCTCACTGCATCACCTTCTTTTTCATACAGTCCATTTTGATTTTCTTTTTCTTTACTGTTTTTGCACAAAAGGAAAAAAAAACAAAAAGGTAAAGTTACAGGATTGAGTTTATACTTCCTGGAGGTAAAGCATAGATTTTTCCTTAGAAGTAGGATGAACACTTAAGCAAACATGTTCTTAGGCAGAACAATAAATGCTCCTTCTACAGGACACTGCAGTGCAAAGAAGGGGAAATAAAGACCCTAAAACATAACCAAACATTTTTATCCTCATTATTACTGCAAGTCTCCATGGCATATGAAAACACATTGCTAATAATGCACACCAAAGTGATGAAAAGCAATCTACCTCTAAGTTCGGTCAGAATTTCAATTTTTTGATCTAGAATTACTTCAAGTTGGGTAGCATAAGAATCCACATCATAGTCTACTTCTTCTGTCATCTCAAGAAGAGCTTTTTCATCCTCCAGCCATCTAAGAGATTCCTAGGTAGAAGTTAAACAAAACAAAACAGCTAAATACATATGCAACGTTTATAGATAAGTTTCAAGACAAAGAGCTGAATTAGACCTTTTCTCAGGACAACCACATTTTCACTGTCTAGCCACCTTAATGTAATAGATCTCAATCTTAAAATGAAACCTTATTCCTAACTAAGCAAAACTGAAACCTTATTGCTAATTCAACAAAATCATATGTGTTCTGTATTCTTTCTTCATTCCAGTGCTCATACCAGCAACAGGTAAACCCCAGCTACCCCAGTTCTCTTCAAATTCATAACATAAAGCGGTTGTAAAGCTAAGAAACTCAGAACAGAACTTGACATCACAGTTATGTGCCCTTAGGCAGGCATCTAACTTTGAAGTTGGGCTTAAATTTTACATATGGGCTGGTTGCCACTGATTATAATCATAGTGTCCTTACTACAGTCAAGGAACCAAGATAATTCCACCCATAATTGAATCCAGTTTTGAGAGAAGCTGTGTGAAAGAAGAACTATTTTAAACTTACAATTGAGTAAGCCAACTCTCCAGATAGGTAAGAGAACAGTGAAAGCAGCTTTTAAGCATCTTTGCACTCTGAATATTACCATAAAAGAGGCAAAAGAAAATTCTTGCAGCAAAGAAGAATGCAACCAGGAGCTTAAAGCTTTCAGAAACATGCAGAGCTGTGATCAGGAGAACTGATCCTTGGATAAGTTTTGATTTTAAAAAAAACAACAAAAAACAAACCACCAAGTTTTAGGCATGCTGTGCTTGAAATACTAAAATTAAGACTTTCCCTCTGCTCAATAGCCCAGGTAATATCAAAATCATAGTCCAAACACCATGTATGCTTTTTGCCTTTCAGAACAGATTGAGCTCTTGTTGGCATAGGATTCATCTAATGTAAACTCTTATACTCAAGACACAAGGGAAGGCAAATACTTTCAGAGCACAATTCATTCCGCTGATCTATTTCATTTTTGTTAGGAAAGGATGTTTTAGATCAGCAGGTTCCAGGAGGAAGGTGACAGGAGATAACTTCTGCCCAGTACAGCTAGTAGCTTCTGGTGCAACCCACCTCCCCCAGTGGCATAAACTAAAAAGCCATGCTGTAAATGAAGGGAGCTGAGGCTGAGACACCTTTCCTCCCAGTGACTGCTGGGAGGAACAGTAATCTTCAGAGGGGCACACAGAGGTAGTAAGATCTTACACTAATGCAGCTTGTCTCTCCAGAAGTCACAAGCACTGGGACACAGCTATGGCATATGGCATATGAGTTTCACACATCTGCATGTGTTACTTCAGGGCTAATGTTCCAGAATAACTAAATCTCTACATCTGTTGTAAAATGTGTTATTTAGCATCCTACTGTATTATGAACACACATCAATGTTTCACTAAGTTAGATACCTAAATTGAGGACATGTGTGCATTTCCTACAGGCTTAATGGTCTGCTGTTCTCTTGCAGCAGATGTGTCAAATGGACAGCCTGCCTAAAGACTCTAAGGTTATGAATAGGAGCAACTCACATTTCCTCCTGAAAACTAGTAACTGATACTTACTACAACACCTTTTTTTATGAATGTAAAAGGCTCTGTGGCCCTGACCAGCATCACACTGCACAGACAGTATTTCTTCCAAAGTCCCTGACTAATAGCAAGTGAAAACCTTTATGTATCTGTAAAAAAGAAGCAAACAGGCAGCAAGAAGTATATGTGTCTCTCCTGTGCCTCAGTATCTCAGAGGAAGATGTCACAAAAGGATACTCAGATACATTACTTGGAGGGAGTACTGCAGTATCTTAGAGGGAGATGACCAGACAGAAATGGTGCTGACTGAACCATTGCTATTAACTTCCAGCTCTGGCATAGGAATGTTGGCAGTTAAATTGAAAATTTCAAGACCCATCTGAATTAATACCCTGTGACTAGAAAAAACACACAAATGCTGGGAAAGAACTACAATAGAAAACATTGAGAATAATCAAAACAGCAACTTTATGAAATTTATGGGATGATATAAAAATATGCTTCTCTTTCATCATGGGGACAAAGTTTAGCAGTTACAGGATCTGTTGCTATTTATTTGCTATCATGGGCTTGGCCTAATAAAACAATTTAAAAGTCTCTGACAGCAGTGGAATATCCGGATGATATCCTACATCTTCAAGAGTATGTGCACTTTTCACTGACAAAACCTTAATTGCTGGATCAGGATAATACAAAGCAGAGGTCCATCTTTTACCTGGAAGACAGTCCTGTGGTCTTCTACTACTTGCTCTTCCATTTCCACCATTTGTGACACAGCTTCGTGGAAAGTAAACAATTGCGGAGAAACTTCCTCTTCCTGAAATAGTTAAGCTTATTAGTCTGGAAAGAACCATAGCTACAGGAAATACACTGAACGTGATCCATCTTATCACAGAACACAAAAAGAAATATGCAGAAAGCAGAACCTGTCAAAAATTTAATTCAATACTTCCAACACGAAAATCTCCAGAAATGAGTGGAGAGAGCAATAAATGCAAAATCTTCCAAAAAAGAGAACAGCAATTACATTCAATACAATTCAGGAAATCAAAACTGAATCAATCTTTTGGGAAAAAGGTGGAATAAATGTAAAGTGAGAAATCTAAAATGCACAGTGACTAGAGGAATACACAACATGGATTTACAAACTGGGGCAAACAGAGCTTCTTTAGAAATTAATAGTTAATGATCAAAGGGGAGAGTGCTAGCTAGGCTGTAGTTCATGTTTTAGCAAGACAGTATAGTTCCTTTATGACGCATTTGAAATATTTTTTAAAAGATATTGTAAAGCTTAATTTAATTCCAAATGAACCATCAAAAAGTACAATATGAAAGGATATCTGGCTGGAAGGACTGTCCAGCGGAAAGCTCTAGGAATCACTAGCACGATCTCTTAAAATAGATCCCTGGAAAAAGAGCCAGTTACTAAAATGAGAAACATAGCAGATGCCCTGAAGAGGTGTCTGAGAAGGCAGATTCTTACAAAAAATAAATTAGGATCTTAATGATTTTAATTTCCAATCTTTCATCAGCATTTTCACAAATAAAATTTTAATTTCTCCTGAACATTTAGGGCACCAAGACTAGAGCTGACTATCCACAGTGAGGGGAAAATGACCTTTAGAAGATGCCTCTCAGCTCCCCAGTCCTGCAGCCCAGGGAGATACAGTGGGAACATGATGTGGCTCTCCCCCCATACAGGACACTGGGGTTTCATCCCATGCAAATCTGGATGCTGGGAAGAGGAATGACGGGTGACCAGGTTTCTAAATGCAGAGAAAGGTAAACTCACTTAAAATGTGTGTTGCATGCAGGGTAAGTAATGCTCAAAACTACAAGAGTGTTAACAAAACAGATGAGTGTCCCAGGATACTTCCAACAGCCTACAAAACTGTGAAGCTGTACTGGAAAAAACGCACACTAAAGAACGCCAGAGCCTAGAGCAGACCCTGCCTAGACATTAAAAGCTCTAATCAGCAAGGAAAACAAAGAAAAGTAGAACATTCTGCTCCCACCCTTCAAGAAACACTTTTTGTTTGGGGCCTTTTTTCCTATGCGAACATACATAATACCATAAAGTGAAAAGGTGAAGAGGCATACTGTATTTTCCTAATTATCTTGTTAACAGGCTATAAACACACATTGCTCTGGATGTATTCTGCCACTGCATTTATCATCGTCTCTTCCCCTGTAATCCTATAAACCACTCACGTTTTGTTCGCAAAGCAGTTTGAGATCATCTCTCTGAGGAGAGCTCCCCACGCCCCACTGTGTCTCCAAGTCGTCAATTTGATTTGGAGGATGATGTATAGTGGGACGGTTATCTCCTGTGGCAGTAGGATCGACCGTCAGCTCCTTCACCCTATGAGCAGAAAATGTTTCATTTGTAAATTAGCAACTTCCTATGCAAAAGTCAAAAAATAAAACAAAAAAAAGCTCTATGGGTTTATACACAATTAATTAAATTAATAAGGATGACGATGATGTCAGCTTCACAAATTTAATGCACTTTAGTGACAAAAACCTTATTTCAACTCCTAAAAAGCATGGTCCATTGAATTTCAATTACTTGGAGGTGGATTACAGCTCATCTTCTAGCAAGAGGCATTTTCTTATTGAAATCTCACTACTCATTAACAGAGCAAAAATCCCCAAAATTTCAAAATTAACTTCTTAACAATGAGTAATATTTGAAATAAAAGTTTATTCAGCACCCTAAACTAGACCATCTTTCTCTGAGGACACAAAACGGTGCTTTAAAAAAGTTAGTCAATCACTGCCCCCCTAGCTGTTATCAACCACATGAAGCAAATCAAGCCCCACAAGTAAATCCACCGCAAATTCTGAAGAAAGTAATAATGTCTAACCAGATATCTCAGAGAATTCATAAATCCTTTAATTAAAGGATTTCGAAGGTGAAAAAAACCTTGAAATATTAAGGTCCTGTGGCATGAAAATAGTTTAAATGGTTTATAATGATCACATCAAAAAAAGCCCTTAAGTCTGCACAGGTAGCAAGTTTTAGAACATTTT
Organism: Ara ararauna; assembly: GCA_028858755.1. Taxonomy (NCBI): domain Eukaryota; kingdom Metazoa; phylum Chordata; class Aves; order Psittaciformes; family Psittacidae; genus Ara; species Ara ararauna. The sequence continues at coordinate 87,460,957 of CM054410.1, forward strand.
TTTATATTTTTAAAGGAAAAAACATGGGGTTTTTTTCAAGTAATACTTATATACTACAATGGAAACAGTTTCATTCAGAGTGATGAAAAAATTTACAAATACATATGCATTAAAATTGTTTTCTTTTTCAATTAGAGATCTTCAGATCACCCTAAGCACAGATTTGTCAGATTTGGTCCACTAAATGTACAAAGGTGACATCACCATTTATTTTTTTTAAGTATGAAGGAAACTAGCAAGAGCGTGTATGTTTAAGGAGGGTGAACAAAACACTGGGAAGATGATTGCAGATCATGCAGAACCATTACCTGCCAAACAAAATAAAAACAAAGTATGTGTGGCTCAAGGCAAGGGGACTAAATGAAAGGTTGGTCTGTAAAATTACATAGCCAAAAAGAAAGCCTTAACAATAAATATTCCATGTACAGAATGAATAGACCTGGTGATTGAAGGAGAAAAGTCGTCATACTCATAGGAAGGAGAGAGATCAGAGCGACTGCCACTACCCTGTGAGAAGGGAATGTCCGAAGGACTAATTCCAAATTCCTTTACTCTGCAGCAGCAAAATACAGCAGCAAATTAAAAGAAAATGTTCTCATAAACACAGTTAAAATGACAACTCTTTGTTCAGCATTCTTCTTTAATACTTTAACTACAAAATAACTTACATTAAAACACAAGTGTGCCAACATATTTAAACCTTCTGCAAGCAGCTTACAGTTCACTAACAAAACTGAATAAAACCAATGACTGCTAATTTGCAGGGTACCATAACAGCAGTGTTCTCAGAAATGTAATTCCAGATTTCAGTTCCTGCAGTTAATGTAATTTTTTCTACATTCAATATTCCATTAAATGTCTCCTTCTGAAATATCAAACCACTCCAGCTACAAAACTTTGAATTCTATTCTGTCCCCATCTTATACAGCACACACATTGGTGTCCACCACCTAAAAACTAATTGTGCTATGAAAACTATGTACTGCCAGAAAAATCCTAAAATACTACACAAGACACATGAAACAACTTTACAGTGAGAAGCATTTACTCCATAAAACAGACAAATACAACACCAAGGAATCAAGCATAAGGTTTCAACACAACTATTCAGTGTACTAGATATAGATGCTTGATTAGTTCTGCAGTGTCTTTTTCTAGAAAAGCTTCGACAAGTATTCTGTGAGGAGTAAAAGATCCATCGAGTCTTGATGAATGTGCAAGGCCCTTCATTATGTTACTGTAAGGAGACGAGTGCTTCCTCTCTTACTGTAAGAGAGGAAGCCGTCTCACCAGGAAGGAAATCACAGAGACTGATCCAAGTCAGGCAGATGTACTACTAGCTCCCTTGATGTAGACAGAGACATTGGAGAACCAACAGGAGCAGGCAGTAAGCTTTCCTAGCAGTCCTTTGCAAACAACTAGCGACTGGTTAGGATGCCCAACCAAACAGGAGCAGATGTGGTTCTGCCCTGCCTGTCACTGGGGCAAGCAGGACACTACATGGTAGCCTCTTCTAGCAAAACCAGGCTTTCTGGTGGCTCAGAGGCATGTTTGATGCCTTTGTTCTTTGCAGCAAAGTGTGGGGGGAGGTTCCTGGGTCACAGGGCTGGCTGCAAGGACACACAGGACCTCATCACCCCATCTCCGCAAACATTAAAAGAACGAGAACTGCAGCAGGAAAGGCTCCTTTCACACTCACTTAAGAGACATGAACACCTTTGGAGAGTTGTACAAGTTTCAGAGGTGCTACACTAGCCTCTGCGGTGCTAACCTCTGTACAAGCAATTGTAAACTCACTGCTGGATTAACTATTTAGGGATCTCAGATATTTACCTGATTTGGGGAAGTATAAAACTTCAGATATATATACATGTATTCTTTTTTTAATACATAAACCAGACTGGCAACTGCATGCAATTCCACCAAGGGAATTAAAAAAATAAAAATAATAATAAAATCATCACATTGCAGAAAGTTGTTTCAGCTAACACCCCCAGCAATCACCATGAACACTGACTACCCGTAGTGCAAGAGACGATGCTCAAAACTAATCATGGCGTCTCCCACATTCCTTGCAATCTACATTATCCATCTCTGGATAACGGCTTAAATGCAGTTTCTACTGATTATATTGTAATCACTGTAAAAAGTGATAATTTAAATTAAATGTGAGTCTGGATCAGCAATTTGTACGGTCAAATTATTCAAGTACCTAAAATAGTTATACATCATGGAACAACACTATTCCAGATGTTAGTAACCAACAGCCAATACATCCATAAGCAGTATCATTCTCCATACCTATTTGCGTATCTCAATGTATTCAGAGTGTTTTCACATGATGCCATTCCTGGAGAAATTGTAGCAATCTGGAGAAAACCATACATGTGTTAATAAGTCACTTCGTGCAAATGAAAGGGCATATGAATTCAAGTTAACTTTATTTTTCCAATCTCCAGTTTCATTTGAGATCTTCTATAAAAACTGTGTACCATGTACAGCTGTCCTTATACAGCCACATCTCAAGAGGACAGATGTCAAATCAAAGCTTCAATTTAATTTTTTTTAACTATACCTGGAACATTAAGAATTCATAGAAATTCAGTCAATTTCACCCATCTCACTGTCTTGGTAACATAACATGTTAATGCAAAACTCTAACTGAAAAAATAAGGACACCTCAAAAAGGGAAATAGCAGCTCAGGAGAATGAATCCTAATATATCCTGCGAACAATTACCAGGTTATTTTTTTAATACATCTTTGTAGGCTGTTCACCATTCAAGCAGTCTGTATACCGATTTAAGAGATCTATTTTGACCACAATCCAAAACTGTACTAAATATTAAAGATAAGCTTGTGTTTAACTATTTTCCTAAGTAAAGATATTTTTCCCCACAATTAAAAGTTATCTGTAAACAATACTTGACAGCTAACTTATTATCAGATGTATCTGGAGTGTAGAGGTCTTCCTTTTCCATTTAAATAAAATACCTTGAAGATCTCATCTTCTTTCCATCACTTAGCAAAAAGTAATAACTATGACCAGGCAACAACAGCATCATTATTTCTCCTAGTCTTTCTCAGCAGTCCTATTATTTCATCTGTGCTCCTTTCAGGTGATCCATAAGGGCACTATCCAGGACAAACACTTCTATGATCCTACACGCTAATATTTTTTGTGGCAGCACAGCATCAGAAGACTGAAACTGAGGGAGCTTATATATTCCTGTCTTCTCTTTCATCCTGCTGCTGACATGACTGTACAGAAGCACAGGCAGTCATCCTGAAAGGATTTCTCCGACTAGGGAAAATGGAAGAATATGCAGCGGAAGGGGGTTAGGAATTTATTATGGTTTAACCCCAGCTGCTACCTCAGCACCATGCAGCCACTCACTCACTCACTGCCCTCCCCCACACACCCCCACAGGCAGGATAAGGATGAGAATTAAAAGAATGCAAACGCCACAGGCTGAAAGAACTGTTTGATAAGTGAAATAAAGTATAACTACTAAAGTACAATATAATAATAATAAAAGTAATACAAGCACAAACAATACTGACAATAATAATAGCAAACAACAAAAAAAGGAGAAATGAAAATTCAGAAAAACACAAGTGATGCATAGTACAACTGCTCACCACCCACTGACCGATACCCAGCTTGACCCAAGCAGCGATCTGGGACTTCTGGGTTTAACTCCCCCCCGTTTATATACTGGGCATGACGTGCTGTGGTATGGAATACCACTTTGGCTAGTTTGGGTCAGGTGTCCTTTCTGTGCTTCCTCACGGCTTTTTGTGCCTCTCTCCTCACTGGCAGAGCATGAAACACTGAAAAGTCCTTGACCAGGGTAACTGCTACTGAGCAACAACTAAAAACACTGGTGTATTATCAACATTGCGCTCTCACACTGAAGCCAAAACACAGCACTGCACCAGCTACTAGGAAGAAAATTAACTATGGCAGCTGAAACCAGGGCAGAAGTCTAAAAAGCCTGCTACCATAGAGACTTAAATTTAAACCTCAAATACTGGTCCACATCGGCTACTAATGAAAAAAAGTGTAGCTTTTAAGAGATCACATGATTGCATGTCTCTTTATAAAAAGTGTTCTAGCTGCTAATTAACAAAACCTACAATATCCTAAAGTCCTTCTAAACTCATTTAACATGAAAGATGCATGCATCTCTTCCACCAGTTCAGTGTTCAGAGCACAATACACACAGCAAGTGCCATAGCATCAGGGGACTGCTCCAGCATTTTGAAGCGTATACTGTAGGTGCTCTCAGCCATGTGGGTACTGCATTCAGGTCACCAGAACCCATGCAAAAGATCCAGGCTGGTCAACACAAACATCCAGCACATCACATGTCCTCATGCCCCAAGAAGCCCAAGACAGGAGGACTCCAACTTCTCTGTTGCTCCCTTCCTCATTCGTAATGCCAAATGCTGATGGAAAAAGCTGTGCTATTTATGAACAGGAATATCTTTAAGACCCACAATTACCTTTATTTCTATTTTGAGCATGTCTACATTGCTCATAAGCCATCACAATAGAATCAATGGCCCTTTTGGGACATAAAGTCTGCAGGTTCCTACTCCCACCCCAGGGGTCTCACATGTCTGGCACACCAAGCTTTGGCTGCAACACTTCAAGGATGCAACACTGGTAAAAAAGTTAAACTATTACATGTAGCTACATTGAAAATTTCTAATGATGATACATTACTCTACTATGCAACTCTTCAAAAACAACTTCAGATGTTTTTTTTAAACTACTTAAGGACTAGAACTTCAGTAAAACTGCAGTGACTAATAAAGTTCAAAATAACCTACTTATGCTGACTGTATGCCTCTGGATTTCTCTAGAATGAAGTAGATCACAGTCATAAATGTCCACATTTATGAGTTATTTTGAAAGTATTTCTCTGAAATTTGGAAAAAATAGTTTCCAAATCATAGTTTACCCTTGCATACTGAAGAAAATGTTCCACACATAGAGATGTAACTTCAAATTGCAACAAGAAGCCCATAAACAATAACAGGGAAAGTAAAATAAAAATGAGGTGTAGAAATCACCAATTAAATTTGATTCAAATATTCCACTGAGGGATTAGAATGTCAAAAATCAAGCAGAAGAGGCTCAGCAGGTATTTTATACCAGAACATTAAGAATTCTAGAAACCTGAAATCACAAGTTTTTATTACATCATTTTATATGCATTCCATATTGAAAAGCTCCACATATTTGCAAAACTTCTTACTTTCTAAACACATTGCTGCTACAACCCAGAATATTGGATCAAACCTTTGTTGATCCCTTTACAATAAATGCCTCTCATTGACAAGCAAAAGCAGTACCTTAAAAGATGTCTTACATGACCAGTAAGCAGTATTTTTCAATTTAATAGTATTTCTCTGTTGCAAACTCAATTTATTTTGCCTGTAATAGGCTAAACACTTTTCAGGGAAAACAATCATGACCTACATATTTCCTTGTGACAGTTATAACGGTTATCACTAAAAAGTTCTTTTATGCTTTAATTTATTTCACAGAAGACTGTAAGTGTCTCCCCTGTAGACACTTCTAGAGAACACAGCAATGATCTATGCAGTCACCTGCAGGAAAGTGAAAAGAAACTACTTATTAAACAATTTTTGAAGTAATTTTTAGAAGTTTTAAGCAGCACAGTTAATTATATGGCTCTGCTGCAAAACAGCAGACAGCACACCTGCCAGATAAGTACTCTCTGAATTTAATAAAATATTGTTCAACTTTAGCTATCATAAACCATAATGACTTGCCTTTTTCTTTTCCTTTATATTCATCAGTAAAATTTTTCTGGTGCTTGATACAAAATCTACACATGAACATGCTTACAAACCAAGCAAACCCTGCCAAGGAGTTAAGTGTAAATACCACATTGCAACGCCGAATAAACTGTCCTGATAAAAGAGGCAAAAGAAGACCCAGAATACAGTTAAAGCTGCTAATCATTATCAACTATTCCCACCACTTGACCACTGGAATGCAAATCTCTCCTTTTTCCAGGGAACTGGAGAGGACTGTAAGTAATTCCAGGCTAAGTTATCTCTCATACCTCCCTCAATTCAATATATACTGTTCAGAAAGCTCTCAGATCTCTATACAGGCAGCTTTATTCTGTATCCAAACAGTTATTGCAGAATCAAGTACTACAAATGTGAGAGCTCAGTTCAAACAAACAGAAGGAGGCACTGCAGGTTTCTCTCCTTTCCCTGCTTCCTTTCAACTGTAATTCAGAGTAAGCCACAAGGGAAGGGAAGGACATATAAACTTTCTTCTCACATCAGTATTTGTCCTGATTTTGGCCTGGGATGGTTACTTTTCTTCCTTGTAGCTGCTGGAGTGCTGTGTTTTGGATTTAGTCTGAGAACAATGCTGATTACACACTGATGCTTTAGCTGTTGCTCAATAGCGCTTACTCTCGATCGAGGACTTTTCAGTCTCTCATGCTCTGCCAGTGAGGAGGAGCACGTGAAGCCAGAAGGGAGCAGGGACAGGGAACATGAGCCAAACTAGCCAACCACAAATACAAGCTGGGCAGAGAATTGACTGAGAGCAGCCCTGAAAAGGACTGCTGCGTGCTGGTTGACAAGAAACTCAGCATGAATCGGCAGTGTGTGCTTGCAGCCCAGAAAGACAGCTGTACACCGGGCTGCATCAAAGGAAGTGTGACCAGCAGGTCAAGGGGGGCAATTCTCCCCCTTTAATGCTCTCTCTTGAACCTCCACCTGCAGTACTGTGTTCAGCTCTGAGGCTCCCAGCACAAGGACATGGATCTCTGCCCAAGGATTCAGGATGCTCAGAAGGCTGGAGCACCTCTCCTATGAGGACATGCTAAGAGAGTTGGGGCTGTTCAGCCTGGAGAAGGTTCCAGAGACACCTTAGAGAAGCTTCCAGTATCTAAAGGGCCCACAAGAAATCTGGAGAGGGGCTTTTTACAAGGGCATGTAGTGACAGGACAAGAGGGAATGGCTTCAAACTGGAAGAGAGGAGATTTGGATTAGGTATTAGGAAGAAATTCTTTACTATGAGGGTGGTGGGACACTGGAACAGGCTGCCCAGAGTAGCTCTGGAGGCACTATTGCAGGAAGTGTTCCAGGCCAGTTTGGACAAGGCTTTGAGCAACCTTTTCTAGTGGAGGCTGTCCCTGAAAGTGGCAAGGGGGTTAGAAGTAGATGATCTTTAAGATTGGACAAGGCTTTGAGCAACCTTTTCTAGTGGAGGCTGTCCCTGAAAGTGGCAAGGGGGTTAGAAGTAGATGATCTTTAAGACCTCTTCCAACACAAACTATTCTAAGATTCTACCAGCTAGAGGAAAGATTAGGCTGCCTTAACACCACAGTTTTCCTGTTGTGGTCTGCAGACTTCTCTGGCCACTAGACTAATTAATTCCAAGGAATCTGAAAAGTAACCAACATAAATAAGCCTACCAATTGGCACCCACTGCATAAAGTTTGTAGTTCAATAAGGAGAAATTATAAGGATGTGCAAATAAAATGACTGCACACAAGTGTTTTTATCTTACAGAAGAATTGGTTTTCGTGCTGATGCAACTGCACATTTATACATGTTTCCCATCTATCCCTATTCATCCCCTCAACAGCCTAGAACATATTCTGATGTCTTTGATACCAACTTTAAATTGGTCATTTAAAGATTGTAACTCATCACTGTACTCCAGTCTGCACCCCTTTTTCCAAAATCCTGAGTGAACAAACACTGCTCTCATAATTCAGACACTACTAAAACAAATCAACCAACCAATCAAACTTCTTGAGCTAGAAGTGTTTCTAGCTAGATGCCTAGCTAGAAAACTAGAAGCGGCAGTAAGAAACACCAATAAAAAGTAAGAAGGGAGCAAGTTACCTGAAATGTCTCTGCTGAAAGTCTCATTCCACATATAGCGTTAGTGGATATATTTAAGTCCAAAACATTGCCAGTAGCAAGCAACCAATTTTAAAACAGAACAGTTTAAAACTGCCTAAATTCCCAGTGTCTTTCCTTTTTGTAACTGTTAGAACAAACAGTTAAATCAACTCACCATACAGGTACGGGAGTTCTCTCCGATGAACGAATCTCTTAGCACCTGAGTAAGTTTACTTGCTCTGAAGGGTGTATGAGGTTTATTTCGGCCTAAGGCTCTAATGCACTCCTGAAAGAAATAACACATTTATGTATTTTAATTTAACATGTGTTGAATAAATAATACAAATACAGCTCAAAATCATTATACACATGCCTTAGTTATGTTGCTGTCCCCTAAAATATCATTAAAATTTACCATTAAAACTTGGATTTGTGAAGCATTAAGTTTCACGTCTCGTTAGGCTCAGTAGAGACATACGAAATTAAAATGTACTTAGGAACCTCCAAACTTCCTGAATCTCATGCAAAATATTTATATTTGCTGTATCCAACAATAACAAAACAATAACAAAAAAAAAAATCAGTGCTGATGTTGAATTTCTGATTATCAGCTGTAAAAGCCAGAATGACCTATAACCTCCACTAGCAGAAGCACTGTGGACAGGGACACATGTTAACTCTACCAATTAAAAGCAGTAGCTTTGATTCTGGCTCTACCACTGACTTTCTTTACAGCTCAGAATCTTCTGAAAGCTTCCACAGGTCACAAACCTAGTAAGCATAGCTCTCTAGTGATGTACTCAATGTCGGAAGTCATTCCCTGCTTTAAAATATTCTTCATAGGAATAAATAGAGACAGACCTCCTCTTTCACTTAAAAAAGTATGGGACTAAACTGGTATATGTAATTGGTTGGCAAGTTCCAGTGAGAAATACTGTACAGATGTAAATATTACAAAATAACTACAGAAGCTGCAGCAGCAACTAAGCACAACAGCACAAACCAAGACCAAGCTAATCTAAGCATTACTTCTGCCTACTCAGAGCTCTAACATCAGTTAAGAAGTTACTTCTTACACAAAGAAAGTTTAAATTTGAATTTCTGTGGTGTTGTCATCATCTCCATACTTTGCTCATTAATTCCAGTTTCTAACTTTGCCTTAATATTTTATGCACAGGTATTTCAGATGCATGGTTTCCTTGATATGGTTTTGACATGTCTACATACAAAACTTCTTTGAACAATAGTACTTCAGCATCTTTTCAAACTAGAGCTTTGCTTTTAGCAGCACTACCAGATTAAATGGCTTTTGTGTTATACAAATAGTTCAACAGTAGTTCAGCTAACCCTTCAGCTACAACCATAATCTTGAGGCTTTTTGAAACTTCCTAGGAACAGCTTCTTCCAAAAACCTAGAAGCTGTAGGACGATTATCCAAGACAGCATTGCAACTGTGAAACAGCGCAAAACAGAACTAAAAATGGAATCAGAGTAAAACTGCCATAATACAGAACAGAACAAAAGCAAGTTGGTTTTAACTGAAGCAATTACTGAAAAACTCATCAGCTGAATTTTACAGAATGGACACAGCTTAGATAGAAAGACTGACGCTTGTTGAATATGAATTTCACACGCAAATGCTAAAAAAGACTCAATACTTATAGGCAAGCAAGGCAGTGCATTCCTTGATTTTTTTTTTAGTTGTGCATTAATACTATACATACATAAGGAAAAAGATTCTTAGATACAAAGAGGGGCAACAGATTCTCAACAAGTGATATTACAAAGGAAAAACAGTAACACATGTTAAATTGCTGATCTGGCAACCAACAACTTTAATTATGATATTTTACTTTACTATAATCATTTTTAGTTTGCTTACTCCTGAAAAATTAGAATTGAATTATCTCCTTATTAGTAAAAGGATCACAGGAGGAAACTGCCAGCTTCTAAAACTAATGGAATTTTTAACTACTTCTGCTTTCCATCAGAGCTCAGAAAACCAGGTAACAAAATGACAAAATGACAACACTACTTCCATGTAGAGACATTACAGAAGCAACTTTTACAAAAAATGCGAAGAGATTACCACTGGACTGATAGCCAAATGCAAATAGCAAGTCATGGATTAGCACCAAAGGCCGCTCCTCAGAACACAGCAGTTTAATTTGAACTTCACAATAACTTCAGGGGTCTTGAATATAAATGGAAAAAGCTGTGTAATATTTTTAGGGATAGAAAAAAGAAAAACCAGAAAACTAACGTATCATTGAGAAACTCAAATCTTCTTGTACCACTATTTAGACCTCCACTTATTTTTAGTTCCCTTTCCCTATATAATTTAGATCACAAGCAGTAGTACAGCAGCAGCAGAACCTTTCATTGTAATTAAAAAGCCAAGTTGAATGAAAATGAACCAAGTATATTGTATGGGTATGGCCCTGAAGGTACTAGCTAGTACAAAATCCACTAGTAAACTGGAAAAAAAAAAATAAAAACCAAAACCACAGAAAACCAGCTTTATTTAATTACATTTGGAAACGTGTGACAACGTCAACACAGTCTTGCTTTGTTACTTACTCTGATGCTAAGTCAAACAGGCCACAGTTTTGGAACTGCTGCTTCTACTTTTTCAACATGCCATATGATTTTGTAATAACACATTACAAGTTACAATTCTGTGGTGTTTTATGAGATCTGCTCAAGAGTCCGACATGAGTCTTGTCCCAGGTTTATACTGGGGATAAAAAGTAAGCACAGTGATTTCGGGATTCAGTTCTTAATATAAAACCACAGTGCTGGTGCTGACAGTAGTAAAACTAACCAAAGCTAACCAGCAACAGAGGTAAATTCTGTGACGTTCAAGATTAGTCTGCCCAGTTAAAACTAAAATATTACTTTCCCTATGGAGAATAAACCTCTTCCAAGCATTATCAAACACACACACACAAGGCATGTGAATATTTAAACAATAATTCTTAGCTGTCTTGATATGTCCTGGACTGATGCACGAAAATCTATAAAGTGACTGTGTGAGACAATCTGCTGTAAAGAAGATTAGTCAAAAATGAATTCCAGTTTTCAAGGATTATTTTGATCTGTTTGTTACTTCTTACTGGATGTGTTGTTCTGTTGCTTTAGGGGACTAACTAACAGCAGTAAATAAATATGTTGTAAAGGTTATTTTAATTTTTTATTTAGAAATAACAAAAATATTGAGATCTGCAAGTATTTCCAGTTAGTATTTCAGATATTGAGTAGCAAAGTCAGACATCTGTTCCTCCCATTTTAGATAGATATCACTAAAGCCTTCAAACTCCACTAAGGGGGAATTTTTGTGGATTTCTTATTTTTTTGTTTTTTTAAACTACATGCAAGACAATAGAACATTTCAGCAACATTTCTACTTCATAATTATCAAGTGTTCCTTCAGGCATTTAGCGGAGAAATCAATACATTATTTTACCTGTCACATCAGTAGACAACGTAGACCAGCAAAGCCTGCAAAAACACTCATTTTCATAGTCATTGCTATTCTCCGTAGAAGGCTTCCACCTACTCAAAGGCAACAGAAACATTTCACTTACCTTGAGTGCTAAAAGGCTCTTATTAATTTCTGCACCTTCCAGTCGAGTCTGCCTATCTGCACTGGAAGTATCTGCTCCTCTTTCATTGCCAGCCAAATCAATCAGAGAAAATTTGCCATGCAATTTGCCTTTCCTTCTGAGAATAATCTGAAACACTGCATGGCTTCGAGATGAGTGTGCATTTGCAGATGTCTGGCCAGACGTCCTTTAAACAAAAGCAGAGAAAAGAAGAACATACAAACAGGTTAAGGATCATACGTGTTAAATACAGTAACCTCAAAACATTCTTTTTTTCATACCAGAGTCCTGTATTTGCTTACACGTGTTGACAGCACATCTAACATTCTTGCGGACACTAGAAATACAACCCTAATAACTGGATGTACATAGCACAATTATACTCCTATTTCATCTCTTCAACTAGAAATGGAAGATTAGTTTTACCTCCCTTTTAAAAGGAATAGTCAGATCTTCAAAGATTTCAGATTATCTGAGAGTCTACATGTAGGATGCCATTGGCACTTTTATCTGATCAGGCAGCTGTCTTTGTACCAGGCTGATTTTAAAAACAATCAAGCTGGGTTCTTAAAAAAATATAAAAACTTTTACGCTTAGCCTCTGTCACTACATATCAAGGCCCTTAACAGGTGAAGAATCTGGCAGTATTTCAGATTACAAATCACATGAATTTAAGTCAGTGAGATGCTTACATAATGCATGCAATTCACATCCTGAAGAAAAATCAGTTATCTCTCTCTAGGAGACCGAGAAACTCTAAGCATTTGTTTTAAAGGTAGGCAGATTCCTAAATTGTAGCCAACATCATCATCAAAACACCCATATTAAAAGCCATCACCACAAACAGACCCCAAAAAATATTCTTATTCTGAATCTTCAATGTACAATGAAAAACTGCTGTAAGTTATGGGAGATACCTGCAGCTGTTGCCTATATCGATAAGCTTAAGAACATCTTCAACACACTTAACTTCCCGTTCCTGTAATCCCACCACCTGGACTTGCTGTTTACCATCTTCTAACACTCTTAATTTTGTCTTCCTGTTCAACAAGTCAAAAACCTTAGGAAGTGGGGGAAAACAGAACAGTTAAAGACGACCTTTAAAAGACACTTCTGTTTCAAATCCTCTATCAAAATATGCAAAGCGTTCCATGGAAAACATGACGGTAAGGGAAGTATAAAGAATTATCTGAAATACAATTTTTACTACAAATAGGGGGAAAAAAAAACCTTATGTGAGAAGCTCAAAATCTTGTTTGTGAAAGATAAATTCCCCTTCCTTAGAGAAAGATCAGGTACTCACCTTACCACTGTAGATCTCAAAAAACGTTGCATATACTTGGAGTTCTAACTTCTTATTGTTTGGTTTCTTTAGCATGAGAAAGACGTCTCGAGCTGTCAATATATTTCCAGAATAGAAAGAAAACTCATTATGTATTTTTGTTAAGTGAAGACTCATTAATGCGTAATAGTCTATTTTACAGCATCTTTCATGTTCTGCAAATATAACAGATATGGTCAGTCAACCAAGCCCAAAACATTGCAGTTTAAACTGCCATATTATATCAGAAGATGCAAAAGACTCTAAAGTTATAAAATTAATTACTCATCTATTATTACTTTTTTTAACAATCTATATATACACATTTACTTTACTGTGTAAAAACTACACATCTAGGAACTAGTTATTATACTACCAAAGCTCCACTGTAATGCAAAATACACAGAATGACAGAATGGTTTGGGTTGGAAAGGACCTTCAATTCATCTAGTTTCAAACCCCCTACCACGGACAAGGGCACCTCACACTAGACCACGTTGCCCAAGGCTCTGTCCAACTTGGCCTTGAACACTGCCAGCGATGGAGCATTTACCACTTCTTTGGGCAACCTGTTCCAATGCCTCACCACCCTCACAGCAGAGAGCTTCTTCTTTGTATCTAACCTGAACTTCCTCTGTTTAGGTTTAAACACATTGCCCCTTGTCCTATGGCTACAGTCCCTGAGGAAGAGTCCCTCCCCAGCATCCTCACAGGCCCCCTTCAGATACTGAAAGGCTGCTATGAGGTCTCCACACAGCCTTCTCTTCTCCAGGATGAGCAGCCCCAACTCTCTCAGCCTATTCTTCATATGGGAGGTGCTCCAGTCCCCTGATCATCCTCATTGCCCTCCTCCGGACTTGCTCCAACAGCTCCATGTCCTTTTTATGTTGAGGACACCAGAACTGCACACAGTGCTCCAAGTGGGGTCTCACGAGACCAGAGCAGAGGGGCATATATGTAGGCATACGTAGGGGGGCTTATGTAGACTTTTGTATTTGTGCTTCAGGGAGTAGAAAATTTATTGATGTCAACTAAACAGCAAAAAGTCAAAAAGCCAATAAGGTCTCACCTGCAAGCGCATATATGCCTTTAGAACAATCCTGATTCTTTCCTGAAAAGTCACCACCCATAGTCTAAATAAACGAAATAAATAAATAAATAAAATCACAGAACTGCAACTTACATATTTGTTACTTATTAGAACTTAGCTAAGTGTGCCACACATAAAAAGAAATGCCTTGCTTACATGTAGAAGAAAATACTTACATGGGTTTTTCCACTGCCTGTCTGCCCATATGCAAAACAAGTTGCCATTCCCCTTTCAAATATGGTCTCCACTAATGGTCGAGCTGTAAACCTTAAATGCAAAAATCAATAGTACTTAAGAAACTGAATTACTTTAAGGTGCCATTGCTATAAATTTATAAATTACAAAGGCCAGAAGAGACAAAACTGGTCCTCTACTTCTACATTAATTCCTGAACTAAAGAGACTACCAGCCCCAAAGCATAAAAATATCCCAATCAGAGAAAAGCTACAAGGTCTCACACATTTATTTTTCAACAGTATTATCCTCCTTTAAACCCTAAGAAAAAAAAATTCCTCGCTTTAGTGATGTACCACAGCATAGCTCACTACGTAGAGTTTGGGGCTTCCTAAAGAAGACAGAATTAAAAGACAAAGTAGGACAGTGAAGCAGATAGATACTTAGGCTTTACCAACATTAAAATTCTGCTATATTTTTCGGGTTGTTTTTTTTTTTCTTCCCACATTTTTTAAAGCCTTGTGTGCATTATTCTGTGCCAGCTGAAGAAATGAAACAGAAAAATAAAGGAGAAAATGGAGATCCAAATACCTTGGGGCTGAAAATGGACACATGGTCTTTTTTGTTGTAGGCCTTTTAAATTAGAAAGATTCAATATTTTCAGCAAGACAACTTAGCTCCATGCACTTGTATGTTACATCAGCCAGACTGCTTCCAGTAGCCAAGGTAGCTCAGGCATCTCAGTAATACAATATAACCTCTCTCACTTTCTTTGCACTCCTTCTGTCCCCTCTCCTGATTTGTTTCCATCTCTTAATTATCTTATATTCAATCTACAAGCTCTTTGAGGATGGAGCTGTCCTTTTCTTCCAAGTTTCCTGAAGACTAAAAGCCATGACTCGGGTTCCTCAGGTGCTGCATACACACTAATTAGTAAAATAAGCCTAAGGCAAATGGAGAGCTCAAGAAGTTGTTCATGAGGAGGCAGGCAATACATACTAGAGCCTGGAGACCAGGCAGGCTTGAAGAACAAATGAGGGCTGGACTGAGCTTAATGGAGGTGGCGACGACATTGCAGGTTAATAACTTAAGTTAAAAGTAAACAGGTAAAAGAATAGAGGTAGCAATATACATATCTGATAACACAGAGAACAGGGGTAAACGACCAAGGGCTAAGCCCACAGTTATTGACATGGAAGAAACTTGAGAAAAGAAGATTCACAAAAAAAAAAAAAGTATATACACATACCTGTAAACCATTTCATTAGGAGACGTTTCATCAAAGGTATAATCAAAACGAAAAGTTTGGTTTTCTAGGTACCGTGTTAAATCCACCTTTTGTTTTGGTTCATGTACCATCACAACATCTTTACTAGGAATTGTTATAACATCAAGGTCTTTCATTAAAGTTTCTATAAAATAAGTGAAATATTTAACTAGCAACACATTTTTTCCATTTTTTCATTGTGTACACTCTTACAACATCTCAGATAACACAGCTCCTCCAAGTAACAACACTGAAATGGATTCAGGGCTTCCAGTGCCTAGGAAGTAATCTGTTAAGTAAGAGACTTAATTTTGGAAGGCTAGTCATCCTATCCTACCAATTGCTAGAAATTAGACAGGTTGTACAAAGCTGGTAAGAAAATAATCATTAATTTTATCACCATCATTGTAGCTTGTTATGTATTCTGTAACAACACTTCCCAAGGATTTCACATTTTTTCTCTCAGAGCTTCTATACTTTTTTACAGATTACTGACATAGCCTTAAGTTTTTATAGCTTCTCTACTGGACAAACTAGACACTCATTTTCCTTAAATTGTTAATATTACAGTCACATGTTCACAGCCTTCCAAAAGAATTTTGCTTTCATTTTACACAGACATTTTTGTTTGTGTATTCCTCCTGTAACCTAAAGTATACATCTTTAATACAGAATTTCTCCAAAGCAAAATCCTTTCTAAAGATTACCATGTAAGCAGAAAAAGCTGAAAATACTAAAAAAAAAAAAATCCTTCCTATCACTGGAAATGAACAAAAGCCATCTAGATGTGATTTCAACAGTGAGGTCCCAGGTTATAATTATTACACAGAACTACAATTTACTGCTAATTGTTGCATGAGATACAAGTCAGCAAAACAGAGAACCCAGTGATCCATGATATGCACAAAAATAAAGATCCTTTGTGTGTACATTCAGGATCACTCATGTGTCCTACTTCCATTTCTATGTAAAATTTCTTAAGGCATGCAGTTCAGGAATAAAATGTGGCTGTATGCAATCAGAAAGAAATCTTTTCACTGGTTAACAAGCTGATCAAACAGTACAATAGTTACCATTGCATAATATTATACACCAACAGAAATATGCATTCAATCACTATATAGTAATTTTTTTCAACTGCTCTGCAATAAAACAAGATGCCATTATTTAGCAGTAATCACAAAGAAGAAATAAGGAACAGGGATAAGAAGAGATGTAAGACGGCAAATTCTTTGCAGCAAAAGCTTTTTAGTTTAAGCAGTCAAAAGCTGTTTTTTCTTAAACAATTGTTTGGAATAAGACATTTACATGCTCCCAGCTATTTGTTACATTTCTTTGCTGATGTAAATTCGGAATACTGTCTCTGAAACCCACCATACACTTCTCAATTATATGTCACTGAAATAAAATCTCAATGTCAAAAGAAATTGAAAATGTTTAACTTAATTAAAAAAAAAGAAATATAAAAACATTTTTTATTTAAATTAAATAACTTAGATGCTAATGTGAACACTTACTTCCTGCAAAGTCAATCCACAGAACAATTGGTACAGAGGACTCTAAAGATCCTGGTGATAATTTCATGTTTCCGAGACTGACAAAACAAACTGATTTTTTTTTTTTCTCTTCAGGGAGTTAAACACTAATATCTTTGATTCTTCAGTTTTAAAACGTGGCATGAGAAATACTGTTTCCTATGAAGAGTGTGTTTTCAGAAAATTGTATCATGTGGGTACTAGATTATGTCTATAGATTATTTCACTAGTACCTTTTCACTACAGGTTATTTTTGAAAATGCAAAATAATTTTAATACCAACCTCATGTTTTCATAGACACTCATCTTCCTACAAACAATTTAAGCTATTTTTTTAAATAGCCTAAACCACTAATAGCTAAGATATACAAATTCCACAAAATCAAATCCTACTTCGGATCCAAGTTCACACCCCATGACAACTTGCTCTCATTTACTGTAATCTCATTTTGTCCACCTTCAGCAGAAGGTGGCGTTTCCCCTAAATGCACAAGATTCCTAAGTCATATTTTATTCAAGAAACCTCCAATGATGAAACAGAAATTCAACTGCTACCAGACTTGTACTTTGAACACCCTTATTAAATAAGTTGTGCACAGTATTTTCAAGTAATGAATTCCTGAGATTATGCATTCTTTTCAGATCAGTACAAGAGAAAAACACACGGAATAGGAAAACAGTAAGAGTAAAAACGAAGGAAAAAGGTAAGGTTAATTAAAGGTCTTTTCCAAACTAGTTCATTCTATGATTCTAAGGGGGGAAAAAAAAGAGGGGGGAGGCAAAAATTAACGATATAGTGGTATCAACATGTTTTCCCTTTCCCATACAATTCTCATGGTGCCCTCTGAATATGCTCCAGATTATCTTCCATGTGCAGGTCTTACAGTACAAAAGTAAGAAAAGCATGCCATGTTGTCTCAGAGAGCGATGCTCTTTGAGTCCTTTAGCTAAACAAAATATAGAATCATTGAATGGTTTGTGTTAGAAGAGATCTTTAACAATCATCTAGTTCCAAACCCCCTGGCCTTTGGCAGGGACACCTTCCATTAGAACCAGGAAAGGGAAGGAAAAACATATTTCAAAGCGAAAGTCAGCTTACTTAAGCACTGTATTCAAACAGAAGCATCTGCATTCTTAATTTCCCACTGAAAGTAAAGAACTTCATGGAAGATTGGAATTTAACTGGAGCTGGAAATCTCAACTTTTTCTTTTTATACAGGCTCCAGTCTGATGAAAAGACAGTAAGAAGTTGTAATACTAATATCATATTTAACAAGTGACTACTACCGTAATAGCTTCACCTTTGATCAGTACGCCCAGACCTCTATCATGAATAATATTATCAGAAGCAGCTTTTCAGAGGCAAAAAAAGAAAAAGGAAAAAAAAAAGAAACCAAACAAAAAATAATAATAAAAAAAACCCAACAACAAACAAAAAAAACAACACACACAAAAAAATCATCCCAGAACACCAGCAAAATCTTTAATGGCTTAATGGTCATACCTTTTTTATTGAGTGGTCGTTTCCGTACACAAACGCATATCCTGTGCTCATCAATCTGCAAAGGAAACAATCTTTCAGTGAACTGTACCCCAATTCCAGTTATACAATAGCTTACTTATTTTACTTCTATTCTTGAATTAATTAACCAGTAATTTAAACAAAGAGAAATATTCAAGACAGTGAGTCATCTCAACATGGAAAAACCCCTTGTGTCTACACAACAGCAAAGAACCCAGAAGGGAGAACCATGCATTAACAAAATCCTTACAGACAGTGGTCTAATCCTGTAGCGTCCCAGGTGCATACTGGAATATTGAAAGCAAATCCAGACCTAACAGGGTAGTTATGCTATTGACAGAAATGATCACCATCTCTGATTTACAGAGATATCTGATAATCTTCATTTAAGAATCCTGGTCTTCTGACTTCTCTGCAAACCAAATGCCCTCATCACCTTCAAAGATCGAACATTAAACTTTATACTCAACAAGGTTTTTAAGAGAAGCTTAATGGTTCTTTGTGCACATCCCCTAGCATCTCAGGAAAATTTACAATACAGAGGCTGAGTGACTACTTAGTATATATTGGTATTATTTTATAGTAAAAGGATATTTGAATAACATAACATAATTAACAATAATTTAGACTGTCAATACCTACTAATTTCTATATCATTGAATTACTGAAAAATTAAACCCATGTGATAATGAATACTAAAACATAAACTACTTACTTTTCATATTTATAGACATAAGTATACATTGAAAAATGGAAAACACAGCAAAAATACAGACAGATAAGAAACTTCAATGTTATCAGCGTACTTACAGGATCTGCATTTGTCAGTGGTCTATAATCCAAACTTGCCCTGAAATCTCTTATCATACACATAATTTCGTAATTTGGGTTTGTAGCATCAACATCCTAGGGAAGTAAACAACATAATTTCTAATATACTTTTTTTACTGAAACTGACAAACTTGAGTGTCTTTTATATTTATTTGAGAAAAACTCACGTTAACAGAAATCTTATTTTCCCTCCAAAATGCCAGAAATGTCCCAATATGCAAATTTAATGCCTTTTTCCATTCTGATGCAGCTAATTTACTGATCATAAAACAATTACATGCCTTCTATTTACTGTTTTTGGTCGGCATGCGATAGAAAATACTTTTCATTGGAAGACTCATTAACAGACTACTCAAGAAAGAAATTACTTCTGCCTTCGACAGATTCTTCACACTAAAACACCTCTGAATGACTGCACAGCATACACAGTCAATGCTTCTTAATCAGAGGTAAGGCAGACCAATGGACAGATGGAGACACTCCATTATGCAGGTACAACACACACTGCAGAAGACAATGGCAATACCCAGCTGCCCCAAACACAGCTCTGCTGGATCCAACTCGGTTTAAGAAGCTTCATCCTACTACTGGTCCTGAACTCCTACAATTACTTGGATGCATTGCAAAAGCTTCCACTCTTAGACCCTTGCTAACAAAAGCAATTCTGAGCTACAATCAGGCTTAGGAAGGCTTTCCATCCCTCAAGCAGGAGCCATCAGTACCAGAGCAAATGGATACACAAGAGGCCTTGCGTAGAGCCCCTCTGAGCATTGCTAAGCCTAACCTACAGAGAGCTGAGCTGGGTCTCTGAAGAACTGATCAAACGTCCTTCCTGTTGCTTCTCCTTGAAACTTAGTTTTTACACCATTTCAGGACAAGCTAATCACGCCATACACAGACGGCTCTGGTGCAAGTATCTTCTTAAGTTTTGCACAGCTCCCCCCAAATTATAGAAGGATTTCAAATAATAAGAAACTCCTGGGTCACAGCTGGTTGTGGAAACAGTACCGGCACTCTCAGAGAGCACTGCACTGGTGTTAACAAGCCGAAAGGGACCCAGCTCATGTTCCTGCACCTGTGACACAGCTGATCCTCACACCTCAGCCAAGACTATGTCCTGGAAATCAGAAGTCGATTGTACTTTAATCTTATTCAGCGTAACAACAGTGAACTAAAAACTGCTGACAGTAAGCACACAAAAAAATGTATTCCCACTGAAACATTTCCTTCTAACATTCAGAAAGGAGTATTGCTTATTATGGAAAAACCATTCGCCTAAAATTCTTCAACCTCTGCTTAAAGGTCTTGTCCACCAGAATACAATGCCTGGCTAATTATTGCTGCATTTCACATCAGTATACACAAAGGAACACAAAGCACAGATACATACTGGTTATCAAGACAAACAGAGCTTCCTCATACAGATGTTTAAGACTCAGATTCAAAGGGAGGCTTCACAGGAGTGATAAGATTTTAGCTGTAATGCTAGGCTAAAGTATTTTAATGCCTGGGGATTTTTAATGTTTGTTTCTCAGACATAAAGACATAGTAAAGTTTTGCATTTGTATAAATGGATGTAAATTAGAGAACATGAATTCAACATAGGTGATTTTAGGTCAACTTAGAAACATCATTAAAACCTGATGTACATTGTCTGAATTATTTACTTGGTAGTGGTACTTCTCATGTCAGTAGTAGATTCCTAGTACCTCTCTACAGACTAACACATACACACAGGACTGCCACCAAGATCACACTACTAATTTTGCTAAAGCTTTTACGTCACTGTGACAGAAGGTCATTTAATATTAAGAGATTTTTCTCACAGGATTATCAACCTCATTTTCTTTCACACAAGTTTTTAACAACTTGCTGCCAACCTGCTTGCATGATGAATACCTAAATTATAAATGCATAGACTGGTTTTAAAGGGAAAAAAAAAATCCTAAAAGTTAATGATCAAACTTAAGCCTTAAATAGACCTCCTACAAATCATCAAAGATCATAAATAACAATTTATCATCATGCTGCAACGTGTCATGTACAACAACATGGATATCTAAAAGCTAGAGGTTTGATTATTTTCAATAATACATTTTCCCCAAGAAATAGCTATCTACTACCAGCACTTGACACGCAGAAAAATAGGCAATTGTAAGCAATTATTTCTGTAGGAAGAAAAATAGGGGGAAAACTGCCTAAAATAATAGTTATGAGAGCAATGCAACCAAGCACCAAAATATTTATCAAGCTTGTATACAGGATGAAAACACTTAATTTCATTCTTAGAGTTCATACATAAAAAGTGAAAAAAGCGTTATGATTTTGCAAACTTATCTTGCTGTCATACATTTTCCATCCAAGCTAAATATACTAACCTGAGCTCTTTTTTCTCTAAGTTCCTGCTGCTGTAGCCTTCTTTTTTCACGTTTCTCTTGCAATTTTTCAACCTCTTTTACACAATTAGATTTTCTACGTGCTTAAAGAAAACAAAACAATTTTAAAATTTCTTCAATGTTACATGAATTTAATATTTACGCTGTAACATTTCAATTAGATTAATTTATCATTGGAATGCATTTATATCAACTATCTTTTCAAGCAAATCATGTAATATATAATAATTATGGCAATCATTATCAGACATAATCATGGCAATTTAATTTATAAAATTCATAAAATTAATTAGAAAAAAGTAATGGGAAAGGTACAGTAAGTACACAACCAAAAATGTACAGACAACGATCATCAAAAAAACTGGACAGTTACATGTGATTTCGTGGTTTGAATTAAAAGAAAGCCCAAGCAAACAAAAAGAAGAAAGAAACAACACTGCCATAGTTAAAACAAGATAAAGGAAAAACAAATTCCAAATACTAGTACAACTATGACAAAAGCAAATATTTGTTTAGCCACAGATCTCTGAAAAAGCTCCTCAGGGAAGCCCAGAGACAACTGCACTTGTAGACCATTTGTCTTTTATGGATGACAACATAATCCACGAGAATGTACACATAAAGGCCAGAATGAATGAATCCGTGATACACGGTTTACATACAAGGGGGTCCAAACTCCTTTTTTGCAGCTTGAACTGGGGATATATCTGAAACACTACCATTCTGTTGAGAGGAGAAAGTCTGATCTGGAAGCTGAGAAGGTCGTGCACGTGCAGAACCAGCCACTGCAAAGAAAGGGCACAAAGCTTACCTGGACAAGGAAGAGTAACATTTCTACCCAATTCTGAAAAGCTTTGTTATGACAAGATAAAACAAGAACCCTTTCCAAACATTTAGAACCTCTACTAATAAACATATTTGGTATGCAGGCTTTTTTATCGTTGTGTTATACACCAATACAAGATAATTATTAAGCACCGATGCCGCATGTGCACATTATTAAATACGCCACTGCACGATTAGTACAACTTACTATGTGCATAGATTGAAGCATGTACTTGGGAGACATTCAGTCCTGAAGTTTAAAGTGCTGGAATTTTATTTATATTGTGATTATATGCAAAAAGTTACTAAGAAAAGAAGCCCCACTGTTCCACATTCTCTAGAGCTCCAAATGATCCCACCCCATTGACTCTATGATCTCTGGAGAAGCAAATTGATACAAATGAAAGGCAGCAAAGCACAGCTCAATCTGCTAGTGGAAGAAAGAATAAAAAAAAAAAAAAAAAAAAAAAGGCTTTTTGAGACTGTACTGGAAGGGATACAGATACAATCAGTAAGGCTAAACTTAGGCATTGACTCTGTATGTGCCAAGGATGTCAGTTTCTGAAGATGCAGTGTTGTCTGGTCCCAGTGAATGCAGTGGGAGTGGTAAGCATGCACGACACTTTGGCAGAGATAAGGGCTTTAAATTGTTTTTCGAAGATTTGCTTCAAGCAGCTCTGCTTCAGCTGGCCCGTTTCCTGCACATGCTCCTAACAGAGTCGGCCAGAAGTGTACAGAAGGTGTCTGCTTTGATTAGCAGCCAGAGATGGCACCCTGTACAAATGCCAGCTCACTGTGCATCGTGGAGACAACTGTGAAACAGGTATTGAATGGGACAAACAAGACAAATGCCCAGACCATTCCAAATATGATAGATCTAGTTTATAGCACAAACTGACTACACAAAATAAGACAGTGTGTTGAGAAAAACTTGAATCACAAGGGCAACAAAAGACAAATACCTAGGCTGAATAGTAAGATGCACAGGACCTATTAAAAGGACCTATTAAAAAGTTACAGCACTATTCCATACTAAACAGACCATTTGCTACAAACAACATGTGTGGATGTGAGGACAGCCCACCAGCAAGATGGCTCAAATTTAAACCACATTAGTTCGAAAAAAGTTATGCCCTTCCTTAAAAGATTTCCAGTTTGCTTAACAACCCCAGAGGCAAACAACGGATGAAAGTGGTCCCAGTCATCCACCAAAAGAGTCTGAGCACTTGCAAAGATATGCATGCCAATTTGTCTTTCAAGTTTAAACAGATGGACTAGAATCTAGTCTGAATTAATCACAGTAGATTAATGTTTGGAAGAAGATTCATCGCTATTATCAATTCAAGTTAGCTAAGTTTAACACAGAAAATTCAAATAATAAGCAGTAACTATTCTTTCTCATGTTGTAGATTTATTACATCTGTGTTAATCCAATATATTCTTTTTACCTATCCTCCTGTTGTATTTCAGCATTTTCTGTAGATTTTTCACCATCAGGCTAGAGTGAAAAATAACCCCTAGAGCTTAAGTACTCTTTGAATGAATGCATGCATACACACACACACAGTTACAAAACTAAGTTAAAAAATTGAAAGTGTAAGAACTTTAAGTTCATTACTTAAAATATACTGAAATGCTCAATTATAGTGAAGCAAAATTGAGGGTGCTTTCACTAGAGAAAAGCCACACAGGCTTTTATGTAGCATAATTAACTTAAAATTTTTGCACCTTCAGTTACTTCAGCTTAACTTTCCTAATGCTACATTGCTTGCACATAAATACTAGTCCAAGTATGAATTTCTAAGCATACACAGCAATTGTAGGAACAACGTACCATGTCTCTTATATGTCACATGCATACATGCCAAATGAGAAATACAGAACTATTAAGGAATGTTAGAGAAGCAGGAGGTTAAAATATTCCCACATTTTTCACTTCCTTGAAAAAGGTAACACTTACCTCTATTATCTCTGACGGGGTTGTCATTCTTAATAGGCACCACAGTTCGACGAGTCTATAAAGAAAGAAATCTGTTACTCAATCACCATCTTACTGAAAACGTAAATTGCAGCCCCACCTCTGCTTCGTTCCAGTGAATGAAAATAACATGACATCAGCAATAGAAAGAGGTGACTGCTGCCAAATCCTTCTATGAAAGCCTAGGGTGAAAACTACTTGAACTATACATTCTGTTTCAAAGCAACCTCTCTAAACCTTTTCTCCTTGATATATATTTAGTTATATAAATATTAGTTCCCTAGTTCCTCTCCACCAAACTTATTCTTAAAAAAAATCATAAACTCCTATTCATCATAGGAAAAGAAACATGGTTATCAAATAGCTCCACAGACAAAGTTGAAGTGAAAAATTCAAACATAACAACAAGTACAGGAGTACTACAAGTTGGATATGAGGAAGAAATTCTTTACTGTAAGGGTGGTGAGGCACTGGAATGGGTTGCCCAGGGAAGTTGTGAATGCTCCAGCGCTGGCGGTGTTCAAGGCCGGGTTGGACATAGCCTTGGGTGGCATGGTTTAGTGGGAGGTGTCACTGCCCACGGCAGGAGGGTTGGAACTAGATGATCTTAAGGTCCTTTCCAACCCTATTTTATGATTCTATGATTCTATGCTGCATTGACATTACCAACCTTCAGGATTTTGTTTACTTTGGCTGATGGAGCAGGTGGTGGTAGTGACTCTGGACCAGGTTCAATATCTTCATCAGGTGCAAGATCTGGATTAAGTGAACATATACTCTCCAAGTCAATCTGGGTTAAAAGAATATAAAACACATTAGAGGGGTTGGAACTAGATGATCTTAAGGTCCTTTCCAACCCTAACTATTCTATGATTCTATGATATATGAGTCTTAAAACAATATTCACCCTCTTTATTTCCCGTGCTACATTTGAGAATAAACATTAAATGTATATAGTGATTTTTACCCCATAATTTGTTAATTATACAACCTGAGTTATCTTGGTTTCTGTTCACTAAAAACAGTGTAACCTTTGGTCTTTGTATTAGTTGAAAACACACCCTTCAGGAAAGGCATGAATTAAAAACGACCAGGAGATATTTATTATTTTGCAAACTGATTAAACTAAAACAGAAGTAGACAGTATAACTGTGGTTAATTTGACAAGTTACCGCAAAATACAAAAGGTATTTGGTAACACAAAGATATCTCAATTCTTTGAAATTTCCCTGGCAGTGAAAAATAAGCAGACAAATTACAAACTCCCAAGAAATATAAGCACAGTTGAAACCATGTTAAATTTATTATGTTTTGTTTTTTGGTTTGTGGTTTTTTTGGTTTTTACTTTTGGGTGGTGCGGTGTTTCAGAGGGGAGAGGAGGAGGATGTGTTTTTTCCTTTCAGTTTGTCATTCATCTCAATTTCTCATTTTCTTTTCAATTTCTCATTGAAAATACTGCACAATGTATGGGGGGAGAGGCAGGATCTTAAAAAAAGCTGGCTTCATATCTATTGAAACTTGGTTTTCTAAAAATCTGATGCAGCTTTGGTCTCCATAGACTGTCACTTCTGTCCTGGGTTCAGCAGCAGCAGTCATTTTTTCTCTTTCTTGGTAGCTGGTGCAGCGCTGTGTTTTTTGATTCTGGGCTTGGGAACAGCTCTGATAACACCAGTGTTTTCAGTTACTGCTTGGTAATGCTTTGGTCTGACCAAGGACTTTCGGAGTCTCATGCTCTGCCAGGGAGGGGGGGAAGCCAGGAGGAAGCAGAGACAGGACACCTGACCGAACCTGACCAAAGAAGTTACTCCATACCACAGTACATCATGCCCAGGATGGAAAGCAGAGAGCAGAGACCTGGAAGGGTGGGGGGTGCACTGCGTGGTCGGGCTTGGTCAGGCTGGGTGAGCAATTGTATTCTTTCCTTGTATTTGCCTGGTCATTATCATTATTGGTGGTAGCAGTAGTGATTTGTGTTATACTTTAGTTACTAAACTGTTCTTATCTCAACCCGTGGGAGCTGCATTCTTTTCAGTTCTCCTTCCCATCCCTCCAGGAGCAGGGGGAATAAAGAAGGGGAAGTGAGTGAGAGAGAGACTGCATGAGTTAGAGAGGCTTAAACCACGACACACTTCCCTGACTGGACCTTTCAAAAACCTCACTGCTGTAGTTTCTCTGTGTCCAGAGGGCCAAGCTCTGCTGATGAGATCACCAGGATCGTCTCGCCTTTTTTTTTTTTCCCCTCTTTCCTGTGTTTTCACAAAACTGGTGAAGAGCAATTATTTCCATGCTGCTTCACCAAATCTCAGCTGAAATTGGCTAACATGGTCCAAAATTTAAAGGAAAAGGGAATACAAAGATGTTACACACAAAGATACAGTTTCTCAAGGAAAGCAAGGCTGGAAAATTATTGCCAAAACTAAACACATCGTAAATAAACTAGCAGTTGAGTTCCTCAATAATACTAAACAAAAAAAACTTTCTAATCTAGCTTTTACACTAGTTTCCTGTCCAAACTCGAGTCACTTCTCTCAAAAAATTTCATTTTTCTACCTGTAAGAAGAGGATAATAAAGTCAGCCTCTGTTAATCAGATAAAAATAACTACTTAAAAGCTATGACGTAGCTCAGGAAGTCAAATTCCATACAAAAGAAACCAGCATTTGCCCAGCAGCTTCCATGCAAAAAAGTCTGTAAGCAAAGAATCAAGCAAATTAAGATTTATATATTCTTTTTGTTTCCACTGCAAATTCCAAAGTAATATTCATGTAGACTACATATTTTTAAAAAGAAAAGTTCTAAATAATGAAGTTTACCTCTTTGCCTTTAGTATCTCCATTTTCAATCCATTCAACAGTTACACTTTCATTTTCTTCATTTAGAGATGTTACCATAGCTTGGTGGATTCGGCCTAGAAAGCAAACACAAATGATCATTTATTAGCTGGTGGGAAAACTTTCCACAAATTATTTTCATTCCTGCACCAAGACATGCAGAGAAAGGCAGGAAGAAGAGGGTTAAAAAGACTTAGGTGATAAAAGACAAAATGATTCCTGGCCACACACTGTGACATAGCTCAGACCAGATCCATCAGTGGAGAAACTTAACAATTGGCGTACTAGTGAAGAATGAAATGAATAGAAAACTGAACGGTAAATACCACATGAAAGCCACACCACTCAGACTCTCTTTTCATGACAAGAAAAATTCAATACCATGAGTCTTCCACAGGCCATAAGTCTCTCAAAGCATGTTTCACATCAGCTTGTTTGTCCCCCTTCTAGACTGATACAACACTGTACGTCCCAATACAGGAGTGAAGCTCTCTGAAATTGTACTCTGATACCCATTTCTTATGGGCATCCAAACAGTTGGTAACTTAACTATAATTAAACTGCCAGCAACTACAATACAAACCCTCATTTTCAAACCAGCTGCTTACACAGACTGCTGAGCTGGAGTTAAGTTGTCACTGGTTTGACTTCTCCAGTGAAAGACCCAGCAAGCTCCCATAAAGTACAATAAAACCAACAGGAGTAAGGATTCTTCTTATATACTGAGCGTACAGCAAATTCATGTCCTACTTGCTAAGCACAGTGGCAAGGACCAATTGGAAGAGCAGGATCAGGACCCAGGTCTCACACTGATTTCACATCTTTGCTTTGCTCGAAGACTACTAAGAATTGGGGTTTCTAAAGAAAACTAGCCAAATGCAACTGTTCCTGTAACATCCTCCTTTAATGAGCCATAGCACAGACAAGCAATCCCTCATTCCATACACCCCAAGCCACCCCACACACGCCCAAGACCATGTAGAGCTCCCATTCCAGAGCAGTCCATGCATGTTCTTCTGCTGCTGCCCAGCACCAGCTGCCAGGCAACAACAGAATGGTCCTTACCCGTCTGCTCCAGCCTGCATTTCCTCTGCCTTGCACCTTCTGTTCTACTTCCCCAAAGCTCCCAGACCTCCAGAACCACTCTGATGATTGTTTCAAACTTTTGGTTTAGCCATTTCAGTTATAATTCGACAGTTTCTTACAGTTAATGTTTTTATACAGTCTAAGCCTCTTAGGACCTGCTGAGGGACAGAACAGAAGAAAAACTTTGCCCAATATCCTGAATTATGGTTTAAACACAACCAGTTCTGTCTCTGTTCCCTCTCAGCTTCTTGTGCCCCTCCTCACTGGCAGGGCATGAGAGACTGAAAACTCCTTGACTTAGAGTAATCACTATTGAGCAATAACTAAAACATCGGTGTGCTATTAGCATTGTTTTCACACTAAATCCAAAATAGAACACTGCACCAGCTACTAGAAAGAAAATTAACTCTATGCCAGCCAAAAACAGGACACCTACCTAACAGCACAAGTAACAAATGTATACTGTTAATATTTATTTTATTGCAAAGACTGCCTAAACATTCACACCTAGTTAAAAATTAAGCAAGAAGAGTGACTATGGGGAAGCATCATGGAAGGTAACAGCAAATCTGTGTACTCTAATATGATGGGCAGAGGAAGAGACTAACTGAAATTCATGTGAGGCATAGCACTAAGGGGGTTCACAGAGCAGCCAGTCCCCCTGGGCAGCACTGCTTTCACATCTGCAGTACGCATCTTACCAGCAACATATATTACAGCCTCTGCACTTGTCCTTGCCCAAAGCATAACATTCACTCCGCCACTAAAGAAGGCTAGGTGGATTTTTTTACTTAGAAAAAGCCTCCCCCTTTGCTTCACTTGGCTCCTTTCCCCCCACACTCACTTGTCTTTATTTCCCTGACCCATGCTTTGTCTTAACAAGCCCTTCCATTTGTGCTTCCCGAGCATCATTCTCCCAGTGCCCCAGCTATGGGCTGCAGGGACAATCTGTCCTGCATTCCTCACCGAGGCGCTACCAGATGCGCGGACAGGGACCACCACCACGCACAGGCACTCCTCCCTTTCTCCTCACTCAAAGGAGGTTGTGTAGGCATGCGTCCTGCCCTCAGGACTCCACCTGAATTCTGCTGGTGGCTGGGCTGAAGCAGCCTCACTAAGCATGATGCTCTCTCACCTTATTTTCTTGGATGAGCATTTCTGTGCAAGCTTTCTTTGTGTAAGGTCCTCAGCACCTTTCCATCAATTTTTCTGTATTTAATAACCTCTTTTGCACAAGAACACCCTGCTGTAGAGCTGTTTCAATTAGCTATCTGGTTCACCGGCAAAGTAGCAACAGAAGCTACCATGTTCCTGTAGCCACTCCCACAAAGAGCATGCTGATAACACATAAGGAGGACAGCAGTGTTATTAGCATTGTTTTCAGACTAAAGCCAAAACATAGCACTGCACCAGCTGCTAGGAAGAAAATTAACTCCATCTCAGCCATAGAGGGACACAAAAACTGTGGGAACTGGAAGACATTTAGTTGGTATAATCTGCTACTGTTTTAAGGTTTGATCCAGCCGTCAATCCAGAATCAAGCGAAATATGATACATTAAAAATGCAAGTTTAGCTAAACACATTCTATACAATGATAATAAGCTATAGTATGGTACAAATCTTATAAATTTTGAAGAAAAGCTCTATTCACAAAGTGTGTGACACTGTATTAGTCATGCAGCCATCATGTAAGTCCTATTACCTTCTCCTGTGCTCTATTACTTTTGACATAGAATGAATAACAATAATAATTTAAAAAGGTTTTATCTTTGCCCTAACAAGGGAAAAGAGATCAAAGCAGGCTGATGAATGAACAGAAAATACTGAACTCTCTCACAAACACAGTAAGCCAGCATGCTGTAACAAAAGAATCACAATAAATCTTCCATCTCAGTGCCAGATTTCATCTATTCCCTGGCCAAGAAAATCAGAACTGAATAAAAAAAAAATTAAAAAATAAAAAGAAAGAAAACATTTTAAAAAGTTACGTCCATCTTTCAAATATTCTCAAAATGTTCTCAGCTTAAATAGAAAATGTATATTATAATGTTTAAACTGGCAATCTACCCATACAATTTTTTCCTAAAAATTCTTTTGTGTTACTAAAAGTTACATGTTATTGATGTGCCAGAAAGCACATTTACATCTTTACAATTGCCTCTTGCTCTCTGCAAACAGTATTCCATTATATTTTTCTAGTACACAGCTGAATACAGCAGCTGGGAAATTCAGGAATGCCAGCAACCAATTAGGCTGGCATAAACCTCGTCTAGCATATAAAGCAAGACCAAGCTGCAAACACTAAAGCATAAGAGCCAAATCAATGTGCGTAGAATGGTTGAAGGTAACACCCCTGATTTCTGGTGCTTTTTCTAGAGTCAATATCAAAATATGAAATGTAAACATGCTCATGTTAACACAAACATGCATCAGGACAAAGGGAAAAAGGAACAAGTGATTCAGAAAGACTATCTTCAAGCACACATCAAAAACAAAAGAAAGTAGTGCTAATACGCTGACTCTTCACTTGGCCTTTCTTTAATTTCAAGTGCCTTGCCTCACACAATTAGAATTCACATCACATGCAAAACCTTTTCTGGGAAGTCATTCCATTGCTGTATGTCTCAAAACTAAGGGAAAAGTTATTTGAAAAGGCTATTACTTGTGTGAATATGTTCTGTCATACAGTGTGTGGCACCTGGCTTATCTCCTACTTGACCAGAGATTGCAGAAAATATTGCTGCAAATACAGCAATACAACACTGGAAAGTATTGGCTTCAGATACTTTAATTACCTAAAATAAATATAAGTTACAAAATCCTTCCCAAAAATCAGTACAAGTGAAGAATATCAATTCTCTATTCCCACCCTTCCAAGTCATCCAATAAACATCTGACAAACAGAAGAAAACAAGCATAAATATCTGCAGAAATATCAGATAAATCTCCTCTGTTGTAAGAGTTCTTAGGGCAATTATTCGTGGAAAAAAACAGGTTCAGGAAGTACCAGCAAAAGCAAATAACCAGGACTAAATAAAACTTTTTAACTAACCCTCAACAAACACAGGACTGCCAACAGACTGCAAATACCAAGCTGTACTTAGATCCCTAACCCTAAGCAAACTGAAGAGTTTCTACCTGCAAAATTTCTCCAAACCATCAAAATTTTGAAGCAGTGATCAATGACAGTACTAAAACCATGGTCCTTTCATCTTCTTCATACTTTTCAAAAACCTGTGTTAGCAATACTAAATATTGGTTGATGTTTTCTAAATTACAGACCAGGAAACAGCTAACATGTAACCCAAACCCCTTTGCACTCTCCCAGATGATTCAAGAAATAAGGTTGGGAAAATGATCACAGCCTTCCCCACTTTCTCATAAAAGTTCACATCCCCCTTGCTCCCCCCCAAAGACACTGTACTCACAGATCTCGTGCAAGAGTTTTGTGAAGTTTTAGAAACACCTTTGAGTTGTAATAGTTAAAAATCTATGCATAGGCTCTGGATCAGGCCACGGACAAAAAAAGTTCGTAATTTCCACTACCACCTTCTCATTCTTCCCCCAAAAACAGTAGGAGGACTCTGCCTGGCAGCGTTATGCTACGACTATACTACAGTTATTTAAGTCTTGTCAGCTCAAAGCCAGGCAATCATTTTTAGCAGGACCAGGCTATGGCAATGTTAACAGACCCAATACTCAGTCAAGAAAACTTACAGCTTTATGTTATATCCTTGCCACATCTTTAGGAGCACAAATGCATTATATTAGCTCAGGCAGTGGTTCACTAGCAGAGCATTTAGCTTTCTAAGTGTACCAACACCATGTTTCATAGACAAATGCAAAAATATACTAGACCTTAACATCTGCTAAAGTCCTGCTGAGGACGACCATTGCAACAGAAGCTGCCCAGTCCCTTAAAGGATTGCAACAGGCATTTGTGAAATAGCCGAGATTTTCCTAATCACATTAATGAGGGACTCATCTCTCATCTAGAGACACCTGGACAAGATTGACCTTCACCTTATGCCACTTGAAATTCAAGAAGTAGGATTGCAAGAAGTAAAATTTTCTTCACTCTTTTGAACATAATATAAACCCCAAGTTGCATATAAAATATACATGTGTGTGTATATATATGCTTAGGAGGAAAATGAGGCTGCAAATCCAGAAGCAGCATTTACAGGAATTACCACGGTCCAGAACATAGTCTCCTGTGCTCAGGGCTCCAATCCTGGCAACTCTGATGGAAGGGTTTTCCTGCTGTCACAGAGCTCAGGGAAGTGAGAAATAATCCTCTATTCACCCAACAATGCCTGCAACCAAACTTGCAAGGAAAAAAGATAATTCGAGGCTTGGCGTCTCCAGCAAAGTCAACTGTGGGGAAGTCCCTGTGCAAGCGATCAGCGCTTGTCATGGTCTTCCCTGCACTACACAGACAGTCCCGCTGCTAATCCCCCAAGAAAAAACAGTAGTTACTAGTGACTGGTGCTTCTGTCTCCACAACAGAAAACATGTTTGTGGATAAATTAAACTTTGAAACAAAATAACATCAAACGAGTAGCCTATTTTCTTTATATCTACCACAGTTACACACCAGTTTTGTTTTACTTATACAGATTTTGGTTTTGCCAGCCTTCTTGTTGTCTTCTCTGTTACCTTAGTTACAGCATTATCATATGTAGTACCTGACTTATTTCTAAAGCAAGTTCTTACTTATGTATAAAAATACAATTTTAAAGATGTATTTTAATAATCATTTTTGTGAATGATACCTCACTACTAACTCACTTTTATTCTCTAAATTATTACAGCAGTACCCAAGTCCTTCAAATGACAAGCATGTTGCAACCACATTTTATGACCTCTGTAAATCTCTACAGTGTAAAAGACAAGGATTTTGAGAACAGAAACTAGTATTCCCCAAATCAAGTTTCCCATATCTGCCTGTGTATTTCAGCTTTGAATTAAAATTCAACTTATTCTTGACCTCATCTAGAAAGCTACCAAACTCAGAAAAATCACCATCTAAGATGTATCTGATTTCTGTGCAAAACCCAATCGAACACAGTGGTTTAGAAAAAAAAATTCACAGATCTTACTGACAGTCCACTAATAAATGAGGAAGGGAAAAACCCCAACACACAAACATGCCACAAACAGCCCACTTAATGTCCCTCATCCAGCCAACAGGACACAAGTGATTTTTTTCATTCCCTTTGCATTCAAACAAGCTCGTCCACTCCAGACTGCTAAACTGTCCTTTGCCATGCTCAGCCTAGCTGAACTTGTTAGCTGTCCATACTCTGCACCTTCCCTAAAGCAGCTACCTAGAGCTAAATCCCAGCACTGCTGCCACAGCTTTTGTTTCTCCAATAACTGTCAAATCTCCAGTCTTTTCACACTGTGATTCATTGGGATTTTCTGCTGAACTTTTTTTCTGCAAGCCAATATGTAAAATTTCCCTTTATGTTCAAAAATGTTTCCTGTGGTTTCCCCAATTAAATGAATATTTTGGTTTTTTACTTCACTTCAAGGCAAGTCCAGTTTCTTTTTGGGGGTGGGGAATTAATACTCTTTTAAAGCACATTTCAAAGTGCATTATTTTACATTAATGAGTTCCCCCTAAAACATCATCCCTTTATTGGCTTTCAGAAGCTTCAATTGCCAATGAAATCAATGACAGCCATCCCATCTAACAGCCTTTTAAGGCAGGAAAAATGGTCTGCAGTGTTGGATTGTTCCATGCTAGAGTCAGTTCTGATTCTATTACTGTTGCACTTGCCTGGTTTCATCACAAATCCTTGGTTATTAAGATGGCAATTGAAAGGGAGTGGGATTCAGATCCCAAATCTGGAGTAACAAAGATGGGTGCTGCGACCAGTATGGTGATGGGCACACAGCTGCCACAGAAGTGATAATATACAGTGTTATATATCAGTTAACATCATAGTAAGTAATTCATTGGCTATTCTCACCCAAAATTAAATCCCCCTAAGGTACACACTGGACTTCTACATCTTCCCACATTACCCATCAAGAACATCTGGGTCCCTGAGCAAAGGCAATCCAACGAGTGGGTGTGCCTTTACCTGAAGCAGGAATAACCCAGACTGTCTTCCACAGCAAATTCTTTATGTGCACCACAGAAACTTTATCCCCTTCCACAGCATGTAAAAGTTCTGACTGGGCTGGACCAGCCCTGTTGGGAGATCTTCTGGTGTTGACCAATCAGGTGGCCTTTGGTAAATGTGTATCCCACTGTTTGAAAGTCCCATCACCCATTACTCTCAGTGTAGTTTTTAACAGCCCATTGTACCGTTCGATTTTCCCAGAGGCTGGTGCATGGTAGCGGATGAGATATACCCACTCAATGCCATGCTCTTTGGCCAAGTGTCTATAAAGTTGCTCCAGAAATTAGTCCAATTGTCTGACTCAGCTCTCTCTGGGGTGCCGTGTCACCACAAGACATGTTTCTCAAGGCCCAGGATAGTGTTCCAGGCAGTGGCGTGGGGTACAGCGTATGTTTCCAGCCATCCAGTGGTTGCTTCCACCATGGTAAGCACACAGCGCTTGCTTTGGCGGGTTGCTGGGAGTGTGATATAGTCAATCTGCCAGGCCTCTCCATATTTGTACTTCAGCCATTGTCCTCCATATCAGAGAGGCTTTAACCACCTGGCTTGCTTCACATTTCATGTTCATGGATAACCTGTGTGATAGTGTGTCCATTGCCAAGTTCACCCCTCAGTCAGAAGCCCATCTCTATGTTGCATCTCTGCCTTGACAGCCTGAGGTGCCATGAGCCCACTGGGCTAAAAATAATTCAACCTCATGTTGCCACTCTAAATCCACCTGACCCACTTCAATCTTAGCACCTTTATCCACCTGTTGGCTGTTCTCGTGTTCTTCAGTAGCCTGACTCTCTGGGTACATAAGCATCTAAAAGATGTACCTTCACCACCACGTTCTGCACTAGGGCAGTGATATCTTACTATAAGGCAGCAGGACAGATGGGTTTACCTCTGCGCTGCAAGTTACCCTGTTTCCAGAAGTGAATAACTAATGAATGGGAAAATCAAGCCAGCCAGTCCTAAAACTGATCTCAGAAGGCATACTATTAGGTTGAAATTATTAGGTATGCTGTCAGATTCATTATACTCTTATATTAAACTTGATCTGAATATTTTTTCATACTCGCTGAAATATTTTACTGAAATTCAGAGAAACTTTGTAATAGATCAATACCAGTAATGCTGCACAAAGCCTCTCCCATACTGACAAGAAAGCAGGACTAAGCTCAGGTCAGGTCACCCTGCACTCAGCCCCATGACTCAGCACCATGTTTACCTGTTCCACCTCTAAGAAAGCAATAAATAGCAGCACTTTGGCATATGGATGACCTGGGGAACTACAGACCAGTCAGTCTCACCTCCGTGCCTGGCCAAATCTTGGGGCAGATTCTCCTGGAAGGCATGCTGAGGCACATGAAAAACAACAAGGTGCTTGGTGACAGCCAGCATGGCCTCACTAAGGGGAAATCCTGCATGACCAATTTGCTGGCCTTCTATGATGGGGGTACAGGACTGATGGACAGGGGTAAAGCAGTTGATGTCATCTACCTGAACTTGTGCAAAGCGTTCGACAATGTCCCACATGACATCCTTGTCTCTAAGTTGGAGAGACATCAATTTGATTGGTGGACTACTTGGTGGATAAAGAACTGGCTGCGTGGCCGCACTCAAAGAGTTGTGCTCAATGGCTCAAAGTCCAGCTGGAGACCAGTAACGAGTGGTGTCATTCACGGATTGGTGTTGGGACAGGTCTTTCAACATCTTTGTTGATGACATGGAGAGTGGGATTGAGTGCGCCCTCAGCAAGTTTGCCGATGACACCAAGCTGTGCGGTTCGGTTGATACGTTGGAGGGAAGGGATGCCATCCAGAGGGACCTTGACACGCTTGTGAGGTGGGCTGATGCCAACCTGATGAAGTTAACCATGACAATTGCAAGGGCCTACACGTGGGTTGGAGCAATCCCAGGCACACCTACAGGTTGGGTGGAGAATAGATTCAGAGCAGCCCTGCGCAGAAGGATTTGGGGGTGTTGGTCGATGAGAAAATTAACATGACCCAGCAGTGTGCGCTCACAGCCCAGAAAGTCAACCGTATCCTGGGCTGCATCAAAAGGAGCATGACCAGCAGCTCGAGGGAGGTGATCCTGCCCCTCTACTCTGCTCTCCTGAGACCTCACTTGGAGTACTGTGTGCAGTTCTGGTGTCCTCAACATAAAAAGGACATGGAACTGTTGGAACAAGTCCAGAGGAGGGCCACAAGGATGATCAGGGGACTGGAGCACCTCCCGTATGAAGATAGGATGAGAAAGTTGGGGCTGTTCAGCCTGGAGAAGAGGAGGCTGTGTGGAGACCTCATAGCAGCCTTCCAGTATCTCAAAGGGGCCTATAGGGATGCTGGGGAGGGACTCTTCATTAGGGACTGCAGTGATAGGACAAGGGGTAACAGGTTCAAACTTAAACAGGGGAAGTTTAGATTGAATATGAGGAAGAAATTCTTTACTGTAAGGGTGGTGAGGCACTGGAATGGGTTGCCCAGGGAAGATGTGAATGCTCCAGCACTGGCGGTGTTCAAGGCCGAGTTGGAAAGAGCCGTGAGTGGCATGGTTTAGTGGGAGGTGTCCCTGCCCATGGCAGCAGGGCTGAAACTAGATGATCTTAAGGTCCTTTCCAACCCTATCTATTCTATGATTCTATGATCTATCCTCCACTATTTGCTACTACTTTTAATCAAGGCGCTACACATTTCTACAATGTTTCAATTAGATTTATAATTTTTCCTCTTCTTTAAGTGCAAAATCAAGTAGGTTGAGCTGTTATCACTTCTAAAATTGATGTCAATGTTACGGCAAATGGCACCATGACCTAAAATCCTTCTATTCAGTTATGCTGGTTTTGTTGTTGGGGTACCACTACATTCATTCTTTTTTTGTGGGGTGGAGGCAACTCCTGTAAGGCCCTTTCACTTGCTGTCAAGTTAGATTGTGTCATATTCTTAGTGAAACATGGCACAACCCATGACCAACCCTGTCATTCTCAAGCAGCACCCAGTTCTAGGTTGCAATAGGGGGGGAAAAAAAAAAAAATCAAATCCTGGACATGCTTCTGTATCTTTTCTAGACCCACCATGCACAGAAACCCTAAGACAACTGGTACAGGTTGGTCCATGTCCACAGCAGCCCTGGGACAGACCTTTCATGGCACATTGCTCACAACTACAGCACTTAGCGCCCAGCCCAGGTTCCTTAGCTGCGCCTATAGTAGCAAGTAGCAGAGCTGCAGAGCAAAGCAGGGGGTGCTAGAGATCAGATATTCACACCACACGCTTCAGAAGGGACTTGGGGGAGTCTAGTGACATGGACTGAACACCCCTTGGAGTGCATCATGTACATATCTGGAGTGTAACCTCCAGCTAAATTTTAGCCAAAAGGAATTTAGTGTGCTCCAAGGCCACTTTCAAAGTGAACTAAATCATAGCATGAGGAAGCAAGGGATGATCAGAGGATACATGTCCAAAGTCCATTTTCTTTCTCAACTGACATCCTTCTAAGAGATGCAACCCTGTGGTCCCAAGCAGCATGCCTTGAGCCCTAAGACCTCTCCATTTTTTTGTTATTCACCCTAACCTACACAAAAGTGAGAAAACTGCTGTGCAGCCTCTAACTATGATGCTTTTAAGAACATGAACAGGAGCATATGCTGTACACCTAGGGACATACACAAGCATATGGAAGTGTAATGCTTACTAAAACACAGGACTGTCTGAGCAGTCAGAGACAAATGATCCAGTTCAGGTCTCTTAAGAAGACGTCAAGGAAGTTTAGGTTTCCTATGAGAGGTAGGTCATCTGGTTCACTACAGAAGGGAGCCTCAAAGTGAACCAGCACGTGTGCAATGAGAATGTTCATGGTACCAGGACAGGAGACTAAAACCAGGAGCAAGATAAATTCACAATCGGAACAATCTAGACCATTAAATACTGCAATCCCCTGTACAAGATTACATGCGAACAAGTGCTAATGAAGGACAGGACTGGGGAAATGAAGCACTGTCTTCTTTTATGATACAAGCCTTTCAAAATATTAGCTAGAAACTTACACATTGTCTTCCAGCCTGGTGTTCAGTCACACTCTGAATTACACTAGTTTTGGAGTCTGACCCTTGGGCAAGACAGCATTTTGGGTAGTCAGATGCCATGACTTCAAAAGAGCCTCTCACATACAAGGGAGTATACAAAAAGGTGGCAAATGAGCTTCAACATGGACAAAAGAAAGTTAATGCAGCCAGAGAAAAATACTCTGTATTATGGGCATACAATCCTGAAAATGGAACTATAAGTTACACCTCAAGTAGGAGATCCTTAAGTTAACACAGTTCTCTTAAAACTCCGACTCAACACACAGCTACAACAGAAAAAAGGAAGCCTGTAAAACATAAAAGCAAGTGCCATTTTCAAACTATAAATAAAACTTTGTTACATGCACATCTCAAGTACTGTGGCACTATTCTTCACACCTCAAAAGAAGATGTAGCAGAATTAGAGGAGGTAAGGAAAAGGACATCTAAGTTAACAAAGAGAATGAAGATACTAAGGTGGGTGAGACTGCTCACTTTTGAGGAAAAGACTGGGTGGATTTGGTTGCACTTTACAACAATAAAGGACAAAATTAGTAGGAATCATTTCTAAACTCCTGCAACACTGAAGTTTGGAGCACTCCCTTAAGGCACACTGGTTGCAGTAATGTAAAAGTAGTAACGTCCATTTCCATGCAGCAAGCAGGGAACTTCCCAATCTTGCTTTCAAAAGAGGTTGTGGAGGCAGACAGTGCAAGTTGGGTCAGAAAGGTATTCAATAAATTCAGACAATAGGTCTACAAATGGCTATTTAATAGGACTAAGCAAAGCTGTACTTCTAATATCCCAGATATAATTCTGGGTATTGGGGGAAGACAAAGACTGCAGACAGTAACAAGGCTGACCTGCTTTCCCTATATAGTCTCTCCTATTATTGTTGGGCTCCATGAACCATCACTTTGATCTACGGGGGTACTTCTTACATAGTAGTAAGTGTATGTCAAGGAGATGGAGGAACCTCCAAAAAAGCAGAAATGCTTCATAAGTGTTTTGTTGTGGGTTTGTAGGCTTTTTTTTAAATAATCACATTCTCCAATAAAAGTGGGGGGGGGGGGGGGGGGAAGGGTTTTCATTTGCTTTTCTTAAAGTGAACTTCTTCACACAACAACCTCCCTTTGAAGTGTAAAAAAAAAAAGCCTAAAACAAAACAACAGTAATCTACCCGCTTTCAAAATTCCTGCAAGGTTTTCCAACACTGCTCCCTTTCACAGCCTATATAAACCCCCTTCAGTTCTCAGATTTAAGAAAGATGAAGCAATCAGAGCACCAAACTTCATTCAGATGAGAACAAGAAGTTAATGTATGCCATGATGGTATTATCTGTCCTCTATCACAGTTTCCTTTGACTGCTGCTGTGTAAGTGAAGGTTTT
Organism: Ara ararauna; assembly: GCA_028858755.1. NCBI lineage: Eukaryota > Metazoa > Chordata > Aves > Psittaciformes > Psittacidae > Ara > Ara ararauna. Next base: position 87,500,905 of record CM054410.1, read on the forward strand.
CATTCAATTTCTGCTATGACATTCACATATTTCCTATTAGTTGACAACTTGTAAACAAGTTCCAGGAATAGTTCAATGACCTCTATTTTTTTTAACTTTGTAAAACTGAACATAATTTGACATATTTTTGTACATTTAGTCAGCAGTTCCTTGGAGTCTTTAGGACAATTTCACAGGCAGCTTCTTTAAAATCTTTTAAAACTGCTTCTGAAAGTTCCTCTCCAGAATACTTTGCTATACGCTTCTGCAAATCAGTCTTCTGTGTTCAGTATAGATTTCAACACAGTTATCGTATATAGAAGCAAAAATAGATTTAGTCAAGTATTTGTTTCAAAGAGCATTGGGGTTTAGTGAATGTTGAAATTTTTTTAGCAACAAGATTTAAGACTGTGGTGGATTCAAACAGTGTGGTAAATACCCTCTGCCAAAAGATTGACAGGACTTGGCCAGTCTTCTGCCTCCCTTCACCCTTCCTCATTTTGTTTATTGCCTGAATATATGGCAGAGACCTTCTTTTCGTGATTTTCTCTACTTTGTCTGAAGCTGACAGTAGCTGCCTAGAACAATAGCTTCCTGCGCCACACAGAAAATTTCTACCAGCACTTCCTATAGTTGTTTCCAAATAGCAGCATTTGCCTTTCATAACCCACCCTGTTAAATAGTGTTCTGTTGTTTGTTTGCTTTTTCCATGTCCCTTACTTTACTATGTTATGTTAGTAAGAATATGTACCATTACTCAATTTATTAGAGCTGCAAACTGTTGCTTCTGGTTAAAAAACCAGAAACCTTTACTCTTGAATGTTGTATTTTTCCCTTATCTCAACAAGTTCTAAAAGCTCAAACCAACAAGAAAACTAAGTAACATTTTAATTCTTCTGTGTTTGATGAAAGCTTATTATAACTTAGAAATCATAAGGTTGTGATTTATATTCACCTCATTCATCACAATCTGAATTCAACTACATGAAAACATAACCCAAAATTGAGTCAAAAACTTGGAGCATTCCAATATCCAGGCATGTATGTGCTTTTCAAACTGAATTAATTCCGGCTGCCTTCTTCCTGGAGCCAGAGATCTCATCACCACATCACTATGCATGCCTGCATCTCTAGCAAATGCTTTTATAGATCCATCAGAAATACATTTCAAACTCCATATGTAGTTCAGCCACAAAGAGAAAGTAAGAAATTCTAGTGACTGTCAAATACGCACCACTGTGCAACAAAAAATCTAAAGCAAAACTCTGCAAGGGCACAAGTATGCAATGCACCTTTCTTCTGATGAGAAAGTTATAAGCAAAGCCCACCTCTGCCCACTCACACATTCAATGCATTCATCCACTGAAGGTAACTCTTAACATACTACCTGTAAGTAACAGAAGAGACTGAAAATACTCGTGCTTCCAACATCTGAGATTACACAAAGCTGCCAGTGCCTGATAGCAGCCATGAGAAGCTCAAACTTTCACTTGACAAAGCTTCAGCAGTAACTTGAAAGATAGTAAGATTCCCTTGCATGAAAAGCATGACCGCCCATCAAAACGAAGCAACTGGAAAAGACACTTATCTGCATGCTACCTGAAGTCGCTTTGTTACTGCTTGGGACTGGACAATAAGTTTTACAGTGTCAATGTTGCAAAAGGGGCAAGGAACTCACCAAACTAACCCCTTTACGAGTCTGTGAAGCTTATTAGCAGGTTGTGCCTGATGCAAAAGCAAAATTAAGAAACTCTACTACCACATTCAAGTCTTTAAGCAGCAAAATTCTTCATTCTTCTTTCTCAGAAGTCAAATACAAGATCAGACTCAGTGTTGCTAAACAAGACCCCATTCAAAACAAAAACAAAAAATCAAGTGGCTTAATTACTAAATCTAACTGATGATTCACATTTTTTAAAATGTCACTTAAAGTTTTGGTTGGGCACACAGTTTTACAGCGTTATCTTCAAGAACCTCTACCTACTGCTTTTAACTAAGCAATTCTAAAATTAACCTGAGATCCTAGCAACATGGAAAACTGAATTTAGACTGTAATAGTAAAGAGTCTTCTAGGCATGTTCTGCTCATGTAAATGATTCAGTACACTACACGTGTTATAAAAGCTACAAGCATAAGCCTGATAAATTAATTTTCTTTTCGAGGAAAGATAATTCTGATTTTTCACACAGCTTTATTACCTTTTGTCTAACACATGTAAAATCCAGTTTTACCTATTTAACAATGGTCAAATTCAAACACAGCAAAATTAACTGCACAGAACACCTTTTAACAGGGAAATGGCATTGCCATCTTTGCAACATCCTCCCAGAGAACAATGATCTGTGGCTGATGTATTTTCCAGGAGTGATTACCAGGCATGGAGAAGAATGGCACAAGACAGGAACATCTAGCGCCCTCCTCTACCTCCAGTGGTAGCTCCACTCGAGAAAAGCATTTAACATGGTAGGTGTACTCTACCAACTTCCAGTAAATCGACTGTTTATGGATGATCTAAGCCACAATTGACCTGTTTACCATGTGTGCCTTCCAGGGACATGAACAAAATGAATTTCCAGAGTATCAAACACAGTCAGTACTGTCTCACAGCTAAACACTACAGAAATCAAAGCATTCCTTTACAGAGGTTAAAGATGTGGGAAAATCATGTCAGTCACCTGTCTACCTATATACTGGGAACACTATAGGAAACAGTAGGTTTTTTAACTCTTTGAGTGAAAATAAAAGAATAGTACTCAAACAGCAATACAAAAATGTGAAAGTTCTAAGGAAAGAAGACAGAAAAAGAACCAACAGCACATGTGTCTGCACATACACAATATGAACAGATTTGAGGATACAGTTAAACATAGTTTAAAACAATTTACATCTGGATTACAGTAGCTTTAGTTCCCTGCCTGCCCCTCCACCCCCTTCCTCCCTCCCTCACTTCCCCACAACACATTTAACTAAAAACTAACACAGATGCACAGTACAGACAAGCAGCCCAGAGTTAAACATCTCGAACAGCTGTGGAATCACACTAATAGCCAAAATTAACTGCCACTAACTTAATCATGATGTGTGTCCAACAATCTTACCTGAGTACAAAAATATCTACTACAACCCAGGAAAATTTGATCCAAAGAATATAGCTAGGAACATTTGCTTCAGTGTCAATGTTCAGTATTAAGAACAATTTAAATAAAATCTCAAGTACCAAGTCACAATACAACCCCAAGTACCACGTCACAATAAAACTCAGCAGTTTGGAACATATAACTGCAAGCAAGTTTTTAAAAAATTACATTAGAAAGAACTGTAACTATTTCCTCCAGAAATACAAAAAGACCTCTGATAAGATGGAAGTGGTAAAACTGGAAAACATACATGAGCTTTCAAGCAAGCAAAAAGAATTGCTCATATACCTGAAAGCTTATTTGTGGTTTTGAAACAGATAAACAGATGTAACAAAGAAAGTATCACAGCTCCACAAAACCTTTCTACCCTGCATCTGGAAATACACGCTGAAAACATCTACATTTCCAAATAGTTTTAACTATGCTACAGAGGCATGACTATTAAAAGCCTATGTCTTCTTAAATACTCTTCAATTTTAAATTACAAATGTCATCCTGCCTGACCATGTATTTTGTTTACTAGACATTCTTACTACTGGATAAAGTCAAGACTATTTCGTAGTCCTTACTGTGGACTTCCATAGTTTGCATTACATTAGAAATTTAACTCTGAAAAGTTAACATAAGCCCTTAATGTACCAAGAGTCATTTAATTCTTTTCCTCTATGGAGTAAACATACTATGAACAGCTATAATGAAGACCACATTTTAGCGTTCACTATGAGCTGAACAGAGCATTCTCTTCCTGATCTCAGATCCAGTCATACAGTATGGTGAGGAAGACAAGCCAAGACAACAAACAACATGGGAAAAAGCTTAAAAAAAAAAACCAAAACAAAAAAAAAACTTACACACAAAAAAAAACATGCTTTATGATGCAAGCAATAAATGTTTACAAAGGAAGAACTTAAACAAGAACAAAGCAATGAAGCACATTTAGTGCACTCTGTTACTTACTCCTCAAGCACAAAAACAATTACAGTGGCCCATTCCACACATCAAACCAATAAATATGCTACAAATTTTGTGCTTCGGGAAAGGATTTCAACAGGTAAATACTTCATATTCATTTCTCTACATTGTCCGAGAGTAAGTAAATGCATTAAAAGATCTCAAAAGACTAATTTATCTTCTAGAACAAGTAGAAGGAGATACTTCTGCAACGACATTACTCTTAGGTCAGGCATGATCTCTTCCCAACGATTTATAGTCTCTTCCCACCTCAACAACGTAGGAAGCTGCGCTTGCTGCCACAGCAGCACAGCAACATCTTCATTTCATAAAGACATAAGAAGAAAAGACAAGTAAAACTGGGCCCAGAGAACAGGCCACTGTAGAGACTAGGGGAAAACAGCAATAACTTTACCTACCAGAGACAAAGGATAGACTCTCTTACATGATCAGAGAGCAACCTGTGTAATCCTAGTAGCCATGTACAGCTCTAAAGACATTTTTGCCAGTATGTAATGCTGTATTAGACACATTTATGGAGCAAAGATGAGAAGATTGTCTGAAGATTTGGACTCAGCTCTTGTCATTCAAAAGCCATTTATGCAAAATACAGAAGGCCTACAAAAATATCCAAGAACCTGTGAGTTACAGTGAAAATCCACTTACTGACTAACAAAAGCTGAACTCCTAAAGTGATTTTAAACAGAACAGAGAAACTCCAACACATCTTCCCAGTCAACACTTCTGTAGGAACAATCCCCAGAAATGCTGTATGAAACAATATGAGAGCCATAGATAAGTAAGCCAAAATTTTGGACCCACAAGCTCAACCAGCAAGAGCAGATGTGAAACCCTGTGTGTGATCTGACCACAACAGAAGGACAAAGACATGTTGTGTCTGTATGGCTTACATAAGGATTAGGTAATTTAGTCAAATGATCCAAATCTGGTAACAAGAAAGTTTTAATCACAGGGAACAAACAGATGTATGTTAACACAGAAAAGAGTAAAAGCACATTACCATTTAAATCTATCCTCAAGAGCTTATAAAATAGAGAGACTACCAAAACCTGAAGAGAATTTTTGTAGCACTGCTATGCATTCTATCCTGCTATAAAATCATTGCTGCTTTTGGGAGTTGCACGTAAAGATCAAGATCATCACACAGGATTACCCAGCAGACAAGAATATGCTACAGACTCTCAACTCTGAAATTCATCAATTTCACAGAAGCTGGACTTTAAAGAAAAAAAGTACAACCCTGACTGCTACAAAGTACAACCCTGACTGCTACAAAAATTTAAACTTATTTGTATTTGAAGGTGAAAACAGTTACTGTGATGTTTTGGAAATCCTAAGGAGAGAGAAGCTGCCAGCAGGTTTTTGGACTAGATGGATTATCTTCAACTGTGACCAGCTCCAGCTGCTTCAGAGACAAGAAAATTCTTAAGTAGGCAATTAAAAAAATAGCACAGCCACAGGCAAGAATTCTTCCTACCTTCCATCAGAGTTAAAGGTTAATTAAACCCAGGAAGAACTGAAAATACCTTTTACGGTTGCTGGTGTATTTTTTTAATTTTTAGTGTAAAAGTGGATATTCCCACCTTAATATTCTGCTATGCTTCTAGTCTCCACCTCCCTGGTGGCAAACTCCTCACAAAAACTATACCTAGTCTATTCTCCCTTATCAGTTTAACATTTTCTTTCAAACACTGACAGCTCTCCTGTTCTTGTGTTATGAAAAAATGGGCACAAACTCAAGACCTTTTTATACCATCTGATGGTTAATCCCTAAAAATTCAGCACTTTTCCTTTCCTGGAAGTTCAGTTAAATCTTTAGTCACTCTTACAATTACAAGAATGTCCCTCTCCTCATACCTGCTATATTATTTCTGACACCATGAGATCAGAATTGTAGTCTTCCCACTTTCAAAATGAGCAAATATGTAATTACTTTCTCTGTTTTTATAAGTAGCATTTCAGATCCGCAAAGACAGAATAGGAACAGCCTGAGGAAGAAATGGACAGAACACAACTGGACTGAAAAAGGAAAAACTATCAGCGAACTAAAGCGCTGCAGGGAATAAGAGATTCATCCTATTTCAGAAGACTGAATTTATGGGGGGAAAAAATATATAACTACTTTGACAAAGAATATCTGATAAGTCTTTCTTATCATTGATGGGATAATGCACAAGAAGTGCAAACACAAGTGCAAGTTCACAGATAAGGTGGCGGGCTATTATTATTTAAGTAAAGGAAATTCATCACCAGACAAATGTCCATGTTTAGACCTCAACAAGAAGCATCATCTGGACAGGAACACTACAGCAAGTCTCGCAGATACTTTTGGGTTGCCTCCCCACTTCCCTAAGCTTCTGTATGTTAAGGCACATGTTTCAACACTGGAAATGCAGTCCACTCTTAGCAATTCACAGCCTAAATGGAAGGAGGTCTTTCCTGTTTCCAAGATGGATTACCAAGGCCTATTTCAAGCAACATGAAAAAACTATATTGAAATAATTAGTAAATCTCAGTACCAGAAATTATTATAAAAAGCCAACTAGCTGACCAGCCAGTACACTTTTATGTTACAGGAACACAAGTAGCTATTCCAGTTATAATTGGAAATATTATCTGCAACTCTAGACAACATTTATACCAATGTTTACCCACTGAGAAAAAACAGATACACAGTAAGCAGCTTGGCAGCGTCAGTCCTTGAAAACTTTGAGTTTTATCCAAACACTGTTCTTCATGTGGTTTTGGCCATGATTTCTAACAATGCCTTTTGTTTATACAACATCTATTTTCCATTCAGTCCTATAAGAAATCTCTCATGAAACACTTAAGCCTAATTAGAACTACTCAAAATGTCAGAATATGTAACTTTTCTTTCCAGAACATTCTGGATTCATTCTCACATTTACTGTGTTTTGAATGTCTTTGCAATTCTATTGTAGTGAACAAGTATGACTTCTAACTTCACCAAAAAAAAAAAAAAAAAAAAAAAAAAAAGAAAGAAAAAAAACAAAGAGAATCTTTTCTGTTAGGTTTTCTTTTTATTTAAGGAAAACTAGAGTTATCTGGAATTAATAAAATTCTGCATTCAGAAAAGGGTTAAATGTAATTGGTCGATGGGAAAAAATGAATTTTTCAAATGAATCGACTAACAAAGCAAAATATTGTTCTTCTCCAGATTCAGCAAATAAGCAGGTAAATAAGGAGATCTAAAAGAATTACTACACATCACTCTCAAGATAAAATTTAGTTTTAAAAAAGGACTTCTTATATACAAGAATATATATATAAAAAAGAGAAAAAGCTCAGACCAACATACTGCTTTCTCCAAATTTCTTCAACAGTTTTAATCTTGCTTTCAGCCAAGGGTAGCTGGTATGATACACAGCCCCAGTTCTCTACCCAGTTCTGGGTACAGCAGATCCAGGTAGCTCTCTGTTACTGAACCAGAATACCATACATGAAGACTTCCACTTCATCCTGGCCATGCATTTCCTACATACCAATACTGCTGGGGTCAGAGCATTCCCTGTGAGCTTCTGGAACTCACTAATGATGTAGAACCCTAGCACACACAGAAATTTTCTACTGTGTTTAGCGACTCAAGTAACCAATAACTGTATTAAATCATAAGGAAAAAAAAAATCACTGGCCACTGTGGGTGGCAGAGAGGGTTTACAGAATAGCACAGCTGACAGAGGCACAGGCAGGAAGACCTTCTTCCCTTGTTCAAAGCAGCTAGATCAATTTCGATTGCCTGTGTAACCACAGCTCAGGCTGGAAACCCACCTTGTGAAAGGCAATGCATTCTATTGCCAGCTGTCCTTTGATATCTTAAAATGCTCCCTTCCACATACCTAGGTCAGTTTCTCCTGTGGCTTAATGGGAAGAGAATGACAAAGCTGCAGTAGCCTGAGCAGGCCACCTCCTCCTGCATTCCCAATCAAAACCAAGCAAACCTCACAGTAACCAGGACCAGTATGACATGGCAATCTGTTTACTCACATGAGAACCACCACAAATTGTCAAAACCCTACAGTTCAAGCAACTGCTGTGAAGGCACCCCCCCAGTATAGTACAGACATGTAATGTATTTAATGTGCTGCATTACATGTGCAAGTGATACAGCAAAACTTGTAAACCACTAACAATAATTAAAATAAGTATTATTATATTCAAGAGTTACTGTTCTCACTTCTCACATAAGTGAGCAGAACACTGCAGAGGTGGGGTAGGGGGGAAGCAGCAAAGAATTCTCATGCCTTATTTTCTGAAGGCATAGAAACCAAACAGTAACATTCATTAGAAGTTCACACAGACCACAGAAAAATAGCTTCACAAGTTGCTACAGCAAGGTTTTCTGAAACCCCAGGCAAAGATCTGCAGAAGTTATGCAAATAGCAGCCAGACCTATCAGATCCTTCATGTGACACACAAGCCATTAAGCATAAATTGAGAGGTTAGATATAACAGCGTCCAGTCAACACCGACCATTACTTTATTGTAGTGTTGAACTGCAGTGTAGGACACAAGACAGGCGAACTGCATAAAGCTTGCCAGCTGCTTGTTTCTCACCTCATGACAAAACCAAGCTAGCTGACTTCAGTGCCTTTGACCTCCAGATCTTTCCTCCCATAGAAACATCTGCTTATCCTTTAGCAAGCTCCTTGATCCTGAGGAAATTAAAAAATGGGGGGGGGGGGGGAACCTCAACAAAACCACATCTATCTTTCCAGAAAATCCCGGCAAAACCCCACCCTGGTTCAGCCCTCGCAGAGGCCAAGAACAGATGACATATCTATACTCAAATGAAAGAGCTGCCATTGACTCAGCCAGTGAACTTTCCATCTTAGCTCTACCCTACCAGAGAAATGTGAAGGGTTGGCACCCCAGACCTGTCACACATGCCTCCTTTATTCACGTGTATTTCTAGACAGCACCACACATCCTCCCGCTAGGAGATCCTGGGCAAGATGAGGCACACTGGGTCCCCAGGGGAGAAGTAACCACTCGTGGGCATAAATAGCAAGCACTCATCTTACATTTTAATCACGACGAACACCTGAAATAACAACATCAACCCTTTTGTCCAGGGATGGAAGTGTCCGAAGGCATCCTGCCCGCTGTGCCGTGTTGCCAGAGCGCTGCCCGTATACAAGTTATTCCCCCTCCTTGAAGGCCCTTCAGCCCTCCATCACCTCATACCCCCTTTCAAGGCCCTCCCTGCTCCCTGCCGACAGCTCCCCGGCTTCCCCTCCTCCGCCCCCAGGCCCCGCTCCCCGCCATTGCCCCCCGCCCGCTCCCCTCCCCCGCCGCACCCCGCCCTGCCGCAGCCCCCCCCCGCCCCGGCCCCGCCGCTCGCGCCCCGCGCAACCGCGCTGCGCCGCCAAGCGCGAGCGCTCCCCTGACAACCGCAGCGCGCGCCAGGCCCGGCCACTCCCCGGGCCCGCGCACACAATGGGCCCCTCGCGCGGCTCCCCCACCACCACCACCACCACCCCTCCCCGCCGCACTGACCATCGCTGCGCTTAATCTCCACGTAGATCCCTATCTGGATCTTGCCGAAGTTGGCCGCTGCCATCGCTTCATGGGGCAGCCGGGCAAGTCGGAGGCGCTACCGGCCAGGCGTGCACGGAGAAGGACACAGGGTGCGCACGGTACCAGCAGCGAGCGCAGCGGCTCTGACAGGGCGTGAGGGAAGGTAAAAGGGAAGGAGAGAGGGATGGACGGGGAGAGAGAAAAGGCGCCGGCCGGATATAAAAGGCGCTGGGAGCCGCTGCGCCTGCGCGCCGCGCGTCACGGCCCCACCGCACGGGGGAGGGGGAGGCGGGGGCAGAGGCGCCACCGTGGCCTTCGTCAGGCGCTCGCGATCCGCTGCTGTTGTGTTGTCTGCTGCTTCCGCCACGGTTGGGAAGTGGGGGACGTACTGTGGCCTCATTACGGCCATGGGCAGCCCCGCCTCGCCCTTGCTCTCATTGCTCCCCTCCACGAGGGCCGCAGCTGCTTCCCGCCGCCGCCCTTAGCGGCACCTCGAGCTCCCTGGCACAAGATGGGCGCTTCCGCCAGGGCCGGCTCCCTGAGGGAATGCCGCGCTTCTGGCCCCGCTGCTGCCAGGAGCCGTCCATCCCAGCGGCAGGCAGCCTGTGGAGCCTCGGCCTCTTGTACCTGTCTCTGACTTACAAACACAACACTCGCCGGTTTGGCACCAGATGGTGACTGAGCTGCTCTGAAGTTTTAATGTAATAGCTTTATTTGCCTACAGTCTGCTTATACGGTTCCCGTGTGCCAAGTAGAACAGCCTAGAAGCATTCTTCATGCTCCCCAACCTGACAGCAGCTCTTGCGTCCAAGGAGGGCCACACAGGCAGCACCCATCCATCCTGGCCTCATGGTTGGCCCATGCCTTGACACAGCTTAAATGAAAACCAAAACACGCCTTATGTTCCTCATTTCACTGTAATGACTCCTGTACCTCAGGCGAGCCATTTGGTTAAACACTGTCCCTTGGGTTTTCCTTACAAGGGCAGTTCCTGATGTGATGAAGCCAGCACCAGTTTAGAATTGTCCTTTCCACACAGCTTCCTGGTCACCTTGAGCAGCATCACAATAAATACCTCAAACACACAACCACTTCTTGCCCAGCAAAGCCAGTCTGTTAAAAATAATCCCTCAATCCAATCATCAACAGATAATACATAATGTCAGCTGACACTGAGACACCCCCCCCCTTGAACTGCACCCTCCCTGCAGCCTGTCATCCTCCTTGCCTCACATCTTCCCCCTGCTTCCACTGGTGGTTTCACACTGAAATCAGTATGGTACATGGCAAATCGGAGTAATTAAAGTATGTTTTCCAATTCCTACATGTACACACATATTAGAGAGAACACCCCTCTGGAAAAGGACTTGGGAATAGTGGGGAATGAAAAGCTGGACACAACCCAGCAATGTGTGCTTGCAGCCCAGAAAGCCAACCAGCACCATCAAGAGGAGTGTGTCTAGCATCCAGCAGGTCACAGGACCCCTTTACTCTGCTGTTATGAGACTCTACCTGCAGCACTGCATCCAGCTTTGGGGCCCCCAACAAAAGAGGGACGTGGAGCTGTTGGAGTGAGTCCAGAGGGGATCACAAGGGTGCTCAGAGGGCTGGAGCACCACTGCTGTGAGGAGAGGCTGTGAGAGTTGAGGTTGTTCAACCTGGAGAAGTCTGCATAGGTACCTTAGAGCAGCTTCCAATACCTGAACAGGCCTACAAGAAATCTGGAGTGGGACATTTTGCAAGCGCATGTAGGGACAGGACAAGGGGAATGGCTTTTAAACTGACAGAGCATAGATTTAAATATTTAGATTACGCATTAGGAAGAAGTTCCTCACAGTGAGGATGGTGAGGCCCCAGCACAGGTTGCCCAGAGAAGCTGTGGCTGCCCCATATCTGGCAGTGTTCAAGGCCAGGTTGGACAGGGCCTTGAGTAACCTGGTATAGCGGAAGGTGTTTCTGCCCAAGACGGAGGGGTTGGAACTGGATGATCTTTAAAGTCCCTTCTGACCCAAATCATTCTGTTCTATACACACACAACCAAGACCAGAAGGGGAACTCAGAGAAGTTAAAGTAAACAGCAACAACAGTCTTGCACAACTTGGTTGCTATGTTTATTGGCTTTAGTACAAATCACCCTCTGTTGATGGAGTTTTAAGGAAAAAATTAAAACTGGAAATTTAACACCTCTTTAAAACTAGGCTTTACTCTTATCCTTGCCCACCTTTTTTTTTTTTTTTTTAATGAGAAATTTAGATGTTACCTGCATTACTCATGGAAGGTGTTGCTCACTGAGGTATTGGTAGAATTACAATATTAAAGGTATCAAGGTATATCCAGCAAAACCACTTTGGCTTTTTAGTTTAGTCACTGACCATTTAATTTAAACTACTGACAAACACTGGGAAGAAGTATTGCTTTGAAAAAGATCTCATGCAAATAATACCACAAAGACTCCAGTGCCTTTAAGAAGGCCTCTTCCAATTATAACAGAATTAAAGATAGGCTTTTTTTAACCTACAGATATTTTTGAAATAAAACTAAAATGCAATAAAAATGTTTTAGACTTACATAAGAATTAGGCAGAGACTAACTTTTAATTATAAAAAAAAAATATTCTACCCACTGTAATTCCTCGTCATCTCAATGACCTGAGCTGAACATTTCATAATGTCTTTTCCATCTAAATTCTGCTACATAAACATACATTTTATAGTTCAACTTTGGTTTGGAGAAGTGCCAATGACGGACTTGGATAGCCATTGCTTGGTCTGTCTTTGACTGTTATATTTGAATGATCAATTACTGAAGCTTTGACATTCAGTTCCAAATTTTGGCTGCTTTTGGATTAGTAAGGTATGAAAATAGTGAAAAATTATTGTGCACCAGCTATGTTGCAACTTTAAGTAGGAATTATTCCGTTTTCAACTAGCATCTGCTTGCATTTTACACAATCATATTAATTAAAATTATTAATTTGCTGTATTTTGTTGTCAAAATCAAGTTATAAATATCAGTCTACCTCCTTGATAACTTTAAAGTAGTTAATTTCTAAGTATTTGGGCTATTTCACAGCACTAATGAACAAATATGACTAATCATTTGTAATCATACTGATATGAAATGTTTTATTTTTAAAGCTCAACTCCAAAAATATTTTTCTAGCTGTGTACATTCAGCTGGTATTAAATGTGTATGCAAGGCAGCTAATAGTCAGGTTTAAGTAGCATATGGTCATTTGTAAGATAAAAAAGAAATAATCAATGTATTTATTACATAATAACAATTTTAAAAAGGAACCACCCTAATAAAGTAGCTTTGTAGGTCACCAAGATAACCTATTTCAGCATACAAAAGAACTGCAAAGTTAGTAATGCATTATTTCTTCCACTTAAGAGTGAGTGAATACACAAGAAGTGCATGAAGTACTTGGAGATCCCATTTGCCCACTTAGACTGATAGACTCTTCTTGTTCAGTTCAGTACCTTTGTGAAAACAGTAGCAGCTGAACTGCCGCACAGATCTCTTCCTGCTCTTTTTTCCTTCTAAGCATCTCCTCATCTGCATTGTATTGCTATTTAAAAATTCTCTCCTCCTAGACAGAGCACTTAATGAGAAATAGCACGATACAATAGTATCAGAAAGTGATAAAAAGAGAAGAACCACCTTACTTATAGAGATAAACTATTTTTATGTATTTCTCACTACTTTCTCAGATATAAAAATCTGATTTTCATATAACTACCCCTGGATAATAAATTATTGTGACATTTGTAGCTTTGCATAGCCTTGTCTGAGAGTCAAAATGTTTTAAACCAGGCACTCAAAGTATCATAACTAACCTCTTCCACAAATGCTTTCTAGATTCGATTGCATTAAATGTCTACAAATTCTGCTGGCTATCTTCAACAAGTGAACTGATGACTCATTTGAGTAACAACGCTTTTGGGATTATAATTAACTAATTGTATGTTAAAAACAACATAGATGGTTAGGTTTTCTGATTTAAATGAATATGTCTAAGCATAGTAGTTTTCTCTGTATTACAGAATACAGGTGCTGAAATTGTTGATGTAAGACTCCAACATGCCTGCCATATGTCAACCATAACAGAGCTGTTAATGAGCTACCAATGTTCATGCCATCATGTGAATTGGAAGCATTAAGTTGTTCTTCAGCTTTGTTTTCCTAAGAGAGCAAATTCAAGTGAAAGTTTGTAATTTTTGAGTCATCAGTGTCCTCTCACAGCACTCTGACAATTCCTAACACGGCTTTTCTGGTCACTTGTCAGTTTGATCCCTAAAAAGGTCAGTTTTCCTAAAAGCCTGTCATCTGCTTGTATGTTTTTGCAATTTTATTTACTTTTTGTATATTATTTCTTTCCCATGAAGCTTCTCAATGTAATTCTGGATCTCATAAGAATCATTCTAGCAGCATGCATTGGGGTGGCATAAGCATGCACAATCAGGCCAAAGATTGTAAGAAAATGTGAGGATGACTGGACTCTGCCATTGTGAAGAACATCACTCCATATAGAGCAATTTGGTACACTTCTACTGGTTTGGATGTTCAGCCAAAGATGTGGAGAAAAGTAATTATTGAGCAAATTTGCCCCTAAAGCAAGTGCAAGTATACAAATAAAATTGTTTTTTTCACCTACTGCTTTATTATACCAGAATGAGGTGCATTTCTAAAGAACTTTTGCATGTATAAAAGTGGAGCATTGCTAGATGCTAGATAAAGAATAAGAAAGTGAAGAAGAGTGTGAATGTATTCCAGTCTCTTCAAAGCAGAAGACATGAGAGAAACAAAGTACTTTGGGAAAAGCACAACTCCCTCTCTTAACATGCCTTTCACTCCAGCTCTGCATTTGTAGCCATGGTGACAATATCTTTTGCTCTTCCCTGTGTTCATAGCTACTTGTGTACATTGGTTGGATTAGTCATAATATGTAGCTAAGGTTAAAATGATGACAGTCCAGAAAAACTACACTAGTTCAAAAGTCACAAGATGATAGAAGGGCTGAAGAATATCAAAGCTGGATGTGGTTATTTCAGTAGACAGTGGTGTGGTCATTATGGTTGTGGCACATACGTTATATTCTCTTACTCATTCCATATGCTGCTGCTGAGTGTCTGGCCTAAGGCTGCTGTGTATCTGGCATCATATTTCATTATGCTTTCCTATTGATTGTATGAAACACAGGCAGAATTTCTCCGAGATAGCAATCTGCTTCAGAAAAAACATGAGCAAAAGAAGATGAACCTCTGTCCAAGCCTCTTGCTGCCTAAAGGTGAGTCCAGAACAACTGTACCATGCATATTTATATTTAGTCTTCAACCTCCTCTTTCTTCTTTCTTTTCTCACTTTTCTCTCCTCTCCAGATCTCCAAGGGAAATCTCAGAGGGATTGTGGTAAAACACTGTTCCAGTCAGGCTATTCAACTGAGTGATAAATATGTATTTCTTACATCCTTCTGCTATCCAATGTAACTTCTCTGTCAGAAGGAAATATCCTGTGTCATATTGTACATGAAAATTATATTGGCATGAATGCATCTATCTTGTAGCTTAATCTAATAATTACATCCCATCTTTGCACCACCAGTAAGGCTTCTGCAGCAAGTCATGTAGACCTATTCTGCCATGTAAAAATGGAATGGTTTCTTTACTTGTTCTTAGAAGTTGTTGTACTGCTGACTATATATTTCTGCATCATTAGCATACAGTATTAGAAAAATACCTCATATATTCATACCTGAGGTATTTTTGTCTTCATGTGCAGTGTCTTAGCAGATTTGTGTGTTGAAATTGGAACTTGTGGATTGTCAACGTGCTTGTTTATGATTTTAACCTTTTTTTATGCCCTTTCATAAATCCAATATAATGTCTGTGTAATTAGCTAGAACTACATTATTTAATGCTATGGCAACACCCAAACAGGCACTGGGCTTGGCAGCGCACCCAGAGGACATGGAATTCAGTCCTGAACTTGCCTGTTCCTCAGCACACAACGCAGAGATGAAAAAAAACAAACCAAAATAAGATATTTGCAGTTTCTCAATTGTGAGGCAGTCAGGACCTAAATCCAATCAATTTTAAAAGCAGATTTGATTCCACATGTCCTGGAAGATAAAAAGCATTGGAATAAGTGTGATGATACAGCAGCCAAAAGCTTCCCTCTAAAAAGTAGCACAGACTTCTGACCATAGATACTCTTCTGCTAGTATGCTGATTGTGCAGTCAGAGCACATTTCAAACTATATGATACACACTTTTATGAAGTAGAAATAGTGAGGGTTTTTTTTTTAATCAAAGTCATTTCAATTGCACTTTTCATACCTACTATTCTGTAAGAGAGAATTTGCTGCATTTGATCAGGTGCATTTTTGTTCTCTGTGGTTTTATATATAACAACCCTTGCATTGCATAATCTAAAACAAAAAGAGATAGTAAAACTTGCTGCAGAAAAGAAAATCACTGCTAAATAAAATTATTTTCTTAAAATGCAATTGTTATCTATTAATTTGATTAAAATATGTTTAATCTCTCCTGACAGATTCCTTGAAAAAATAAAGAAATTTGATTGCAAATGTATACATGCATGTTTTTATCTTCATTAGTGTCAGAGAAAAGAAGTTGAAAATATTTATCAGCTTTTATACCACTACATATCTCACTGCATTTCCTACCCATTCACATTGGAAACTAGACAGAAATGATACATGCAGACTGTTCTTATCAGTAGTGCATTTGACAAATTTTGTTGCTTGCATTTATCATAATAAAGATTTTTAAAAGTATTTTAGAAGTGATACTGTGTCCTTACAGTAAAAAAAAAAATCCCAGACGTTGTAATTATTTATTGTAATAACCAGAAATGCTAAAAGCTATTAGTACCCTGTCTTCTATTGTAAGCCAGCCCATACGTTAGTTTCCCATATAATACTTAAGGGGTATGGTCAAACTGTGTTCCTTTTTCCTGAGTTTCAGAAGCAGTGAAACTTACAAAACTGAAAAACCCTGATGACTTCCAGTCCATAGGCAAAAAAATGTCTTACCACTCCTCAATTTGCTGGCGCAAATATTGTGATTGGAGGAAATTACTGCAGTAACTTCCCTGTCAAAACAGATTTTAATCACGGTACAGTTTCAGCTGAGCTGCTGCTTTAAGATTATTTGAAATCAAGGATTCCTTTACATGAAGTGAGTAGGAGGGAAAATCTCTGAAAGAACCCAGGCTGTTTATGGCAGGTGACATGGATAAACCATTAAATCCTACCCACGTCTTAAGAAATTAGCTGCACTGGAATGGATTCTGTGGCAGGGACATCTGTCAGGTTCAAAAGATAAATGGGGCGAGTTTGCACTTTGGTGTGGCAGGGCTCCGGCAGGCTTCAGTGCTTGGGAGGTCCTTTACTGCCGAGAGAAGGTCTCTCTGAAGCTGGAGGCACAAAAGCTGGCATATTGAGCTGTGGACAGAGGCACCTTCGAAGAAGATGCAGTGCTTGGCTAAAAGGCATGGAATGGCTATGGTCAGAGGCAGCTGTTGCTGGCAAGAGAGGAATTATTTGGAAATACCAGCATGCCCCAATACACTGTGAATCTAGTGTGAAGTTCTTCCACCTGAATGTCATTCAGATGACCTGACTGCCAACATCTTCCAATGTTTGCAAGCTCATTAGATCAAGCACAGGATGGAAGAAGTGAGACTAGAATATTTTAGATCCAACTACTGGAATATTTTTAAATATATATAAGCTTTTTACACTTGTACTAAGTAGTACACACATAGTGAAAGTATATTGGGGGGAAAAATGCATTTTATGTTTAGCTATGAAAGTGGATAGGCAATGTTTTGAGGTTGTTCTCTTCCTTCAGCTGAAAGAAATGTATTCATTTAACTTTCTGGTTATTAAACTTGTGGATCTGTGCTTTTGGAGTGCTGCATTTTATTACCTTGAGTCCCAGAACCTTCCCTAAGGAAGACAATTTCTTACTTTTCTTATTTCCTCTGGCAAAGGTTTAACAAAATTTCTCTTTTTCTAGTGCAGCATTGATAAAAATTCAGGCAAATGCTTTATCCCTTTTGCACTTGCCCGTAATGATAGCATGTAGAGTGCCTTGAAGAGCCCCTCCATGAGACATGTTTTTTTTCTGAGTTTTGTTTTAAAAGTGGCATTTTTTAATTCTTCTTCATGCACTGTTACAATAGAGGAAGCAGTTCAAAAAGGCGCACAATGGTAGATAGTATTGTGATTATCTCAAAAATACAGCCCCAAAGAGCAGCTTTGTACAAACTTGTGGGACTTTGCTCTACAGGGCTTCTTACAGGAGCTGAAAAGAAGTTACTGGGACAATGTTGGTTGGCTGGGCAGGCAGGCTGGTCTGGCACAAGCAGCTTGTTGATACACTGGGGGCATGGAAAATGTTTACAATTCCTGAAAATTAATGCATCAACAATTGAATGTGATAATGACAATGCTAGACTCACAAAAGACAAGCCAGATCTTCAAATGTAGAGGACAGAGTAATAGTGCTTTGAAAATTCCCCTGGTTTATACCATAATGCTGAATACAACTAAGAGTCAAGCTCTTGCAGAAGCAGTAGCCGGTGCAGTCTGGATGTGTTCATTAAGAGTACTGTGGGGTATATTACAGGAAATAAACTTTCAGTTCAAGAATAGTTTAAGCATAGTTAAGCCCTGGATCAGCTTATACAGGGCGTTTGTCATAATTCTCCAGCAAAGATGGTTCAAGAAGAGATTAAGTGTCTGTTGGATGTGGTAAATGCCCTGTGTCTGAGTAGGAGGGTGAGCTAGATGACCTTTCAGATCCTTGCAACCTTACATTTCTACTGTATTATGACAAATCCTTTTTCTTCTTGCTAAGTCCTCTCCCCCACCTGGATTAACAGATTCATTTGAGCTTCATGGCAGTTACAATCTTAGCAATGAGTTTAATGCAATGTGTTCAACGACCACCCATATGATTTACCTGATAGCTTGGGTGTGCCTGTATTAAGGCATCTGAAAAAAGAATTCCTGCTTTTCAGTATGTTGGCAGAAGAAATGGAGGCTTTTTTTCTGAATAATTATATACAAAACCGCTGAAGTGCCCTTCAGGGGCATTAAAATGAAGTTACTTAGTAATTACTGAGACTGTTACCATTACTATCATTTTTCATTTCTAATTCTGAGGTTATAACCTCAGCTGAGGAAATGTGGAAACTACAGACAAAACCAGGCAAACCCAGGCAATTCTGGGATACATGTACATAGGTGCATGTATAGAAACTTTCCTAACAAGTTGTTTTCTGTTGCGTAAGGGACAACAAGCATCAAGATAAAGCAAATAAGAAAACAACCCAGTTATGGGAAGAATAAAATCCCTATCCCGTAACTTTCCTCCCTTCATGACTTACAAATTCTTTGTATTAACTTCCTTCTTAAAGAGCTTTACACAAAGAGAAGTTGTTTGCAAATTGTTCATCCTCAGAGAAGAAAGAACTAGTAAAAAAAGCCAACATACTGAGAAGCAATTAAAAGGAGGACAAGAGGCTTCCATTCTTCAGGTTACATCCCATGAAGGTGCCACACATTTTAGAGAAGGGTGTTTAATTTCCAGGTGTTAGCTTGCAGAAACTTTAACTTTTTGTTCTCAGCTCTGACTGCTCATTAAAAAAATCCTGCTTAAAAAAAAAAAAAATGTATCTTTGAAGTCTTTGATTCTTTCAGCCCTTATGAAGGCAACTGTGGGCGCTAAGCACCCTGAGAATGAGGGTACTCAGATATTTAATTTTATGTTAAAAAGTCATCTAATAACTTCATTGTGTTACTATCTTATAACTGGTTACATCTTTATTAAGCCATCTTTTCACGATGTTCCAGTGTTCACCAGACTAGAGGCAAACAGAATGACTCTAGATGATGATGGCTCTTAGCAGACCTGTGGTAAACAATGTACAGCTTTTTTGCATGAGGTTTCAGTGTGTTCACATAGATGTATTTTATTTGTAATTGTCATGGTTTTGTCTGGGATAGAGTTAGTTGTCTTCCTAGTAGCTGGTGCAGTGTTGTGCTTTGCTTTGGCTTTAGTCTGAGAGCAATGCTGGTAACACACAGCTGTTTTAGTTGTTTCGAAGCAGGACTTACTTGATCAAGGACTTTTCAGTCTCTCATGTGCCAGGAAACAGAGACAGGACACCTGATGGGGTGAATGAGTGAATAACTGTGTGGTACTTATTTACTGGCTGGGGTTAAACCAAGATAGAGATGTAGAAGAGTTTATAGAATGTATTCCTAAGTAGTTTAAGGAAATAAATAAAAATTCAGCACTTCAAAAATTATAAAATGTTAATATTTTTAAAGTTTGAAT
The DNA here is from genome assembly GCA_028858755.1 of Ara ararauna. NCBI lineage: Eukaryota > Metazoa > Chordata > Aves > Psittaciformes > Psittacidae > Ara > Ara ararauna. The sequence continues at coordinate 87,520,904 of CM054410.1, forward strand.
CGCTTAAATTGCTTGACCAAAGTGATAACATTTACTGCTGCTGTGCTAAGTTTTGATGAAATGCCACTACTTAGTGCAGGTGCCAGTTCCTCTTTCACTAGGCTAATATATTTGAAAGCAGTGTAGCTTAGGAAGACATGGCATCTCCCAAGAGATGATTCAGAAGCACTTAAGACAGTCCACTTACTAGTTAATATTTTAGGGAAGAATTTGAGAATTTCATTCTTTTTGGAGAAGAAAAAGCTGTAGAATTTTAAAGCTGAACATGAAAAGAAATCGTCTTTCTTAGATGAAGAAGAAACTGTCATAGCTTCATCACTTAAACTTATTCCAAATATTCTTGTGCCCTAGATTTTTCAGTACATGGCTTGAGATTAAAGTTGTTCCTTTTTATAATCAGAAATAATGAATGTAGCTGCAGTAGCTTCATACAATGTAATTGTACTAGTTTTGGTGGTACTTTTAACTCCAAACATCAAAACCTATTAAAAAGCACAGGAAAAAAATAATGTGAGGGGTATGGAAGAAGATTCCTGTCTTCCCTTTACATTTTTCTTGATTATTTTGCCTGATAATGGACTGCACAGACTTTGTTTTGTTTACTTCCCTACAAGCATGGTATGCATATACAAGGCGTAATTACTGGTGCCTGGAAATTAGTCATTGCTGTATCAGCCTTTGAGGCACTTGGCCCATCAGGGACACCTAGAATCTTGCCCCCCGTTTTTCCTGCCTGCCTCAGACCATCACTGCAGGTTTCCAGCCCAGGACAGCATGCTGAGCAGGAACCTCCTGGGCTATCTAGGTACACCAGCAGTGCTTAGCAGTGATCCCAGCAGTGAATACAGCCATCCTTTCTGAGAGCGAATGAGTGTGTTTAAGCTGCTTCCTCACTGCAGTAAAAGATTGGTCTCAATGCAAGCATTTTTGTGAATGTGCTTACTCACAGCATCTCTCAGAGCATCTACATTTTTGGGACATCATGAGTATGTGGGTCAGGTTATGTGGAATGACCACCTTACCAGAAAGATGTATTGACTTTTAATCCACCAAAATCAACATGGACTAGCCTGTCCAATTTATGTGTGAATTCTGTCGATTTTAAAGACCTTTTTCTTCCTAGTAGCTGAAATGTATGCAATTTATTTATGGATCTTAATTTTTTAATGTTTTATAAGAATACAGCTGAACTTGGCAAGCTCACTCTGTGTGTAAAATGCACTCATTTTGTATGTCACTGTGACCACTCACCAAATACCAGACAAGTGCTAGTCACTACTATTTGAAAAAATTTGCACAAAAAAATATATAATATATATAATATAATATAATATATAATATGTAATTAATAATACTATAATATATAATATATAATATTTCATTTGTTTTACAGAATGTGATTTGTGATGTGTGATTTGTTTTACAGAGTGTTTTACAGAATGTGATTGTTTAATCCAAGACAGTTATATCACACTAATAAATTGATTACATGTAAGTGCACCTAAAAAAATGAAAGGATAATCCCTTCTGAAATTCCTTTTGACTGGCCTTTAACATGTTCAGAGCAGGTCTTTGGAGTACACATACCATTAATAATTTTAAAAAACTTTTGATGTTCTATAATGCTGACAACTTTCCTATTACTTTGAGAACAACCTGATGATACTAGATTTTGTATTGTTCTAAAGGTTCTGCATACAGATAGGTGCCTTGATGTCTTCACAGCGCCTGCAGAGAGGGCATGTCACATCCTAGACAGCTATATGCAGATAGACCTTTCAACAGAGATACAGTTCTATTGTAGCGAAAGTAGGTTTCTAATTGACTTCTCTGCATGCTGAATTGAATGTCAGCAGTAGGGACCAGGACTATTGCCTAAATCAAGCATAAGAGTAAAATTATTCTTTGGCAAAAAGACATTCAAGGGAGCTGTGAGGCTTTCAGAAATTCTAAAAATGTTGTTTGTTGTGGAAAGTATTCTGTTCTCATCAACATTACCCTGTAATGTTGATGGATTAAGATCGTGAACACTATCAGTGTAACAGAGTACAGAATTTGATACAAAATCCATACAGCCATTGCATTGTTGGGGTTTGTTGAAGATCTGGTCTATTATATGTGAAAACAAAGGTGGACTGGTGCTGGCTCCAATTGTGGCACTCAAGCCACTATATAGGTTTTGAGATAAATTTGCCTGTGTAAAAGACTAAATAGTACAACTTTGGTAAGAGAAACAAGAGAAGCAAAGAAGGGGATTTGGAACAGGGTAAGCAGAAACTGGCCCTCTTCTAGCACTTCTGCAAACAGTATTTCTGCAGTTTGCTATCCTCAGAAGACAACAACCAGAAAAAGCCCATGCTGGAGTCTGATGCTTATTTTTATGGTAAACCACAAAAAACATCTTTGATGTTTACAGTAGGAAGCAAGATCAGAGTCGATCAGACAGCTGCTGACAAGCTTCCCTGAAAACACAGCACAATGAGGTTGCTATAGTCAAGAGTCTATATCTGTTTCTATTAGAATGATCTAATTTGTTTTGTACGATATTAGGAGAAAAATCTTCAAAGTGAAGCCTGGAAAGTTCCATTTCCTGCTTTCTGCCCTTGGTTAGCTGTCTTGTGATAATTTATGAAGCTTGTGGTTAAATAACTACCTCCCCAACGTACCATGAATTTACATTCCGGAAAGTGTTTTGTTTAAGTATAATAAGGAATTTTTGTAGAAGCTTGATTTTAGTTACTGTCTTCACTTAGTGTAAGAGAAAGAAATTAACGAGGACCCTCTAAAAGCAGAAGAAGTAGAACACACTGAAAACTTCCCTGTCTCTTCTAAAGCCCTGTAGATAACTCAGTAGGCACAGCAATTTCAAAGCAAGTGAAAAAAACAACCCACCCAAATATAATAAAAACATGTGATGATTTTGTCTGGGGTCAAATCCATTTTCTTCATAGCAGCTGGTATGTGGCTGTGTTAGGTTTGTGCTGGAAACAGTGTGGATAATACAGAGATGTTTTCATTATTGCTGAGCAGTGCTGACACATAGCCAAGGCCTTTTCTGCTTCTCAAACCACCCCATCAGCAAGAAGTCTGGAGGTGCAGGAGGAGTTAGGAGGGGACAGAGCCAGGACAGCTGACCCCAACTGGCCAAAGGTATATCCCACACCATACGGCATCAGCATACAAGGTTGGGGAAGGAAGGAAATCAGAAACATTCAGAGTGATGGTGTCTGTCTTTCCAAGTAACCATCACATGTGATGGAGCCCTACTCTCTTGGGGATGGTTGAACTCCTGCCTGCCCATGGGCAGTGATGAATGAGTTGCTTGTTTTACTTTGCTTTTGTGCACAGCTTTTGCTTTCACTGTTAAACTGCCTTATCTCAACCCATGAGTTTTCTCACTTCCACCTTCCAATTCTCTCCCCCATCCCACTAGAGGATAGTGAGTGAGCAGCTCTGTGGGGCTTAGTTTATGGCTGGGGTTAAACCCAGATGAAATGTCACTATGATTGAGTTGGTTTTCGTGATACAACAGGTCTAATAGTAGTCAAACGGCATATGAAAAAAATGAACATTTAGCTTTGTCAGAGCTGAATAAAAGTTACAGAATGTCACTTCATAGATTTTGAAATATACAGGGATAGGAAAAGATGCATGTGCTGCTATAATTCTGGAGTGTTTTAGGGGAAGTGTGCTCTCTTTAGACCATGGCAGGAGTTCATGTAGTAGATGGTAGAGGCAGCTGTGTTATTCCAAAGCATTTTTGGAGAAGGAAAGAACAATTTGGGTTGGAAGGAACCTTAAACATCATCCAGTTTCAAACTCCCTGCCGTGGGCAGAGACAAGTAACTGCTTAGTGAAATAAATTATCATAGTGTTGGTAATACATAACTTTTGGTAATTCATTCATTTTTTGAATCGTAGAATCATAGAATAGTTAGAGTTGGAAAGGACCTTAAGATCATCTAGTTCCAACCCCCCTGCCATGGGCAGGGACACCTCACACTAAACCATGCCACCCAAGGCTATGTCCAACCTGGCCTTGAACACCACCAGCGATGGAGCATTCACAGCTTCCCTGGGCAACCCATTCCAGTGCCTCACCACCCTTACAGTAAAGAATTTCTTCCTCATATCCAATCTAAACTTCCCCTGTTTAAGTTTAAACCTATGCTACTATATCGCTTTCACCTTTGTAAACTATATTGTATTATCTAAAAATATCAAACTAAAACCTTCAAATGTTGTGTACAAAGGACGCAGGGTCTCATCATAGCTGCTGAAATACTGTTGAGACAGGAAGAACTTGGAATTCATTTCATTGTTGTTGTTAGATATGATTTCCTAATCACCTGGTACATGGCAAGAAAAAGATGACTTGAAACCACAGATGTTAGTATTCTGCATAATGAGAGGGCATTAAATTCTAAGTACAGATTTGCATGCATGCTTTGCTGGTAAGCACCTGCATAAAGAGATGGTTTAACTTCTGAGTGGATGGAGTATGGAATTGGCCCCAGTTGCCCAGATGGTTTTTTGCATTGACCTTTGTTTCACATGCATTCAGTTATACTACTTTAACCTGACAGATACTTTTTAGGCCAAGACTTGCAAAAATATGCCTGTGTGCTTTCATCTCAGTGGATTTTTGTTGACCATGTATCTTCTAATAAAAGGGTCTTGAATTTTCTGCCATGATTATGAGTTTTCTAACGTGTTCCATTTTTTCACTCAGAAGTCTGTAGCATTCTTGACTTTCTATAGGAATGGAGCTTGAAAAAATCTGTTTAAATATAGCCATATGAACATTGAAGTCAGTCTGTTAAAATGATGCTATTCATTTCAAATGCTTGATAAAAATGTTGTAACAGAATAGAGCTATAGAAGGTGTTTTGGCAGCTGCAGCAGAGGCATTTGAAGCATCTTCATAATTAGAGTTATCTAAAGCTTATTTACTATTCAGATTCACTGAAATTTGCTGCCAGATTAACAGTTTTTGCTCTCTTAGGACTTTTTAAATAACATGATCCAGCGCACAATTTCATTTCCAGCTTGCCTCAGTTATCCTTTTTTATTATTATTATTAAATGAAACTATTTGCTTACATCTCTTCTTCTCTTTTTCTGATGTGCTGTCTTTTTTTTTTTTTTTTTTTTTAATTCAAAGTAAAATATGTACAAATTTAGGATTAATACAGGAAAAACTCTACAATCATGAAATTGTAGGGAAGGGAATGTAAGTATAAGGGAATGTATTCCATTGTAAGTATAAGGGAATGACAAAGAAATCCGTGGTGCGTAATCTATATGAATACTACTGTTGCCTCTCCTGGCATTAGCTGTTATATGGTAATTGAGGCAATCTGTTAGAAGAAGACATTAATAATGCAGGAAACCCTGTTTATTACCATAGGCACAGTCAGAGTATTTTTTGTTGTAAATGAAGACCTAATTTCTGAGGAGGGGGTAGAGGCTATAAATATCATTTTGGCAAATGCCAAAAGACCAACTGCTGTTCTGTCACAAAAGTAAAAGGACTCCAAAACCATGGCTGACAGACTGGTTTTGTGGAAGAGAGAGGATTAAGCTCTGAGTTTACCATTTGACTTTTTATTCTTATGTGGAAGAGTTTTAACTTATTCCTCCCCGGTTCATCAGTAACAGTGTAAAGTTGTGGCATTGTTCTGTACATTGGCTGGGAGAGAATCAGTCATTAAGAAAGGCTGGCATCCTGCTTACCCTTCCCAGATTCAGCCCTAGCCAGACAAGGTGAAATCCTAGTGCCTGACACATCTGCTTGTGATTCAGCACTCCCTGTAGTCAGCAGAAGTCTTCTCCCTGCACTGGGAGATTGATTGGGTGCCCAAAACTGCCCAGAGACAGACAAGTAGCAGACATTAAAGGTCCATGAAGAAATTCATAGGAAGGAGACACTGAAAACCTCACTGGTGAGCACATGGGAACTTCAGGGAGTAAACAGGAAAGGACATCCAGAGATGGTAGTAAAAGAGAGTCAGGAGGGAAAATTGGCCATTGGGATGACGATCCTGAAATACCCCTGTTAAGCCTATTGGAAAGAATGTTAAGGTATTAGGATGACCTGAACATTCCCCTGAAAGTAACCAAGAAAATAATGGTTATCTAGGAAATACAGATTACCTAGAGGATTGGGATTTTCTGTTAGGAATTTTTTTCAGGGTGCAAGAAAAATGGATGATCTTGCAAAAACCTATCAGCTATGGGAAGATGAACACCCACAAGTGGCAGGAGGCAGAAGGCAAAACGTGCCTCTGGTGGATGACAAAATAACCCGAAGGTACCACAGTGGGACCCTAATAATCAAGCCAATTTGTCCCATCTTCAAATTATCAAGCTTATCTAATTAGGGCAATTAAGACAGTGGTCCCTAGAACTAATAACATATTCGGGACCATGTCTCTAGAGCACGAAAAAGACGAGTGCCCCTCTCACTGGCTGGAATGAACTAGGGATGCAATGTGAAAACAGGGGGGGTTAGACCATGAAGGGCCAGCCTTTGATGCAATATTAAAAATGCAATCTCTTACTAGATCATGGCCGGATACAAGAAAAAGGATGCAGAAAGATGAAGGGTATTAGGATAAGCTCCTAGAGGAGTTACGGCAGCTCGGCAGATATATGTATGAAGACGTGAAGAAAAGGTGAAAGTAAAAGCAAAGGTGGTGGATCAATTGCTGCAGCCTCCAGGAGGGAAAATGCAAAGGGCCTCAGGGCTCAAGGGAAGAGGATGGCTGTTGCGGGCGGGGCCCACAGGCTCCTCTTGCCTGTGCGGTAGGCAACGACTGCAGGCTCCTCTGCCTGCGGCAGGCCCCCCTGCCTGCCCTCCGTGGTGGGAGAATGAAGACAATCAATATGATCATTCATCAGACTCAGTTTATTCATCTGATTATTCCAGTTATATACTCTATGACTTAGTTAACATGCATACTTGTTAATACATGATTGGCTACCTATATCTACTAATTGATACATGATTGGTTACATGATTGGTACGTGCTTGATCACAGCTCAAAGGTTACATTCACATCCCACCCCCCCTCTGTAGTTTTCCTCTTGGTTATGTTCCAGGGGGTTTCCAGCTTGCAGCTGTGCTTCAAGGTTGCAGTCATCAGTTCCTCCCTACATATCCCGACTTCTCAGGCTCCTCTGCCAACTCCCTCAAACTCTTCTCACGCACACGTTCCCTAGTAACCTTCAGCCAAGGCCTCAAAGCCTTTGGTTCACTACTGCTGGGCCTATGGTCTCATCGTGTCCGTTCTCCAGCAGCCATTCCCCAACAATACCCCTCTTTTCTTTTTGCATCCGCAACAGATGGCCACCAGAATTTGTCAAAAATGTGTCCCCTTCAGTAGAGGGTGGCCAACCCAGGTATTAATTGGGAAGGAATTAGTGAGCAATCTGCAAAAAAGAAAGTCATTGAAAGAGAGAGTGTCCACAGAGAAAAGTGGACCCTAATGAGGAAGGGATTCACCCATCTGACAAGATGGGAATGGATTGCTAGGGGTTCCAGGGGCTCCCCAGAGACCCAGCATACTGGATCCCTTGTCAATCTGCAGGATGGGTCCAGATTGGAAGGAGCCGCACTTTCTGGTGGATAAAGGAGCCTCTCAATCAACCTTGCATTTTGTTCCAAGGTGGGGACAGCTGTCAAAAGGATCTCAAATTATCCAACTAATAAGTGGAAAAAGTGAGAAAGTACTGTTCCTCCAACCACTATTAGTAGGTGTGGGAGGCAAATATATGAAATATGAAAGGATCTCTTATTGTTAATGTCCCGCATCAAATTAAGGCTTTGTTGGCTGAAAGAGCTTCTAAATGGATGACCAGCGCTAGGTTTTTACAACATGAAACTTGTTTAATGGACCAGGACAATTTAGAATTAGGAAGCGGGGAAGGGTATAGCCCAGCCTCCTGTTTAACTGGTCCTAAGGGAGGAGACCTGGAGGAAACTTATTATTGTATTCAAGTAATAGATCCCCAGACCTGGGCTATGGAAGATTTATGGGATACTCCATGGCCACATGAGGAAAATGTGTTTATTGATGAATCTTCAAGAGTGATGGAAAGAAAACACTTGACAGAATATACTGTAGGAAAGGGAAGAAAACTACAAGAGGGAGACAAGCTACTATCTGCGTGGTCAGCACAGACCACAGAATTGTATGCCTTAGTAAAAGCCCACAAATTTTGTGTGTGTGTGTGTATATATATATATATATATATATATATAAATAAAGTGGTAAACATATTTACAGATTCAAAGTATGCATATGGGATACTACATGTGTTTGGAAAACTGTGGGAAGAAAGAGGTTTATTAACCTGCAGAGGAAACACGTTAGCTCATGAGGGTTTAGTTACTTGCCTATTGGAGGTGGTGAATCTGCCAAAAAAATAAAGGAGTCAATAAAACTTGTTAGGGTACATCAGGCAGGATATTCAGAAGTGGCAATAGGTATTCAGCCAGCAGATGAAGAAGCTCAGAAAGCGGCACTTTTGCTAGAAGTACCTAAAATCCTCCCTTTGCTCCCAGTGACTCAACTGCTGCCAGAGAAAATGTCTTTTCTACCAGAAGAGTTGGAAATAATTAAAAATAATGCTGCAGAAGAAAGGGGGGCCAATTAGTTTGAACAACATGTGCAAAAGGCTTTGGCACTACAAATATTGAAAAACTTCATGGAGGGAGTCACTGGGGCTCCCAAGGATTGGCAGAAGCCTTCCTTAAAATGTATCCTGCCTTGGGTCCTTTCTTTCTGGCAAAACAACTTATTTAAGGTTGCCTGATTTGTGCCAAAGCAAACAGCCAGGTTACAAAGAAAGTTGCCAGGGTGGGGCAGCCCTGGGCTGTAAGTCCATTCCAAAGGTGTCAGGTGGACTTTACTGAAATGCCTTGAGCAGGAAGGCTCAAATATCTTTTGGTAATAGTATGCCAGCTAACAGGGTGGTCAGAAGCATTTCTGGTCACTTCAGCAACTACTGGGTCAGTTATTAAAGTATTTTTTGAACAAATAATTCCAAGACATGGAATAATGGATGTAATAACTCATTTTAGAGGAAGAATTCTTCAGGTGGTTACCGCAGCTTTAGAGATACAATAGGACTTAAAGACCTTTTGGCATCTTCAGAGATCAGGCCAGTAGAGAAAATGAATGGGGAAAACAAGAAATATCTGTTGAAATTGGTCTTAGAAACTAAAATGCTGCAGACACGACTCTCGCCACTAGCTTTGGCTAGAATAAGAGCAAGGCCTAGAGGTGTTACTCAGCTATTCCCCTTTAAATTAATGTTTGGAATTCCTTACCCTGTTAACTCTTGACCCAGTGGGGAGATAGAAATAAGTGGTGCGTATCTAAAACATTATGTGTCCAGAATAATGTCTTTTGTGAAATCTCTTCAACAGGAAGCTCAGCTAGGATAGGCCCTGCCTTTAGACTTTGCTGTCCACAGCATCCAGCCCAGTCTTGCTCAAGGAGTGGAAAGAAGCACTGTTGGTAGCAAGGTGGTGTGGACCATATCAAGTGTTGCTAACCCCAGAAACAGAGGTTAAGACAGCTGAACACAATCGGACTCATCATACTCGACTCAAGATTTCCAAAGCCCCAGAAGACTGGACCTCTCATTTGAAGGAGAAGGATGGGTGACCATGGTTAATGCTCTGCAGAGGTGGACCCAATCAGTAACAGAAGCTCAAAGTGATACCCTGGCTGATGTTTGTGGTCTCTTTCTGTGGCTAGCAGGATCAAGGGCTAGAATGGGACAACCAATTTTTAACCTTATGCGAAGAGAAAATGAAAATGTTTAACCTTAGCCATTGCTAGGTCTGTGGAAGTCCCAAAGGATCTGAAGATGGGCCATGTGTGGCCAGTCCGATACAACATAAATGGTGGGTAAGCAGTATAAGTACAGTTCTTAATGGAACTGAATTTTAGGCTGAAGAAGGGAGTCCGTGGAGGCTGATTCCCTGAGAAGGGGACTTATTGTTTAAATAGAACAAAGGAAGGAGGAGTAGACATAGGTAAAAGTACTTGTAAATGGACATTCTCTCCTGGGAATGACTCTAAGCGAGTCTTGCCCACCGCTCAATTGCTTTAAATATCAAGAAAAGTGGAATTAGATGCATGTCCAACTTTCTAATAACTGCTGGGTAAAATGTTCATATAATGACTTCAGAGGAAAAGGATGTAAACAAGTTAGTGCAGACTGCTCATTTAAGTCTGCAATTCTAACCTGCCAGCAAGCCCACACCACTGATGAAACATGTACCTTGGGTATTCCGATAGACATAGCAACATTCAAAGGGATCCAGAAATTACTTTCAAAAATACTAGTCCAGTACTAACTGGACAGGTCATAGTTGCATTTAAAGGCAGCCATCTGTGGGAGCATGGAGATGGTCTTATGAGCAGACCAGCTGCTATATTATAGTAGGAATTCCCCTTGGACATAACAGTATCCTGTATTATGATGCTCTCAAAGGAGATGAAAGGACCTGGAACGGTCTCTACCCCAGCAGAACATGGGCCTTAAAAGGTCATTATTGGATTTGTGGCTAAGACGCGTACCAGAAATTACCTGAAAATTGGTCAAGAATATGCTATGTAGTGTATATATTAGGCCTTTGCTTTTCTTAATAGCACAAATCCAGGGAAATAATTTAGGAATCAGAGTATATGATGACTTGATAAGACAAAATTTGTCTGTTGATACTTCCTTAGTTAGAAGTAACACCCAAAAATGGGAAAAAAAAATTAATGGCGACCAAAAAGGATGATACAGCATTATGGTCTGGCCGCTTGGAACTCTAATGAACTAATATCAGAGGCAAGGGAACCAATATATAATTTAAACAGAATAATCAGGTTGCAAGCTTTCTGGACATCACAACTAACCAGACAACAAAAGCCCTCGACTTGTTAGCAGACCAAGCTACCCAAATGAGAAATGCAATCTTTCAACACAGAATGGTTCTAGATTATTTATTAGCAGAAGAAGGGGGAGTTTGTGGGAAATTAAATGAGCCCAATGGTTGTTTGCAGATAGACGATAATGGGAAAGTAGTAAAACAAATCACAAAAGAAATGAAAACTAGCCCATGTGCCAGTCCAAACATCTGAAGGATAAGACTGGGATATGTTCTCATGGTTACTGGGAGAACTGTGGATAGAAATAATGTTATTCCTCTTTCTCTGTGCAGTAACCGTTTTGATTTTTGTATCATGTGTGATAACTTGTTTCATGCAGCTTATCCAGCACGCAGTTAGAGGAATGCAAGTAGTAGCAATAGCTAATGATCCCAAAACTGCTAGTAAAGGTCATAAGATTATGTCCTTGCGGATATTCCCAAAGCTGATAGAAAAAAAAAAAATTTAAAAAAATTGCAAATGATAGCAAGGGCTTGTGAAGACAATTATGACGAAAACAAAAGGAAGGATTGGAGTGAAAACAGAGAAGTGGATGTCTTCTCCGGGAAGAATCTGGAAAGACAGGAAATGAGGGTATCTTTATAAATAGATTAGAGAAACTGGAAAAACAGGGAATGAGGATATCTTTACATAAGTTATGGAAACTGTGTAATCAGCAAACAGCACAAGAGCAGAGACAGGTGTGCCTTCACAAAAAGAGTGTTATCTGCAAATAACAAAGTGTTACAAAGCTGCAAAGTTTAAGGCCATGAAGCGAAAAGGGTATGTACTAAGTGGGAACATGTAGTTATGCATATTGGGAAGTCTGTACCTCCTGAGTGCCTTAGCCAACGGGGAAAGGGAAAGGGGGGTATGTGACTGAGTGGATAGGGCTAGAAGAGGCTGCGTCCTCCGACCAGTTTGAGAGACACTGCAGGGTGCTGCCCTGTGGACTACCCCTTTATTCAAATAAAGTCATTAAAAGACTCCTCTGTCTCTTTTTTGGACAGTAACTGGTGATTGCAAGGTTCATTTCCGCACAAGAAGCTGGGAGATGGATCACATGCACCTTCCTTCAACCAACATCAGCAGCTCAGTGAGAAGGCTGCTCCACTACATCATACTCCAGTGCTTATTCCATGTGAAAAGCCATAGGGAAGTCCTCTGTTGTTGTGTGAATGGTAGATTGTCATACTGTACAATGTAAGGCTTGAGGAGCTCAGCAACTGGAATCATTCTCCTTTTATTCTTCTGCACTGCTGTCAAACCCTAGCCTTTTTGGTGTGCTGTGTAATACTACTTTAGAGATTGTTCATTCCTTCAAGGAGGACCTAGTCGCTTGATAAAAACTTAAGCAATAGGCATTCTTCAGAAGCATAAAAAAATATGTGCAGTGCAACTCCTGGTAGGTTGTCAGATTTTTAATGCCCCATGTGGAATCTTACTGAAGATCTCTTTCTGAGATTTTTTCATGGAGGTTAATTTTTTCTGAGTTTCGGGAATGTGAATCTAGAAAATCCTGCTTTTTCTTTCTTGTTGTGAAGACAAAGGAATGCTAGATATTTTATTTCACTGTCTAAACCCCCCAGACTTTATAGCATTCACAGAAGCTTCGTCAGAATGCTACCACCATTTAAAACAAGGCTGGAAAAAGGTTAAAAATCTGTGAAGCTAAATTGGGCAATATTGTCTGATAGTCCTACATCAAGCATAGCATAGCTAGCCAGTCAAGGGAGGTGATTATCTCACTCTGCACTGCACAGATGCAGTCCTACCTCATGTACTGGCTGCAGTTTTGGGGTACCTCAGTTTAAGGACATCAAACTGTTAGAGTGTTTCCAGAGGAGCTCAAAGACCTTGAGGGCCAGGCTTAGGCGGAGCTGCTGAGATGACTTGGTTTGGTCAGCTTGGAGAAGTAAAGGCTGAGGGGTGCTCTCAACTGCCTCAAGCAGAGTAGTGAAGCTGTAGGTGATGATCTCCTCCCTCTGGTGACCAGTAATAGGGCACAAGGAGGTGGAATGAAGCTGTGTCAGTGGAAGTGCAGGTTGGACATTAAGATGAGGTTCGTCACTGAAAGCATGCTTGATAGCTGGAACAGGCTCCCTACAGCACTAATCCTTTATGAGCTCAAGAAGCATCTGGATGATGCTCCTGATCATAGGATTTAGTGTTATGGAGTCCTGCAAGGCGAGGGAGTTGGAGTCACTGATTCTTATGGGTACCTTCCAGCTTGAGATATCCAGTGATTCTATGTGCAGGTATCCTTCTAAATCATTTGCAAAAGGCTGTGCTCAAGATAATCAGTAATGAAAGACCAAGAGTAATTCTTTCCTGTTTCACTTGTTATCCAACCTCATTCCATTTGGTATGGGATGGGAAAGAGAAGAGGTGAGTAAGGGTGTTTAATTAATCCATAACTTTTTTAATTCATCAGTAAATACAATCTGTAACTAGATAACCCATTACAGATCAGCAGTCACGGCAGTGAAACACCAGCATGGCCTATCTCTGCTCTGAAATCTCCTTTGAGAAGGGGCTGGGCAAGCACACGTAGGGGACAGTGTTGATCCTGCCCGGTGCAGGCTGGAACCAAAGGGTTTTCCTGACATCTTCTGTCTCTGTGACACTTCTTTGTATGGCTCTGCCAATTTGGGAAGAATGCTCTTAGCCATCATTCTTCAAGTATGACACTGGCTTGTGGTGGAATCCTGCTGTTTTCCCTGGATGGGTAACGAGGTAGCTGTACATGCATGTATTTGGACTCCACTGATGGAAGGGCACATGCCACTTGCTGCCTCAGATGGGAGTTCTCTCAAGCCCTTTTCATTGTGTCCTGAGCAATATCTTCCCCATGCTTGTTTCCTGCTTCGAGATCTAGTTGCTTGTCAGGAGTGAGCAGCAGTCCTGGGAATGTGGTGTTTTGTCTACTACCTCGGCCATTTTGGAGCAATGAATCCTCTTGCTTCAGTGTGCTTTGCTTGGTTTTACTGAGTTGCACATGAGCTTCTACTGCTACAAAGCTGGTGTGGAGATGCTGGACATGGGTCGATGGTGGACAGCTGCTTTTCAGGAGTGTTTGTTCTTCATGCCCTGCACATGGCGGGGAACTGTAGAGGTCAGCAGCTCCCCAAGGGGCAGGACCGTTGGACTTCCTGGGGCAGCAGGCAGGACCTTGCAGCCAGTGTTATCCTACCCTCAGTCAAGGAGCTGGGAAGGATTCGGTGGCAACGAGACAGCCCCCTCCGGGCATTAGTCATCTCACTGGGGATAGGGGCAGGCCAATAGCTGCAACTTGGTGTCACAGTTTTACATATATATATATATATATATATATATATATATGTATAAAGCATATGTTTGATTTGAAGGCAACAATATGGGCATACAGCAGTTAGTTAAAAAGGGACCTAAATTTCCCTTCAGTGCTCTTCTTGTCCACTTTTATTGGACAGCATCACTACTGTCACTAGGGCAAAGGGACCCAGAGGCCCTACAGCAACTCCTTGTAGCTTTGCTGAAAGTAAATGGTGCCTTTTTAAAAAATAACTTGCACCAGGGACTGTCAGTGACTCCAAGGATGTTGGTAAAGGCCACCAGGCAGCAGACAAGGCATATTACCCATTAACGAATCAAGTCTGATCCCATTCCCTTTGTTTCCCTTCCCAAGCCACTCAGGTGCTCTGCTGCTGGTAAAAATCCATTCCTGTTTTCTCAAACAATCTGAAGTCTCAATAACAAACCTGCAGGTCTCTGAAATAGAGAAATGATGCTTTAGGCAATAATAACAGCTTCAGAAACACAGACTGACACTCCCAGAAAATGACAACTGACAAGCAGCAACATTGAGAGATTTACTATTGCCCTGTAAGAAACAAGCATCCAGCAGTGCACAAGTACCTAACTCCTCTGAAAGCGGTAACAAAAGCCCCATTGACTTGTCAGGAACTGAGATCCCAGGACTCATATTTAGCAATTCAGCTGCAGAGTTTATGGCAAAAAGTTAGGCATTTGTATGCAAGGCTGACCACCCAAGAGATGGGACAACAGCCCTGGCAGTGAGCACAGAACAAAGGAGTGTTGAGCTGGATCCACATGCACTGCACAATACACTGGCTGCGTTTGTACAATTAGACCAATATGACTTGAGTCATGGATAATAAGGAGCTGTCTGTAGTCCCACACAGCAGCAGTGGGCAGGGCATGAGGAGCTGTGGCTGTGGCTCTGCAGGCAGGATTCTTTAAAGCAGCATAATCAGGTCACTTGACATATGTTTGGCATCTGCATGGCTGAGAAACCAACTCAGCCAAACACCTGGAAACATCATGGGATTGATAAAAACAGATGTGTGACTAACAGGAACATCCTGCAAGCCCAGTTTCTTCTTCATTGCTTTCAAAAGTGAGCGTCATTTTGCTTATGCATTCACAGGGGTAAGTACAGATCCATATCCAGTTTTTGGTAATTAAACTAATTTTTTAAATAAATGAAATGTTCCACTATTTTTGATGGAATGAGTCCCATATGTGTGTGAATTAACAAGAGCAGAAAGTTTTTCAGGAAATGTTATCTCAGCTTTTCAGGACTTCAGTCTCAGCCAGCATACGTTATCCTTTCATACATCTGTGAGAATGCCTCTTTATTGTTCAGCTTCAGGCTTTGTTCATTTTGTGAACCCTCAGAGACGGATGTCATCTTGGCTGACTTGACAGAAAACCAACAGTTCTCTCCTCTTTGCCACTTTGATAATGGACGCTAAGAGCTCAGAGGGTGGCCACAGTGTGACAGGCAGGAGGCCATAGAAAAACACGGATAGCTGAAACTCAGTTTTCACGTTCAGCAGACTCCTGTGAATATCTCGAAACTCCCCGAGAAATGCTGAAGTGTTGGCAGTGCTCCATACCTTGAGAGAGATTAGAAATCAGGGATCTGAAGGATTCTAAACCAGCAAGATCAAGAACCCAAGACTTTCTGCTCCTTTTGTATCCAGTTATAGGTAGCTCAAACCCATAGCTGCTTCTGTAAAACTATCTTGTGAAGGAGACCATCACTCCTGCAGCAGTTTCTATTTTCAGTGATACTCAGGCTAATGTTTTTTGGACAATCCTGCTCCCAAGAAATAACTGATGCTGTTACAAAGTTTGTATTCCTTCTTTCAAGGAAACATTAACATTCACTGTTAATGTAGCTACCATCCCTGTTGTTGGGATGACATCATTGCTTTTTAAGGTGCTTTGATGGGACCTGTAGTGCTGGCCGCTGCGGTTTAAAAAGTCTGGATTCATTTCTCTTGGTTTAAGCAAAGGTTTTAAAATACACAAGGAAAGCTCCTTCCAGCAGAAAAACACTGACAAAGTATCCCTTCAAAAGAGCTGGTGATTGCAACAAAAAAGTTTTGAGTGTCACTTAGTATTCTACCTGCCATTCTGCGCTGATGAACTGAACGGGTTTAATAGGAAATTGCTTAAATAAAGTACACAGGAGCAAGCTCATTCCTAGGGCATATTCTCTGCTCAGCATCAAGAAAATATCTGTAAGTCTGGATAGGCCAAGCTAGAATTTTTGTTGCTTCTATTGATCAGGGAGAGATTAGAACAGGATTTAGCGAACTACTGTTTACATTTAAGCACGCAGTACCTCAACCTCCCGAACCGGCGGTGTGTCAGAGACTCTCTACTCCCATCTCACGGTGAGCAGAGACCACCGCAGCTCTGGGACCAGAGGCCCTGTCCCTGGGATGCCTGCATTTTGTGGGAACTGCAGATATTTCCAAAATATGCTCATTCTGTATGAGACAAAAACTCCAGTAAAATCACAACCTTGAATAACATTTTTTCAAGTCACGTACATTAAAATAAAAAGTACCGTTCTGCTTTGATTCAGATTTTGAATTACATGTATCTAAACTTATTCCTTTGAAGCCCTTGTGCTTTAGATCCACTCTCCAGTGCTCCTAGGAAAATAATCCTCTGTCAACTCTCACTAGTAGAACTGAGTGAGAAAGAAAGTAGATCAGTAATGGATACTTAAAAGCACCTCCACCACTTATGGATTGCTCCTCCTTGGAGAACCCATCCTTCCCACAGTGACATGTCCCTTCTGAGAATGATCAAGAATGTTATTCCTTTCTTCTCTGCCACACCTATGTTTTAGGAGTAACCCTATTTACAGTGGCAGATCTCCCTAAGGGAAATGATACAATTAATTTCTAAACAGGAGAATAAATACTGGATGCTTTTTTATCCATGACCCAGGATCCACGGCTGGGCACACAGAGGCTGTGACTAGACCTGCTTCAGTGCTCAAATGTTCTTGGGAAATGGTCCTGTTGTTGTGTCTGGCACGTAGAGGTGCTCTTGGAAGAGGTCACAGTTTTAGGCAACATCTTCAATTAGCACATCTTTGCTTGCATCAAACTCTTGCTTTAGTCCATAATCACTGATTGTTTCACATGTTTTCAATTTTAGCCCACCCAGCGTAAGCCAGATGACTCTCTCACTGAGAAAACCTGCCGTTCTACCCCCTTCCTATCATCAAATCCCCATATGCCCTTTCACTGACACACTTTAGGGCTCAAAACATTGTCATTGTGCAGAGCAGTCTTCTCGTATGAGGGAAATTCCACCCTATGGGGCAGTTCCTTCAGTTATGGGAGACCAGCATGTTAGTTTGCGTCTTGAGGGATTTTGTGCAGAAGCACACTTAGGGGTTAGCCACTTGATCCAGTGCCATGTTGTAGAAACTTAAAGTTGTGGCTAGCAGCACTGGCTGACCAGCAAAACAAGACACTAAACCACGTGAGGGATTCACTTTAAAATGAAGAATTTAATCAGACCTCCCTAGCCACAGGCCTCTTCCTGACGGGATGCAGGCATCTCCAACATCTAGGACAGAGGGAACTAGCTTGCAGCATACCACCAAGGAGGATGAGCCTTGCCTGGTGTCACATCAGCCCACCAGGCCTTATTCTAACCCTGCCTAGGACCTGGAAAAAGGAGATTTTGTGGCAGCTGCATCTGTTAGAAAAAGTTGGAGGATAATCCTGGTTTAGAAATTATTCTGTTTGATTTTTCTAGACCTGAACAGGTGTATTGACCTGTCAGTGGTGAGGATCCATGGTCTTTGTGTAACTTCTGAATGTCTTTATCAGGTAGTTAGAGAAGCAGTGCTGTTGCCAGTCATCTTACGTTGATATACAGAGCCAAGGGAAACTTGTAGAGGTGTTTGCAAATCCATAAGCCTGTTCTGTTTGATTCCTTTGGATATAAATAAAGCCTAAGAGCCCTCTATTTGATTTGTTTGGTGTCAGTGAAAGGTGAGGAGTCTCAGATTTTACGTGACCTATTAAAGGCAAGTTGACACTACTCATGTAAGTTCATGTTATTGACTTGTTCTGCTATAGTAGACAATACTCTACTAGCCCTGTAAGCACTTTGTTTTATATCCTGAACTCCTTAGGGAAAGGTGGTGGGGTTTATTGACCTAGAAAACGTTTATTTTCTATATTTCTAAGGGTACGGCATAAGCCTTTTCTGGAATTATCTTGTTGCTGTTACTTCGCTATGGTAGCTTATAATGTGTATGTTGCCTTAAGGTTTCTTTCTTTCTTGTTTCATGGTGTAGGCCAAAAATGGTCAGTTTTGTAATGTTTTGGAAGGAATTAATACATTTGCCCTATCAGAACCATCTCTTGTTACCTCTCATCCATCATGACAGATGTCATCTACCTGGACTTGCACAAAGCACTTTACACTGTCCTGCACAATATGCTTGTCTCTAAACTGGCAAGAATTTGATGGATGGGCCACTCGGTGAGTCAGAAATTGATTGCATAGTTGCACTGGAAGAGTTATGGTCAACAGCCCAATGTCCAACTGGACACTAGTAACAAGTGGTGTCCCTCAGGGATTGGTGTTGGGACCGATCCTGTTTAACATCCTTGTCAGTGGCATGGACAGTGGGATTGGGTGTGCTGTCAGCAAATTTGCCAATGACACCAACTGTGTGGTTCGGTTGATACACTGGAGGGAAGGGATGCCATCCAGAGGGACCTTGACACACTTGTGAGGTGGTCAATGCCAACCTCATGAAGTTTAACAAAGCCAAGTGCAGAGTCCTAAACCTGGGTCTGGGCAATGCCAGGCACAGCTACAGGTTTGGCAGAGAAGAGTTTCAGAGCAGTCCTGTGGAGAAAGACTTTCATTGAGAAAATGAACATGAGCCAGCTTTGGTGTGCGCTTGCAGCCCAGAAAGCCAACCATATCCTTGGCTGCATCAGAAGGAGCATGACCAGCAGGTCGAAAGAGGTGATCCTGCCCCTCTACTCTGCTGTTGAGAGACCCCACCTGCTGTCCTGCATCCAGCTCTGGGGTCCCCAACACGAGAGTGACTTGGAGCTGCTAGAGTGAGTCTAGAGGAAGCCACAAAGATGCTGAGAGGGCTGGAGTACCTTTGCTATGGAGACAGGCTGAGAGAGTTGGGCTTGTTCAGCCTGGAGAAGAGAAGGCTCAGGGGAGATCCTAGAGCAGTTTTTCAGCACCTAAAGGGGCTAACAGAAACCTGGAGAGGAACTTTTTACAGTGCATGTAGGGACAGGACAAGGGGGAATGGCTTTGAACTGACAGAGATGAGATTCAGACTAGATATTGAGGAAGAAATTCTTCCCTGATAAGGTGCTGAAGCACTGGCACAGGTTGCCCAGAGAAGCTGTGGCTGCCCCATGTCTGGCAGTGTTCAAGGCCAGGTTGGACAGGGCTTTGAGCAAACTGGTCTAGTGGAAGGTGTCCCTGCCCCTGGCCCTGACCATGTCAGCTGGTTGGAAGCAGGTGAGCTTTAAGGTCCCTTCCAAGCTAAACCATTCTGTGATTTTGTGAAGACTTTACTGGGAACTTTATTCCCACCATCAGTCTTGCTGTCCTACATAAGAAAGATCTCAGAGGCAGGATGTACAGTAGGAAAGCATATAGGTATAGCATATAGCATGATCTATGAGGAAGAAGAGAAATTGACTGTGATTTTGTGAGCTTGCAGAAGTTTTGAAGGTAGGCTAGGGGAAAGGATGGACTGTGGGAGAAGCGCTTGAACAGACCCATCCAGAGGAATTGTGCTTGTGCCAGGTATGCTCAGAAATCATGCATTTTGGTGCAGGGCATTGGAAACACAGCTAGTCCCAGGCATGGCCTTTCCTCACAAAAGCCTTGACATCTGTAGGGATGGTTTTAAAATGGATTCACGAGATCCGGTGCTCTACCCTGGAAACAAGATTTCTCACCAGCAACAGGGGAAAAATGCAGTGTGTGATGGGTTGGGGTGATGCACACTGCACTACGAATACTGGCTGGCAGGCAGACAGTCTCTAGCTCTGTGTGTGCTTGTGAGTGCCTGGAGGCACGCTCCACACCCTGCCTGCTGGGACTGGGTGAGTACTGAATGAAGACTGGCATCAGGTGGGCAGGAGTACATGACTGCACAGGTATAGGGTTTGTAGTGCCACTCACTATATAGGCTCGTCTTTATTAGAGTGAAGATGGTGTTATCTGGCCTAGGCTAAAAATAACCCCTATGTCAGAATTCACCTGTATGTTTTTAACACTTTTAATAGTATTTTCTTGTAAAAATTATTTGTCTTTATTAGTATAACCCCTTTTTGTGGTTAAAGAGACAATATACCAAGATAGGCCTTTCTGATTTCTGTAATCCTCTGTTACTTTCTGATTCAAACCAATCCTGCAAGTCCAAGCTTGGTAAGTTGTTTTTCCTGTGTGTTTTTTTTGCAGTATAAGCTCTTTCAGTCATTTTTCCCCCCCAGTAAATATATTCTAAGCCCATGAGTTATAGGGCCATAGAGAGATTGAATTACATGAATTAAACTCAAGATCTGACAATCTTTTCATAAGTAGAGCAAAAATTTGTTTCGAAAGTCACTTTAAGTTTTTGTCTGTTACAGGATCGCACTTGCAATCAACATAGATTTTATGGGGCTAAGATCAATTTTTGGTTATGCTTGTGCACAGCCACAGCTAACCAGTTTAAAGTCCCTTGAGGGGAAACGGGTGTATTTCAGAGTTGTTTGAGTTGCTTTATGCAGACCTGGTGTCAAAGCAGGTGTCAGACCTCTCTCACTTTGGTGTTCTGTTTGGAATGAGATGGTTGTCATTAAGCAGTCAAGCAAGCATGTGCTTGCTTGTTATATTCTATAGTGAGCTGAGAGTGGTACTCAATTCACTCAATCTCAGACACTCTTCCACTTTCCTTTAGGAAAAGCCATTTTTCACAGCTAAATTCAGCCTTTGGAAAGTTGGATTTATACATGGTTGGAAACATTTCTTTAGCTATATCTCTAAAAAGCAACACAGTAGGAATGTAAGTATTCCAGGATCATACTTGCAATTTGCTGAGTTTTAGAGGCCAACGAATTCATTCAGCATTCTTTTCTTGGTGTATGACCTAATCGTACATGTCCTTATTAAACTAATTTCATCAAGCCGAAGACATTATTAATGTGAATACATTCATGCAAAATTAATTTCATTTTCAGAGGTTCATTTTTCAAATTCAGATTTACTTTTCCTAAAATAAATCAAAAAAATATTTTAAAATGTCCGTAATCTAAACACTCATGAGCAGTGCTATAATAATCCAGCATTTTAACATGCTGCAGATATTTACTTTAGTGAAGGAATAGGTTTAAGCAACCAATAATGGGGCATATCCAATGCTAACTTGGGGATTTTTTCATGATGCTCAGCCCCACAGTATCTAGGCACTGATTTATACCATAGAATCATAGAATCATGGAATCATAGAATAGTTAGGGTTGGAAAGGACCTTAAGATCATATGGGACTACACAACAAAATTTCTTCTGGGAGAAACCAAACTTGTATCAAAAGCTTTAGACAGAACCTGGTATCACAGGAAGACTGCAGACTTACCTGGGGAGGGCAAGGCAGTACAGGGAGACTGTTGCATGCACATAAAGGCAAATACTGACTTCAACAGAGGCAGACAAGCAGCGCTGCCTGCATCCGGTGCAGGAGCCTGGTTGCTTGGCATTGCATGTGCCCATGCAAATCTGTGCTGGGCAGTATAAAGGGCAGTGAGATCAAATTAGAGGACTTTGGGCAATGATCAAGCACAGGTGAAAGCAATTGTGTTGGTGACTCAGAGTAAATGAGACTGACTGGGGGAAGAGAGAAGAACGCGAGGAGATGGGGCAGATTCAGCAACATGCAGGTGCCATGCAGGGAAAGAGATTCAACCAGTACAAGTCAGTGTCCTCTGGACAGGGGATACTGAACTCTTCAGCCATGTTCAGCTCTAAGCCCGGGGGCATGTTTTGAGGTGGAGGAAACAACATAGCAAGCATTGCTGCTACGTGAATGGAAACATCTTTTCAAAGCAGTTGGGATAGGAAAAAAGGGGTAAATGTCAAAAAAGGACAGTGGTACATCATATATATGTGTGAACTTTTTGAGGTGAAAGTCACTGCTTCTCTTTACCCATCTTAAAAGACCTTAGTTTAACAGAGAACCTTAGTTTTAACAGTCATCCACTGCAGTGAAATGAAAGTTCAGAAGTGTTCAGTATTTCCTTAGATGGGAGCATCTATTGCTGCATTAGAGAAGTTTCAAAACTTGATGAGACATACATACCCGTTCTGCAAACTCTCTCCATCAGCTGCTGAGTCAAAGTGGTGAAGGTCTATAAAAAGTGACTCCCTAACTGGCCAGTACAGATTTTATGATAATCCAGCTCCCTGGTCTGGCCATGGGTGGGGTTATGTCCATCGTGACCTTCCTTTTTCCCAGCTGCAAGAGCACTGCCATCGCTCCTGCTGCTCTCAGCATGGCTTGTTCCAGCAGGCTGTGCAAATTGGCCATTAATTAGCCTTAGGAGATTAAAAGCTTAAAAATTAATAATGCCAGTAAGAAAAAAACCTAACAAAACAAAACCAAACACCCCTCCCCCCTCCAAAACAGCAAACCAATAGGTGAAAGCTAAGCATCATTTCAGAAATGAAAAATCAATTTGGCATAATGCTGAATAGGCACTCACTTGACTCTAGAAGAAATACATTTCAGTGGTCCAAATAAAAATGTTCATAATTTTTTTTCTTTCCCTCAAAATTAAAAAGACAAGACTAGATCTCCCACTCTGTCATTTCTGATGAACATTATCATATCGTACTTGTTGACTACTACATAAAAATTGAAGGTATAATGGCCACAGCACCTGCAGCAATAATTTTTATCTTTAACATTTTTACATTAAAACTCCCTTTATTTCCGTGTTATTTCTCATTCTATATTGTAACTTAAGTGATTATAAATATACATTAGCAAAAGCTCTAAGAGTACTTTGTATACTGTCCATTTAGTAAATTAATTATGAATAATTTATTTTGGTATGTCTTTCCTTTGACTTGATCTTTCAGTATTATGTTTTGCAACCTGAGCAATTTTTTTTTTTTCACATACTGTGAGCCTGTATGTGTGACTAACTGAAAAGTCTAATATCTTGTATACTGTCTTACAAAAAAACAGACTGGATCAGCTGATCAGCTTTTAGGGAGACTCAGCTTAAATTTTTTTTAACAGAAGACTATGCACACTTGATATAATGGTCCAATAAATGAACGAAATAAGTTTATTGTGTTTTTCTTTTATATATATAAGCAATAAATTTCCATTAGTGGATTAGTAAGAGCAATTAATCTTGTCTGTCATTGATGTGCTAGGTTTGAAATGTTTATAAAATAGGGTATGGGAGTGTTTAAATGTCAGATGTTCTTACAAGACAATCATGAAGTTATTTTATGCTTTAAACTAGTCATTGCTGTCAGGCAGTCATTCCCCCAGTATCTGGTGATCTTATAGCAGGAGCATTGTGAGTGAAGCGATAAACAGGAGGATTAGCTGTTAGAAACGCAGAGTAGTTGTGTCTGATATATGTGCATGTAAATGCCACCATGGGGGATAAAGGCAGCACATTTATGTATCTGATTGGAGAACTGTTTTCCTCCAGTGATATATCTGATAGGTCTAATTCATTTAGTTTCTGTTGAACAACGTATAAGCCAGATGTTACTTCTGCTAGGTTTATATGAGTCTTTTATGTCATTAGAAACAGGGTGAGGTACAATTCCAAGGCATTTGGCCACCTACAAGTTGAGGTATCTACTGTGAGCTGGACATCCAGGCTGTTTCTAGGGCTGGTGGAGCCTGAGAGACTTTTTCAGAAGGTTGTTTGTTGCACTAGGTTTAGGAAGTTTTTGCAGGTGGAAAGACTTGAGCAGTGTTTCTCTGACCCCAGCGATCATGCAGGGATCTTACCTGACCAGCTTAGACAAGATGCCTACCCTCCAGATGGCCTAAGTTAGATAGGAGAATTTTAAGCTTTGATCTTGTTGTGCGTATTGCACAAGCATACACTGTTTCCTGTAATAACTTCAATGAATTATATATGACAGCTTAGGAGGATGAAGCCAATTAACAACAGATATTTCATTGTCCTATCTATCTCTAGCTAACAGTGACCTGTACTCTACATCCAACTTTGATAAGAACAGCAATTATAAAGAATCACAAAATCCTGGAATGAAGCCAGTCCTACATATCCAGTGTGGGTTTTAAGTGGAATTTATTCAGTTTATTTAACACATAGTGTAACTTCTAGCTGGGTTTTCATTAAAATTAAGAAAAGCAAATAAAAAGAAAGCACATACAATCTCAAATAGGTTTTGTAAAATCTGGCTGACTGTGCAAGGAAATGTGGTTGTGAATTTAATCGTACCTGATACTTTCTCATTTCATGACAGATCATTACAGTCCTGTGGCTCAGAGCTGCAGGTTACAGGAACAGGCCAGTCCTCACTTTCAGAGCATCCCAGCAATGTGAGAGGAGAGCAAAGCAAATACGTTGACCTGCTATGAATACGATGCGCACAGTCAGGACTGTTTTGATGAATAAAATGTATCTTCCTTCATGTAGAGATTCTCAGACATGAGCTGAACTGATTTTCCACCCTTTCACCCGGAGTTTCGCGCGAGACTCGCCTGCAAATGCGTGGAGTCCTGGTAACTCAGGAATACATCTGCGATTCGCTCTTCTGCTGCTCTCCAGGTGGTGGCAGCCCAGCCCCGCTTTTCTCTAAGGCGAAACAGGAAGCGCCCTGAGAAGTCGCGAGGAAATAATGTTCTGTTTCATATAATTTGTTCCACTTGAAAATAAACATTTAAACTTCATTTTCAGAGTCACACTTGAAAGGAAACATTACTAAAACAAAACAAGGTCTTCTTATTATGGTTACCTACAGTATCTCATTTCTTCAAGCATTTTTAAATACCCTGCCATTCTGTATACAGAGACTGTTTATTGTTTCATGCACTATTTACTCACGTTAAAAAATGAAGTGACAAAGAATAGAGGCAAAGGTCTCCCGCTTGCAAGGAGTGGTGGTTAAATATATTTGTTTGTACTACAGGATTGCAGTTCCACTAGAAGGAGCACTTGACATTTTGATGAGTGTCTCCAGGGAAAAAAGGTAGTAACTTCAGAACTTAGTTTTAATTATACTAAGGAGATTACATTATTCAAAAGCATCCCACTGGTAAGGTTGGGGTGCTTTTGAATTCATTTCCTGAACCAGTTTAGTGGAAAATGCCACATTAATCAGTTCAGTATTTCACACAAATGGTTTAATGAGAAGAAGTTGAAAGCACTGTAGTATGACCAAAAAAAAAAAAAAAAAAAAAAAAAAAAAGAGTCAGAATGTTCATTTAAGTCCGTAGTACCACATTTAAATGACCTCTTTCAAGAACAGGCTTTAAAGAGGGGGATGACAACCCAGAGGAGGCAATGCTGTTTAATTCTTGTTGGTGTGCTGGTACCTACAGTGGCACTGGTGCTGTACTCAACTGGCAGAAGATACAAAGCTCACAACCCTTCAGGCTGTGCTCATGGCCTTTCATTGAGTAGCTGCGGTGTAAATATACTCTGTTGTTGGCATTTATGCTGCTGGGATCAGAACTCTAATGAAGCAGGCAGGCCAAACATTTCCAGACCCACTTTGGCTTGTCTGCCATTACAGTTAAAACGCAAGACCACTAGCATTCAGGTGGAGCTGTTTCTTGTCTCTTCAGAAAGATAAAGTCCAGACATGTGGGAGAAACTATCTTTTGAATAGGCAAAGAAATGAACATGAGCTATATCAGTGTGAGTTATGGCTGTGTGCAGTCACTGCATTTCTGCATTTCACGTACAGATATGGCCATTTTTATCTTCTCATGTACCATTCATAGGTATTTGTGATGTCTCTGTTATGAAGCACAACATTACCCACGTGTTTTGCTGTCACATTATGTGCCTAAACCTTTTATCACCCTGTCCTTTCTTCTTATGTTCCCTCATTCTCATCTGTATCCTCAGGCCATCAGAAAAGAGTTTGCACAGCTGATTCAATCCCAACCTACATGACGTGAAACAAAGTTGTCAGTGAAACTGTTAGCATTTTAAAGGATCTGAGTGTGGGCTGTAATTTTCCTGAAGCAGTGACACACCAAGGTGTCACTCTCCACACAGAACAGCAATATCCTTAGCAGTATAAGCCCCCTCTGGTGGATAAGCACATTCAGGTAAGAGAAGCAAAGAGTCACGCTAAAATTTCAGCCATACTGTTTTGTCTTATCCTCTTCAAACAGAGAAAATGGATGCAATAAAGTGCCTTTTTGAGAGATGTTATTGGTAGAAAAGCTAAATGCAGGAAAACAGAAGGATGCTAGAAGTCCTCTCTTTACTTACTACTACTGAGATACAGTCATCTTGCACTATCTGTATCTTCCTGATGTGCATGCTCTAGGAAAGTGCCAAGAATTTCACAAAGTGGTGAATTTGTGAAGAACATATCATATTAAACCAATCTAATTTCCTTCAATGACAGCATAAGTAGCTTTGTGGTAAAGGTAGAAATTGGAGATGCAACAAATCTTGATTTTAGCATGTCTTTTGCTCTGTCTCCCATGGTCTGCTAATAGGCAGACTAGCGCAATGCTGCCTAGAGAAAACTACTGGAAGCCAGGACACAGGTCTTGAGAAGACCATCTTTAGGAACAACAAACAGTATGAACACCTCCCATATGAAGACAGGCTGAGAAAGCTGGGGCTGTCCATCCTGGAGAACTGAAGCCGCATAGCAGCCTTCCAGTATCTGAAGGGGGCCTACAAGGATGCCATATCTCTTCATCAAGGGTTGCAGCAATAGGGAACAAGGGTTAATGGGTTTAAACTTAAACAGGGGAAGTTCAGGTTTGAGGCACTGGAACAGGCTGCCCAAGGAAGTGATAAATGTTCCATCCCTGGCAGCGTTCAAGGCCAGATTGGACAGAGCCTTGGGCAACATCATCTAGTGTGTGGTGTCCCTGCCCACAACAGGGGCTTGGAACTAGATGATCTTAAAGGCCTTTCCAACCCAAACCATTCTATGATTCTGCGATTCTGTGAACCACCAGTTCACCATCAGCTTGGCTAGACATATCAAATGGGGTTGTAAAAACAATAGTCTTATGTTGTCTGCTACTGGATAAAGATTTGGTTAATAAATGAGAGAGGACTCCTGCTGTATTTTCTAATGTCTAAGCTGGAAAGGATTACAAATATTTTAGATTGCAGGGCTAGCATACAGAAAGGTCTCAATGAATAGAGGTAAATGGACTGAAATGAATAGGCTGCCATTCAGTGAGGATAAGTGGAGTCTGGATCCATTGACTGAAAAAATGAACTATGGTGCCGGGGGGAGGGGAGAGCAATGAGACAGGCAGTAGGAACACAGATAAGGATAGGCAACTTTTAACAGGTCACAAACTGAATACAAATTAACAGTATCATGATGCTGTGAAAAAGCAGACCTTACAGTGGATATATAAAACCTGGGCTATGTCATGCATGCAAAGCGATCCTTCCTTTTTGGCAAGGCCTCAGCTGGACTATAGCCTCCACTTTTGCATGGCACACACAAAGAAATATACTGGGAGGCATAACTCTCAATCTGCAGAAACTGATGTAAAACCAGAGGTGGTTCAGAGTTTTTACGTTACTCAGGCTGCAGTCAGAAATATGTTGTAGAATTTTACTTTATGCTTTCAAATAGCTGAAATCATTAGAGCTAAACTGAGGAACAAATAAATGGAGGCAAAGGTGGTGGAGATTTTCAGGAGAGATTAGTGGAGCTAAACCTGCATTGTTTGCTTAGGCGATCATTGCAAAGGAAAACCTGTGAAAAGTACAGTCACTGGGAGTAGTGAGAATAATTTTGCGTGTTTCACACATGTAAATAGGGAGTGATGGTGGCAACCAAAACTAGAAGTTGGGGTAATATTAGAAAGACCCCTGCCCCCATAAACATGCAATATTATTAAGAAGTCTCCATCAGAATGCACTAGAAGCCTGATCTTAACTAGTTTGTTACTGCTACTCTTGAGTGCCTCAGTAAGGAAAAAATCCCATGTTCACTGTTAGTGAGAAAGATTACTGCACACAGGTACAATCTTTCTCTAACTTTTAAGATTCCATTAAAAAAAAAAATCCAAAACCTGTTTCTTTTGCTGTCATGTTATTTGCAAATTCTGCAAGTCTCAGTAGGTTTTCCATTCATTAGTCCAAATTAATGCATCTGCCTTTAAATAGAAATTGCTTCAAACTGAGATCATAATTTTTGGTGTTTACTAAGCACTTCTGGGATTTCTAGTTCATCGTTGCTGAGTAAGAGTCCAAGGCTCCTATTCAAAAGGAGAACTGCGTCTGACTGTCAGGCTGTGCACACAAACATCGCAGTCAGAAGCTGAACTGTGTCTATAGGGTGTATAAACTGATGGAGCATTATTGTTATTGATAATAGACAATTCCTGTCGCACACCAGAGTTACTGACATGCTTGCTGAGCTGTCAGTGCATCATCCTGAACATCATACCAGCCATGCCTTGGGAGGTGAAGAGACAATCACCTGTATTGAATTGCTGAGGTGAGCAGCTCCAGGGAGGCCGCCCTCAACACCTGATAGGGGGAAGCTCAGCGTCCGGGAGCCCCAACTCAGAGCGGCGACAGCCACCGAGGGAGCCTCAAGTCCTCGACAGGGCCTGCCCAGGAGCCGGCAGCTCAGCGGACGCGAGCAGCTGACTCAGAGGTGGCAGAGCCAGGAGGAGCGGCACCCGCCCTGACTGGGTAACAACCTGCCCAGGGAGCGGCGAACAGGGCGGGTTCGAGGCAGTTCGTGCGGGCAGGTGAGCGGGATGGGGAGCACTCACAGTATGAGCAGGGCCCGGTCTGGGGGCTCTGCTCTGGCTGCCCCGGCGGTGGCCCCTGTAGGCACCCAGAGAGAGCCGATGAGAGGGGAGGCTGCAGTGCAGAGCTCGGGGTGCAGAAAGCGCCTGCACTGCTCTCCTGAGGAGATGGTGCACAATGGGCAGGGCTGCACTCGGTGCTCCCTGGTGGAGGTCCTCCTGCAGCAGGGGCTGAGCTGCAGGAAGCTGTCAATGGGCTAATATATGACAGGGAAGCTGAGGGGGAAGCAGCACTGCTTGCTCCAGGACCAGATTGTGCAGGGGCCTCAAGTGTCCACTGTCGCTCATACAGGAGAGGAGGCCGCTAACCCAGGAAGCTGGGAAACAGTAACACAAAAAAAAAAAAAACAACAAAAAAAGGAGGAAGAGGACAGTTAAAAGCAAGGGGCTTCCTTCTAAACCTGTTGTTCCCACCCAGAACCGCTTTGCTATCCTGCAGGGGGCTGATGAGGAGCCACACTTGCACCAGGGAAAACTGGCTGATCCGCTGGTCAAGAAGATCTCTGCTGGTGCTGCCAGGAAAAAGCGGAGGGTCGTAGTAGTAGGGGACTCTACTCTGAAAGGAACAGACGCACCCATCTGTCAGCCTGACCCAGGCTCAGGGGAGGTGTGTTGCCTACCAGGGGCTTGGATCAGGGGTGTTGCAGAGAAGCTGCCTGCTCTAGTCGGTCCCACAGAATATTACCCACTTCTAGTGATCCATGTGGGTGATACTGATATAGATAGCAGTAGTCTGGAGAACATAAAGGACTACAGAGCTCTGGGAGAGGTGGTTAGGGGTTCTGGAGATCAGATTGTCTTCATCAATTCTCCAGGATACAGGGCAGGACCTTGAAAAGGCTAGGAAGATTGGCCAGGTTAATAAATGGTTAGAAGAGTGGTGCTATAGTCAGGGGTTTGGGTACCTTGAACATGGGACTCAATTTAGTAGGCCAGGTCTACTGGGGTCTGATGGAGCTGGTCTGACAAAGAAGAGGAAGAATGGATCTGGTAGGAGGCTTGCCAGACTGGTCAAGGAAGCTTTAAACTAGATGTGTTGGGGGAGGGGGCATCATTCCATCCCAACACACCCAGTCACTTGCCAGCACCTATAGTAAACATTCAGAGCAATGTAGAGATATTCCAGCTGCTCCAGCCAATGAGCCGGCTTCAATTGGAGCTCGGCTCAGATGCCTCTATACAGATGCCCATAGCATGGGGAACAAACAAGATGAATTAGAGATGTGTGCATGTCTGCAGGGGTATGATATCATAGGCATCACAGAAACAAGGTGGGACAGCTCCTATGACTGGAGTGTTGGAATGGAAGGTTACAGGATCTTCAGGAAAGGCAGGCCCGGCAGGCAGGGAGGGGGAGTTGCTATTTATGTTAGGGATAGGCTGGAGAGTAAGGAATTCTGTCTGGGGACAGGTGAGCAGTCAACAGAGAGTTTTGGGTCAGGCTTAAAGGGAGAACAGCGATGGGAGACATTATTGTGGGGATCTGTTACACACCGCCTGATCAAGAGGACTCTGTGGATGAAGCCCTCTATAGACAGGTAGGAACAGCCTCACACTTGCAGGCCCTTGTTCTCATGGGGGACTTCAACCACCCTGATATATGTTGGAGGGATGGTACGGCCCAGCACAAGCAATCCAGGAGGCTCCTCAATTGTGTGCAAGACAACTTCCTTCTGCAAGTAATAGAGGAGCCAACAAGGAGAGGTGCCATGCTTGACCTCGTGCTCACCAACAGGGAAGAGCTGGTTGGAAATGTGAGGCTCCAGGGCAGCCTTGATTGCAGCGATCATGAGATGGTTGAGTTCCAGATCCTCAGGACAGTGAGAAGAGTGTGCAGCAAGCTCACTGCCCTGGACTTCAAGAGAGCAGACATTGGCCTCTTCAGGAACCTGCTTAGTGAGGTTCCATGTGATATAGCCCTAGAGGGCAGGGGGGCCCAAGGCTGTTGGTTGATATTCAAGGATCACCTGCTGAAAGCTCAGGAGTGTTGCATCCCAACTAGCAGGAAGTGCAGCAGGAGGGCCAGGAGACCTCCTTGGATGGATAAGGAGCTGCTGAGGAAACTTTGAGGGAAAAAGAGGCTTATAAAACATGGAAGCAAGGGCAGGCTGCCTGGAAAGAATACAGGTATGTTGTCTGGGAAGCTAGGGACCAGGTTAGAAAAGCTAAGGCCCAGTTAGAACTAAACTTATATAGGGATGTGAAAGATAACGGGAAGGGAATCTACAGGTACATAGCAGATAAAAGACAGACTAGTGACAATGTAGGCCCCCTCCGGAAGCTATCAGAAGAGCTGGCTACCCCGGATTTGGAGAAGGCTGAGGTTCTTAATGACTTCTTTGCCTCAGTCTTCCCTGACCACACCACCCAAGTCTTGGAAGGCAGATGCAGGGACTGTGAGAATGAAAACCTTAGGCCCACTGTAGGAGAGGATCTGGTTCAAGATCACCTGAAGAACCTGAACGTGCAGAAGTCCATGGGACCTGATGAAATCCATCTGTGGGTCCTGAAGGAACTGGCAAATGAAGTTGTTAAGTCACTGTCCATCAAATTTGAAAAATCATGGCAGTCAGGTGAAGTTCCCGATGACTGGAAAAAGGGGTATATAAGCCCCATTTTCAAGAGGGGGAAAATGGATGAGCCGGGGAACTTCAGATCAGTCAGTCTCACCTCTGTGCCTGGCAAAATCTTGGAGCAGATTCTCCCTGAAGCATGCTGAGGCACATGAAAAACAAGGTGCTTGGTGACAGCCAGCATGGTTGCACTAAGGGGAAATCCTGCCTGGCCGATTTGGTGGCTTTCTATGATGGGGCTACGGAACTGATGGACAGGGGTAGAGCAGTTGATGTCATCTACCTGGACTTGTGCAAAGTGTTTGACACTGTCCCACATGACATCCTTGTCTCTAAATTGGAGAGACATCAATTTGATAAGTGGACCACTTGGTGGATAAAGAGCTGGCTGGATGGCCGCACGCAAAGAGTTGTGCTCAATGGCTCAATGTCCATCTGGAGACCAGTAACGAGCGGTGTCCCCCAGGGATCTGTGTTGGGACCGGTCTTGTTCAACATCTTTGTCGGTGACATGGACAGTGGGATTGAGTGCACCCTCAGCAAGTTTGCCGATGACGCCAAGCTGTGTGGTTCGGTTGATACGCTGGAGGGAAGGAATGGCATCCAGAGGGACCTTAACACGCTTGTGAGGTGGGCTGATGCCAACCTGATGAAGTTTAACCATGCCAAGTACAAGGTCCTCCACCTGGGTTGGAGCAATCCCAGGCACAGCTACAGGTTGGGCAGAGAAGAGATTGAGAGCAGCCCAAGGAGAAGGAGTTGGGGGTGCTGGTCAATGAGAAAATGTGCATGAGCCGGCTTCACTGTGTGCTCACAGCCCAGAAAGCCAACTGTATCCTGGGCTACATCAACACGAGCATGACCAGCAGGTCGAGGGAGGTGATCCTACCCCTCTACTCTGCTCTTGTGAGACCTCACTTGGAGTATTGTGTTGCAGTTCTGGTGTCCTCAACACAAAAACGACATGGAACTGTTGGAACAAGTCCAGAGGAGGGCCACGAGGATGATCAGGGGACTGGAGTACCTCTCATATGAAGATAGGCTGAGAAAGTAGGAGCTGTTCAGCCTGGAGAAGAGAAGGCTGCGTGGAGACCTCATAGCAGCCTTCCAATATCTGAAGGGCCGCCTATAGGGATGCTGAGGATGGACTCTTCATTAGGGGATGTAGTGATAGGACAAGGGGAAATGGTTTAAAACTTAAACGGGGAAGTTTAGATTGGATATAAGGAAGAAATTCTTTACTGTAAGGGTGGTGAAGCACTGGAATGTGTTGCCCAGGGAAGTTGTGAATGCTCCATCGCTGGCAATGTTCAAGGCAAGGTTGGACATAGCCTTGGGTGGCATGGTTTAGTGGGAGGTGTCTCTGGCTATGGCAGGGGGGTTGGAACTAGATGATCATAAGGTCCTTTCCAACCCTAACTATTCTATGATTCTATATCAAAAGCAGAAAAGCCTTTTGCTCTCTCTAAACACTGATAAGTACTGAGTAAAATAACTGAGATGGGCCAGCAGGGTCTTGCAGTTCATGCTTAGAGGCCTGTCCCCTTCAAGCTGTCTTTATCTTCTTTCTTCCTGATTTTGCTCTTGAGGCCTGCAACTAGGAGTCCTGGGAGCCCTTAGTTCCTTTGCTGCTTTCTAATCCCACATGACACACAGCATGTTTGGTAGTGATTTTCTGCGGAGATTTAGTCTTTTTACTTTTGTTGGTGGTCTGACTTTCTGAGGTTTAACATTTTTGTGGTAATATCTAATTTTGCCAAGTTTGTACTCTCCTTAACAATTACTGTTTGCATTAGTTTTGTAGCTACTTCCCATTGGTAGGGAAGTATAGGAAGGATGCTATGAAAGGACATTCCAGACTGGGAGAAGCCAAAGTTTTGCTTTCTGTTTCCTCTTTTTGCTTTTTTTTTAACACGGCCCTTCAAAATCTTTTGCTCAAACATCCTCCCAGTGGCTAGAAAAGAAAAGAAGCCCTCACTTTTTTTCTTTAAAAAATGCAGAAAGAATTAAGCAATCACTTTCCCACTAGCTGTGAGCTGTTGTGGGTCCCTCGGGTGAGCCATGATGCTGGGCACTGGGTATCCCCAGGACACCTCGTCATGGGACCATGGCTACAACCCCAAGCAGAGTTGCTACTTCTTAATGCAGCTTTTCAGCCTGGAGCCTCGGTGCATCACAAGGGTTATATATATTATCCTTCATCTTTTTTTCTTGTGCTTTAAAATGTCGGCTTTTCTTCTTTTGCATACGTCAAATGGGCATTGCTGTTATGTCGCCTTCAGGGTATTAAAAAGCTATTTCAGATTTTTTTTCCTTACGATTTCCAACTGAAAATTTGTACATCTCTCCCCACTCCTGACATTTACCATTCCAGCTTACTCTAATTATCCCCATGGGTGCAAATAGGCAGGTACACTGTTACCACCAACGGACGCTTGGCTGCCACTGCTTTTTCTTGATTATGAAATTTAAAAACTCACATGGGAAAAAGTAGTCATACTTTCTTTACAAGTGTTGACAGTCTGAGATTTAGCCACTACAGCTACTTTGTAATGACTCATTCTACCTTCTGTCATTGCAAATAATGGTCGAAACTTTGCTGTCAGTTTTGGAGAACTCCCCAGATTTTACCACGCTGACATCTCTTTATGAGAGAGCAGGCTTGCCACCATGTTCTCTCCCGGCTGGATGAAATCTATAAGGATACTGAAGACAATATTGACAGAACTGATGGGAAATGGTAGTGGGATAAAATCCAACAGAGGATGCTTGACACAGATCAGTCTCTCACTTTACTATTATTTTATAACACAACATTGTAAATTCACTGGTGTTGATTGAGCTATTCTGGAGTCACACTGTGAAACATGAGGATTTCCCCTGGCCTCTGCAAGCAGAGTTCACCAGAACAGGAGGAGAGAAATGGGAAGATTGGGTTTTTGTGATGGATCTGAGTTAACAGTTACAGCTTCTCTTGATTTAGCTGCCATTAAGGACTGCAGGAAAAGCAAGACAAGAGATTGAAAGGAGAGGAAACCTAATTTAGAACCAACGGAGTTGCAAGAAGATTTGGTGGAGTGGTGCCTAATATTTTCACTGTGGGGATTTGGAGGGCAAGACTTCTGGGACAGTTTGCAGGTAATGATTTTATGTGGAAGAGAAGAACATCTCCTTATCAAAACATGAAGAAGAAAGACTACTTAAAGTCAAAAGATTTTATTTGTGGAAACAGCACAAACATAAAGTAAGGAAAATGGCAAGTGAGGAGTATTTAATCCAAAAAGAAATCCCTGCAGTTGTACCAGGAGACAAAGGCTCTGGCTATCTGAGGTCCCTCCCACACCTTCTGAAGCCACATGAGCTGTATGTCATGTTACTTTGGCTGTGGGACTTCAGGTCTCACATGTTTCTCAGCCTGAGTTTGCTGGTGAACTGGGTGAAATACAAAACTGGACAAACACCCATAAATGAACCAACCCTACACCCTCTCTTGCAAATAAAGTGCCTCTCCTATGGTGCTACAGGACAGACTATATGGTCTTCATGGTGGAAACTTCCCTGTCATTTGCTCATTGTGCAGTTGCTGAGAGCTGGATGTGATATTGTAAGGTAAATGATAACAAAAACCTTCCTTACATCAAGGAGAATATCAAAAAAGAATGAAAAGAGTATCAAGCTTCGTAAGCAGCTACAGCAGATGAGTTTTTAATTAAAAGTGGAACAAACAAACTGTAGAAGAAAGCTAATAAAAGGAGAGAGTAAAATCAGGGGCCCCTGCTTGATACTTCTATTGGGGATTTATTTGTTTTGGTGATGGTGTTTCGTTTGGGGTTTTTTGTTTATTTGGTTTTTTGTTTTTTATGTTTTGGGGTGGTCTTTTTAATGCTGCTTTTTATTGTTTATGGAGCAAATGCTTAAAAAAGCACTACTGGTATTGTCATTAATAACATAACATTTGCCTTCAGTCCCTTTGTTGCTCAGGGAACATGTCAGATTTTAAGCACATTTAGCCTCCCTATTTGCTTCACAAATCACAGCTGCCGAGTTCTACAACCAAGCCAATTTTGCTAGAAATGAAATGCTAAGGAAATGAAATTTCTCCAGTGGTGTTTCCAGGTATTCTGAGTTTAGGGTAATCTTTTCATTAATTTTGTGCAGCAAAGAGATAAGCTGTAAAACCACAATATTCCTGTAGGATTACATAATAAAGATCACTGGTGACAGTTAAAGAATACAGCATTTGTACCTTTGTGGGTCCTAGTGCATGTTTGTATCAACAGAATTTCAGAATATAAGAATCTAATATTAAAAAAGTGGGCAACAGGAGATCATAGAATCATGTAATGGTCTGGGTTGGAAGGGACCTTGAAGATCATCTAGCTCCAAACCTGCCATGCCATGGTGGGGGGAAGAGGGTCTGTAGATGAATGTTAAAGACAAAAACCTCTGGAGCTTTCAACGTAAATTCACAAGCTGGTTTGAACTAAGATAAGATGTCCTCTTCTAAATGAAATGTTGTTAGTCAAGGTATTTCTTGCTAAAAACAATTTACCTTGGATAGAAGTGATAAGCTTTATTTTTGAGGCGTTTACAGTGACCTTCAGGGCACACAGTAGAAAAAAGCTGTTTGCACTGAATAAAATATTGTTGCTGAATTCCAGACATGGGACACAAGCAGTACATGTAGCTGTCTTTGGCTAACCCAGCAGCTAGAAAATAATGCCACTGGAATCCACCATTTTTTATCCAATAAGAATTTAATTCCATATGTTTCTTTTGCATACATTGAAGACCTCAAAGAAAAAGAAAATGAGAAAGGAAGCTTATTTTCTTCCTCATGTGTGAGAACTGGAAGTATTTCTAATCAACTTTAGCAGGGATCAGATGCACACTGCCTCACAACAGAGTGAGAGCCATAGACAGAAATATTCCTAAACCACTGCGGTACTGTAATAAGATTGAGACATTCAGAAACAGACAGTTGACTTAGCTCTTGTCTAACTGAAGCCAAGGTTTCCCAAGTCCTTTCTAGCAACCTCACTCTTGTTTAAAATCTGATTTGGAAGGCACTGGGAGACAAAGGTGGTGGGTGAAAATGTTAAGCCTCCAGGTAGCTAAACACAAGCGTGCCAAGTAGGAGAGCAGAGTGCAGGCCCAGTGTTTTTGCAAATCCACTTAAATGCTTCCAGTGCCTACTGTGTAATAAGCATATTTCCCTCCCTTAGGATGACACAGGAACTTGGAAAATCAATGTTTATTTGTGAGCATGGTGTGATTTTGACGCTGCATGATAGCTTACACAATGTTAGGTACTTCCTTTAATTTAAAATACTCTTGTTTGAAGTGAAGGGAGGGTTACTATACAACGCAATCATGGTGATAACTTGACATAGTCTAATCTGTAAAACAAAAAGCTTGAATTCAGATAAATACTCCCAGTGAAAGTTTGGTCAAACACAGGTGCAAGTAATTAAGCCTATTAAAGATTTTATCCCTCATCATTATGTGATAACTGGCATATAGTAATGGCTTGTATGTGATAGAGGAATTCTTTTGCTGTAGAAGATCTCCCATAAGTCATCTGAATACTCAGGTGTAGTTTCAATCCATCTTTCATGCATTCTTTTGGTATCACAGATCCTGTGTTTCTGCAGAAGCATTATAAATATTAAAAAATAATTTTGGAAGTATGTATTAATAAATTACTTTCTTTCTTAACCAGATATTTATATGACAATATTTCTTATCTTAGGGGACAATAATATCTCTTGGCAAAATTCAGATTTCAAAGTACTTGGCTTTTCTGATGTGTTCAGCCTGGAGAAGAGAAGGCTGCATGGAGACCTCATAGCAGCCTTCCAATATCTGAAGCGGTCCTATAGGGATGCTGGGGAGGGACTCTTCGTGAGGGACTGTAGTGAGAGGACAAAGGGTAACGGGTTCAAACTTAAACACGGGAAGTCTAGATTGGATATGAGGAAGAAATTGTTTACTGTAAGGATGGTGAGGCACTGGAATGGGTTGCCGAGGGAAGTTGTGAATGCTCCATCACTGGCGGTGTTCAAGGCCGGGTTGGACATAGCCTTGGGTGGCATGGTTTAGTGTGAGGTGTCCCTGGCCATGGCAGGGGGGTTAGAACTAGGTGGTCTTAAGGTCCTTTCCAATCCTGACTATTCTATGATTCTATGTTTCTATGTTTTTTCTGTTTCTTGAACCTTATTTTACTGTGAGACACATTTGCATTGGTACTACTCCATAATTCCTTCTTTAGCTTATTTTTTATCTGAAACACTCTATTACTGTTTTTGTAACTTGAACAGAAAGAGAAATTACAGGAAGAGAGCAATGAAGAGTAAAGCAAACTGCTATATGCTGCTTTTTGCTACTAGTTACTTTCTAGGTCGCCACCTCTTTTCTTTTCATATAAGGATGCACAAGTGCTGCCATCCACACAACAGCAAATTAGTGGCAAGCAAATTCCAAGATATTTTCATTTTCTCCCTTATGCCGCTGCTGGTGTCAGCAATCCATTTGTCTGGAAATGCATCTCCTCTTCTCTGTAGTGGAACAGGTGTTTTGCTATTGATTTCAGCAAGATCCAGTGTTTAGCTCTGCATTTTCTGTGTCTCATGGTCTGAGTTATTGCTCTGAACAGAGCACTACTCAGAAAGCATAGTCATGTCTACATAACTGAGGAGTCTTTTGCTTTAATAATATGTGTTCTGGAGTGTTAAAATTCAAACCTCCCAGCTATGGGGTAGCTGAGCATTTTAGAAACAGTTCTTGGTTTGAGTTTATTCTTTGTCTGTTTAGTGGCTTGAATCTCTCTTTGTCTCCTTCATGGCTGGATTTCTTCAATAGCAGCTTTATCTGTTCACTCACTGAATCTATAGCCATGGAAAAAACATGTCATCATGCATGTTAGATGTCCTGCTCTTGGCATCAGTAATCTGTTCACAAAGTTGTTCAGTTTGGAAGTGACACATCTGATTTGCTTGACATTCTCTTTTGCAGCAGGGCAAAATTATGGGGAACATGAGACAAAGCAGTCGCTGATGGCAGAGGCAATAAAGAATAAAAGGGTATTGCAAGATAACAGAAAGCATTTAAAAACATATTAACCTTGCTTACAATTAACAGCTCATGATGAAACAGTGGAGCAAAACCTTCCAAATGGACAATGTGATGACACCTTCATAGGTTGAATGACTTCTGGAGAAACATGCCTTAGTGTATAAATATAGTACCCAAAAATATTTCATACAATTGAAAATATATTACAGAGGTTTTGGGCTGATTCAGACTGCACTGGAACAGAGGCAAGCTTCAGAACACCTGCAATGCATTGATGACATTATTGTGGGGGGTGATACAGGGGGGTCATACAGAGGAAGAAGACTTTGAGAAAGGGAGGAAAAGAATCTAAAGCCATCCAGCTGGCCTTAGACATTGCTGAATGAGAAAAATGACCAGTACTTTATACTGACTCATGGATGGTGGCAAGTGCCCTGTGCAGTAGTTGCAGCAATAAAAACAGAGTAGTAGTAAATGTAGTTGCTGTTTTTATCATTATGACTACTACTGCTACTACTATTGTTATTGTTGCTATTATAATTTACTTTATTTCAATTATTTAACTGTTTTTATCTCAGCCCATGTGATTTACTTTTTTCGATTCTCCTCCCCATACCACTAGTGGGAGAAAGGCAGTGAGTGAGCAGCTGCATGGTACCTAATTGCCAGCTGGGGTTAAACCACAAAAATGCCCCAGATTGCATTTGAGCCTTCATTCTGCCCTTCCTGCTGCGGACCAAAATCTGTAACAAGGACCTCACAGAGATAAACACCTCATCCCCTAGCTGTATCTCTCTATTCCTTCTGATGTTGCTGAATATGCCCCACATCTGAAACTCTTGCTGACCCTCCTTCCTGTGGCGCTGTCTTCTTTTGTGTCTATTCCTCCTTCCTGGCACCGCTTTAAGAATTAAGTATCCCTCCTCTTCCCCTCTGGGGAACAGTCCTTGGTCCCTGACCACTCTCACTCTAAATCTTTCTATGGAAGCTATTATCTGCCTAATATGCTTCAAATGCTATATTTAACATTAAACAAGCCTGCAATTCTTTTACACTATTCTGCTACCCAAAAGTATTCTCCTTTGATTAAATACAGTATTTCTTTCTTCTTTTCTTCAGATACCTGATCATCATCATCTTAAACTTAACTTGGCCAGCAGCAAGCTCCTTCCAATCCCTCTCCATCCAGCTCCCATGCTTCTCCCAATCACTGATCACACGAGTACTTTACTTTCAGTCACTCTGGTTCAGTCTGACTGCAAGTTTTGACACTACTTTCTTCCTTGCTCTGTATAGCTTACCTTTTGCCATTTTTATCTCCCAGTACTTTCTGGACTGGAGTCCTCTCTGTCTGGTTTTCTGCCACTTACTGCTTCCTGAATTCAAACTGCTGCCTTAAAGAGGAAAGCATAGCAGACCTATGAACCTAGATCTAGTTCAGTCACATAAAACAGGAACAAAAAAAACCCAATAAAACAAAGCCACCTTGAAAAGCTGTGTGGGAGGCAGTAGGAGTGGGTTATAAGGTTTATTTACTTTAGAGTTTTTAAATGATTCAGTATGAAAAGGTAGCAACCCAGGTTTTATTACTGTCCTTTTCACTTTATTACTGTCCTTTTCACTTTATTACTGTCCTGCCTGATGTGCCATGACTTCTCTGCCCTGCAAACATGTGAACCAGCTGTGTGACTGTCTATTGATGAAGTTAACATTCTTGACAGTGGGTTTTGAAGTTCAAATTAAACCAGGGTGACCCTATTTGTGACTGACCTTTAAAACTGTGATAATAAGCAAGTAGTGGGTCTGAGGATGAAGTGCTACTGCTTTAGTTAACTTTTATTTTGTATCACTTCCCTTCATGTGCAGTTCAAAGTATGTCGAGGACATTATAGCTCAATAATGAGTATTTTCTGAATAAGCACATTCAAATAAATAAGCATTTTCATGCACATTAATACAGTCTCTTCAAGTTTCTAGTAGACAGTCAACAAGCAGACATAAAAGGAAAGACAACCACTTCTCTAAAATGTTTGTAACCTTAAAGCAAGGCAAGATGGAGTAGTTGAAACAAACAAAAGGAGGCTAAGGAGGTAGTGGGTATCCAGAGGTCACACAGGCAGTTCTGTGGAAGGCTGGTGATGTAGGCCAGATGAAGGGCTTTTATGAGGTTCTTAGCAGAGACAAAGGAGCAGGTTAAACACATGCATTTTAGTTCATCACTGCCCAACCCAGAATAAGCAAGCAGAGTTTGAGGGTCATGCTATGTGAATCATAGGGGGAGAATTCAAAGGAAGAACACATGGATTTGGGTAAAACACTGCCCTTTATTGTTATGCCAATCCCTTTCTCCTGTGTTGTTTTTCATTACACTCACTTAGATATCCTTATTCCCCTGAGATTTTCATATTTAACAGTTCCTCATGTATATATCTTTCTGGCTGCACAGCCCTAAGCATGGTGCAGCCTGTGTTTACACCTTGTGTGATGATAGCAAAACTTATCATCACACCTATTCTGCACTTCTGTAGCCTTTGCTTTGCTTATGAAGTTAAACTAGAAATAGAAACATCAACAGTCAGAACACTGATATCTTTAAACCCCCACCTGTATATCCCTCATGTACACTGAATGGGGAATAAGCTGACAGAAATATTATATCTGGGCATACATTTTAAACTGATGATAAAAGTGATCAAGAAGACTTAGGGTCTTAAATCACTTGAATAGGTTTAACATCCCTGTCTTAATCCTACATGTGTCAAAATCATCATATGGCACCACAGCATCTGTGTCACTTAGCCCCAAGGGAGGGAGGTGAAGTCTCCTACCCCACACTGCAGGGCAAAAGAAGGTAGAAATAGATGAAGAGTGCTTCACCAGCTCCATCTGTGCCCTGAGACTTCCACTGTCAGGTGTGCGCATGGCATACCATGCACCACACACCAGGCACTGCGTCATACACCGCACACTAAACACCGTGCATGATGCACCACACACTGTATACCATGTGCTGCAGCGCTGCACACTGTCACAGCACACCAGTGCTGCACAAACCACCTGCACTGGAGCCACACACTGACCATGTCCCCTCTATGTAAGACCTATCTCAAAGGATACAACTGTATGACTACCTTAAGCCATACATTTCAGTATGTTCAACCACTTGACTTCACAAATCAAAATCATATTTGCTTTGCTTGCAATTCTCTTGTTATTTAAGAGGCTGGAAATTCTTCAAATTCTGTGAAGTACAACACACACTTTTCTTCAGTGTATTTTGAGCCACAACCTTTCAGCAAAGAGCTCCTGGCACCATATAAAAGTTTAAAAGCTTATAAAGAGCTCTTGAACTCTGCAATACCACTGAGTTTTGCTGTTCCCAGCTGATGGCTGTTACCTTAAGGGATGGCTAGCTGCTGGGCAGTGTATATTTTAGCAAAATCTAAAGAGATTTTCTGGGGTGAAATAGATGGTCTTTGTAACCTGAGAACTTTATTCCCACTCAATGGTGTGATGCCTGCAACCATGTAAGTGGCTCAGAAAAGACAAGACTGGAAATTATCTAAATGAATGAATGAATGAGTGAATTGAATGTTATAGGTAGGGAATCTGAACATAGGAGTTAATTTAAGAAATTATTAATATATCAAACAAGTCATAGTTTGGCTAACAAATGTGTTCCCAGTCAAGAAGCAAAAAGCAACACTCAGATGTTGATTTGTTAGCTCTATTCCTTTATCAGTTCCTAAATGGTGCATTGGTGCCATACTGAGGATGAAAACCTGAACAGAGTAGAATCCTTCACTAGCTATTTGCAAGTTATTTAAGGGGAAGGAATGAATATATCTTTCCCAATACTTAGCATATACTACTTCACTAAGTGGATATATTGCAGGGAAATACAGCTGCATCCTTCAGGAAACAATTCATGAAGATAGAAAACATAAAATATTTTCAATACTAAGAAAGCAATAATGTGGCTGGACGTTACTAGTAAGCAACTATTACTTCAGCACGAGAGTAGGTAGCTTTTATATGAGGAAGAAAGAACCTGTGGTCTGTAGAGAGGGAGGGAAGATTGATTGTGTGATATTTCAGAGGGTAATTAATTCTGAGTGATTTGGAGGGAGTAATCCAAATACAGATGGGTATTCTGTAAATTCGAGCTGTTATTAAGTAAGGGGAAAACTTACAGCTAACTACACTCACGGTAAAGGTATGTGATAAACACTGGGGTGTAGATAAGTCTATAGCACATACCAGATGGTTGAGTTGATAACTGAAAGGGGTTTTTCTCTCCTTTCTTTCAACTGCCTGTTTTTGAAATTTCTTTTCGTGTATTGTGCTGCTTTTAAGCTTATAGAAATGCACTCTTCCTTGTATCTTGCCCTTATCAGACCAGCTTTTTTATGGGAGTCATTTTAATGGCAGGCAGACATAATTTCAATCCCTTAAGGTCATCCTGCTGTCTTCAAATGTTAGAAGATATGCTGGAGTTGAGCTGTCTCTTTGAGGTAGCTCCATTATGGCTTTTAAAGAAAGACTTGCAATGGGCAAAATATTTCCATGGAAATATCATATGTTATTTCAAACTAATAGTCCTCAAGTAGTTTCATGAAGCATAATCTGTTACTATTTACAGAGTAGGAAAAAGTTATTTCTCATGTTTAAAACACCTGCTATGTGTAAACATGTTTATACTAATAAGCCAGCAGTTAACAGTTTCACAGAATATACCTGGCGTTCCTGAAAGTTGTAAAACCATAAACTGATGGATAACCTGAGATTAAAGCTCCCAGAGATCTCTGAAGCAAAAATCTGAATGGCTGGAGAGGACTGCCCCCGAGTGAGCAGCACCGCCACTTGTCACATCCTCAGGGAAGTGGCTTCCTGTGTTGTGGTCTTTGCAAAGAATATGAACATAACCATTTCCTGGGTTTTGTTTGGTTTTACTATTTTATCTCCCTTGCATTTTGGCTTATTCCTTCCCATGTATGTTCTTACACCTGCCCTCAGGGCTCAAGAGGGGAACAGAAATTCCAGGCCAAATATTAAGGTTTTTAAGCAATCTCTAGTATTTTATAATGACTTACAAAGACTTACATTCCACAGTTGAGAAAGACCTAATGCAATCATATCTGTAGTCCCTATAAGGTATCACAATCTGCTGTGATAGGAAGTGGTTAGAAAAGTGATCTTTCAGGATTTCATATTTTTATTGGTCAGGAAGACTTGATGTAATCCATGTTAGAATTTCCAGTAAATGTATAAAATGTTTTGATAGAAAAAAAAAAAAGATTTATTTGTATTTAAACTAGATCAGGCAGTTTCTCCCGTTTATCTTAGTTTATATGAAGATAGGCTGAGAAAGTTGGGG
The DNA here is from genome assembly GCA_028858755.1 of Ara ararauna. Classification (NCBI taxonomy): domain Eukaryota; kingdom Metazoa; phylum Chordata; class Aves; order Psittaciformes; family Psittacidae; genus Ara; species Ara ararauna. Next base: position 87,565,196 of record CM054410.1, read on the forward strand.
CTGTTCAGCCTGGAGAAGAGAAGACTGTGTGGAGACCTCATAGAAGCCTTCCAATATCTGAAGGGGGCCTATAGGGATGCTGGGGAGGGACTCTTCGTGAGGGACTGTAGTGATAGGAAAAGGGGGAATGGGTTCAAACTTAAACAGGGGAAGTCTAGATTGGATATGAGGAAGAAATTGTTTACTGTAAGGGTGGTGAGGCACTGGAATGGGTTGCCCAGGGAAGCTGTGAATGCTCCATCGCTGGTGGTGTTCAAGGCCGGGTTGGACAGAGCCTTGGGTGGCATGGTTTAGTGTGAGGTGTCCCTGCCCCTGGCAGGGGGGTTGGAACTAGATGATCTTAAGGTCCTTTCCAACCCTAACTATTCTATGATTCTATGATTCTATATTTCTAACCAATATTCTCCTGAAGCCCAAAGATGAGTACATTGCATTCATCCAGACTGGAAATCACAAATTTATGGATCTTTTCTAAAATCTTTATCAGAGAAAAATCTATTAGCTTTGAAAAATAGCAGTTCTTCTCTTGAGGACATGGACATTTCAGAAAGAAGGACATCTCTACAAGTTCCTCCGTCTTCCCTTCACGGAGGTTTCTAGGGTAATCGTGCAGGAATTGAGCTATACCTGCTGTATTGAATGTTTTCCTCAGTGAATTTGAGGTAAGTGTAGCATTACAATGATCTAAAACTTGTGGGAGGCAAAATAATTAGTGATAAATAAAACTGTGGCCAGGACAGTCACAAAAAGAGGTCTCTTACCCTGAGCTGTTCATTATATGCAAACGTAAGAGTATCAGATAAGAGCAAGAGGATAAACCTAACTGGGAGATTGGCATTGCTGGGGCGTGTGAAGGCCTGGTTGCCTTCATCTGAGAAGAGCATTGGCAAACTGGATACAGAAATAGGTCCAGAAAATGCTTAGAGGAAATGTTGTACAGTGAAAAACTTACAGAGCTATTTATCTTACCAAAATTAATAGTGAAAAATGTCTTGGCTTTAATGCCTACAGGGGAGAAAATACAGAATATTATAGCTCCCTTAAGTTTTCCAGAGAAAGAGCTAATAAAAAGACACAGTTACGCTGAAACCATTGAATTCCCATTACTCTGATTTTAACAGTGAGGATGGTTAAGGACAGACTTTTTTGACTCCAAATTCTTGCTTCTCAATACTTTAGCAGAGGGATTTGACCCAGGGCTGTCCACAAACCTGTGGATCTTGGGCAAAACTGATCCATAGCCCATGGGGAGGGTGAATAGCCAGAACCTAGGAGCAGAGGAGAGCTGACTCCCTCCAGCCCTATAAAGGCCATGGCTAATTTATGAATTGAAATTTGAAAGCTGCATGAGGGATAAAAATGTTTCTTATATAAACAATTCTGTGCAAAATTGTTTCAAAATTGGCAAAATGAATGAATATTCTCCAGCTGGGTTCAACTTGCTGCATCGCTGCTCACAAACCTTAGTTTACTGATCCAAGCTGATACGGTTTTTGTTCTCAAAGAAAATTGAAACTGAATGCTGTAGAAAGCATTAGACTCTATTCTTTTTTCATCATCCTCATCATTATTATTGTGGTTGTTGTAATTATTATGATATTTGAATGTTTTTATTATCCTTTGTTAAATGCTCACAATCTGTTCGGCATTGTGGAAGATGCAGTAGACAGCACCTGCCCCTGAGAGCGAATAATTTCAGCCTCTGATCTGGCAATTTAAAATGCATGGCTGGAATCCACATTAAAGTTAATGGCGCTCCACTTGAGCACAGCGGTCTGCCTGAGCATTATAAATTGTAGGATCGGGGCCGTAAGTATTTGCATGTGGATATAAGATTCCCCTTAGTCTCTTACGGCTAAAGCAGACAGTGAAAATTCCATCCCTTGGAAGGCTACAAGAACTGATCTGAAACCAGGTGTGCAGCTTTGTGGGCTTGACGATGTTTCCTTACTTTGGGTGGAAACCGTTATCTGACTCAAATTTCACATGAACCAGAGGTTCTTTCAACCAAGCTGCCTACCTTTGAAATGGCTGTTGGTGTCAGCTTCACTGTGGAGCCCTGGGAATCACACACGGCTCTGGGGCAGAGCCAGGAGGTGCTGCTGAGAGGTACCCATCACTCTCAGCATCCCTCATCAGGCATGGACAGGTCAGCAGCACCTGCTGCAGGATTGAGAGCCTAGCTCCTGGACCAGCCCTGCAACTAGTATGGGCACCTGCACTGCTTCAGAGCTGCTGGAACACTGAACTTGACTCTGGGGTCAGCAAAAAGGCCATCCCAGTATGTTTTGAAGATAACCCATCTAGGTTTGTCAAGCTGGTGTTTCTGGAAAAAACTGTGTTCATCAGAAAAATGTTCTTCTCCGATCTTCAGTTGCTTTAATTACTCAAATCTGCCTAAGTCCTATTTACTTGTGTGTTTGAAATTGAAAAATGCAGGAATAAAAAAGAACATCGGCTGTGGAAATGAATTCCCTGTTGCACTTTTGCTTCACTGAAGAAGAAACGGATACAGTTGGGGGTGACGAAGGCTGTGGAAGTGATTTGCAGGTAAGGTATGCGGTTAGGGCACATTCTCATGCAGTGCTGTGAATCTGAGCAGAGCATACAGCATCCACCACCAGGCAACATTTCTATATTTAGAGGAGCCCTGCAAAACCTCCTGAGTATAGGATGTTGAACAGAAGCAGCAAGTTTCATCAGGGTATTATCTTCCGCCTCTTTACACTGGTTCTTCAGGATAATACAGCCACTAAACTCTAGCTACTATTAGCTACAAAAATAGCAGCAACCTGATTGGAAGTAGTTTTACTGTTGGCTGCATTGCAGTGTATACAACTGATTTCACTGTAGATTCAGAAGAGAGCAATAGTAACATGGCTGTGTTGCCCTTGACCTCTGCCAGCTACAGCTAGTTTCCTGACCCAGTCAGCATGATGCAGGAATAATATTTCTGACTCTGAAATCGCAAGTGGTTTTGGTTTTATTTTTGGTTTTCAGTGTCTGTTTTTCTTTTTTCCTCTCTCATTTCAGGTTGAATTTTCAAGCCAGAAGCTTATTGGAACTGAGCTGCCTCTCGTTAATTGGGTTGTCAATGGCCCCATCCCCTCTTACCTGTGATGCAAGCCTGCCTCTCTTCTCTCTGTTTAAAGTTCCAATTTGCTTTTCATGCATGATGACCCCTTGGACTGGAAAATATCCTCCAAATTTGCCAGGTCTCTTGTGTTAGAATTTAAGATCACAAAAGTTACAGCCGGAGAAGAACACACTGTTCTCTTAAACAAAAGCTGAGTAAAGCATGGGGCCAGATGCTGCCCTCAATTATACCAATACATATCTGGCGGAATTTTGTTTTCTTCAGTGACGTTAATCCTGTTAACTGAAAGTCAAGAGTGCTGCCAGCGCATTTCCCTTTGTGCCCTTTCCTCCACTCCAGTTTATAAATGATTCCTATCATAAAGATTTTGGTGATATTCTCTATAGTGGAATGTTTATAAATATTAATGGTATCATATCCTGCATGATGTGAGACATAGTAGGTTGTCTGTTTAGAAAGAGCTTGTTTACCCTCTGTGGGAGCCATAAGCATAGCCAATCCAAGACAGCTTGAATTTATGAAGTGCAGAGATTTCAGGGGAAGGAGGCACCAGGTATACACTTCTTGCTGCAAATCTGAAACTGTCCCGATACAACACAGTGTTTGATCTCCCAGGTTAAGCTCACACCCTCTTCAAGGAAGTATCTACACCAGAATTTTTAAAGATGGGAGAAGATATGCCTTAACTCTTGCTTCTTGTTGTCCCTTCCCTCTTTGGGTCCTTCCTCCTGTTCTGTTTTCCCCTTACAGTCTCTGCCTTTCCTCCTCCTATCACTCCTCTTCCTGTTGGCCTAATTTATCCAGGAGCATTCTTCACTTCATCCTCTTTCATTTCTCTTCCCATGGAGAAGACCCATGTTCAATACATGCTTTCAGGTTTTGATGAGGAGAAATTTAGCTTAGATGATCCCATAATTACTTGACTTTTTTAAGAAGCACAGCTTGGAAAAATTGCTCTAATTTGTGTAATTTTTCTGGAATCATGCTAGCACAAAATTTAAGTAATTGGGATATGCTGTTAAACCAAAAAGCTACTACTCTGGACAATTCTTTAACACTTTCTTTTTGAAGTTAGATAATTATCATTATCTTTACACTCCCCTAAGTTCTGCCACAGAGTGTTTTTTGAGCAAAATTTTTACGGAAATTTTGAATTTGAAATAAACTGAAAGGTTCTGCCTGGGTGCTGTGTGCCTATGCTGGGCTGCCACTGAGGCTCTCACAAGCTGAATTGCTTCCCCGTGGGAGCTGTCTCCAGTGCAGTCATGACCTGCAACAAAAGCCCAGCTGGGTGTCCATATCATAAAAAACACTGAATGTGCATCTATAATTAATGCCTGTAGTCTTCAACAGAGCAGGTCTAAAATGGAAAGAATAGGAAGGTATCACCTATTCTGTATAATCCGTCCTCAAACAGATGCTGGAACCTCGTCCCATGGCCTTGGTGATAGTTGTGCCCCATGAGTGCATAACAGTAAAGATACTTGTTTCTAAGGCTTTCCCTCCTCCCCACTTAAAAGGAAACCTCTGCCCCCAATCCATACTTTTTTTTTTATTTCTTCTTCAATGTTTTGTCCTTTCCCTCATGAGAATCACACATAGGCAATTTCTGCCTGGCTAAGTACCAAAACTATGTGTAAGAACATCAGACAAAGGTCTCAGGGGGCCAAGGTCTCCCACACCCAGCTCGATAAGCATCTCACCTAAGGCAGCATCCAGATAGAGAGCAGAACTTCTCTGTCTCAGGATTTCACACAGGTTCAGCTGCGTTTTCCCTGAAATTAGCACTGACATGCTTTAATAGCCTTATTTATCTCCAGATTTACACATTTAAACCAGGGGAACCAGAAGCATTCCATTTTATGTTAAAACCTTTCCTTAAGCCATCTTAAAACTTCCTTTCACTTCCTGACTTTTTGCTTGGTGACAATGATGCTGAAGGGGAGCGGGGCTTGTCCCACTGGAAGAGGAGTGGGACATTGCTTGGTTCCTCTGGCCTTTCTGCAAAACCTGAAGACACACACTGGCTTTGCTGGCAGTCATATGGGATGGACACTTGTTTCCTAGGAGCTTGATATAGCCCATTTTGCATTACAGCTATGAAATGCCAATGATTGCTGGAAGGAGGTCTGTTTCTTGCAGCAAACAAGCACAGCCATACACAAGTTGACTGCTACATTGCTAGCACACCAGAAGCAGCAGCAATCCCAGTATAAAAGCTGTTGAATTACACTCAGAAAAACATCCCGCCCTAGAACTTAGGGAGCACTATAGTGTATTTGTGTTATAAGATTTGTATTCAGGGAAGGGCTTTGCAGAAACAAATGCAACTGTTACTTGCGCAGTGTTTGCCTGGTGCATCAGGATTCTAGGCACGGCCGTGAGACTGACGGGGTTCTTCATAGTGGCCAGGCGGTAGACACAGCAAAAATCTGCATAACACATCATGAGAGAGAATAAATTTGATTTAAAGATCCTGTTGTTTTTTAAAGGCAAAGATATTCTGGAAACATCTTAAAGCTAGTACCTTAAATTTGTCAGAGTTCCCACTAAATTCAGTGAGACAATTCATGAAAATAATGGACACAAAATAAATTCATACAGTATTTTAGTAATTAAAGGAAATATCTATATCCATTTGAAAAGTATTCTGAAGACACTGATCAACTTAGTACAGCACAACCACAGTTCTCTCATAACTTCCTTCATATTTCTTGCATAAAATGCAGCTGCTTTGTTGACTCTGTACACATTTTTGTATAACAAGTTGTATTTTAAATAGAAACTGATGTGATAGTGCTTTTTTTCTTCCTCTTCTTGTTTGCTTTGAACTAACAGAACATATGCTAGCCTGATATTAGAAATCAGAGGGTCCTTTAGAGAAAGTCATTCTGTAAGTAAATGACATAGAAATAAGTGAGGGACAAAGCCATCTACAGGTTTGGTCTCATTCAGACCATGAATTAACTATTCAATAATTCTGTCATCACTGAACCCATTTGCGCATCAGTTTATTTTTACAATTATTTATCTGAAAGATAGGTATAAAAAGATTATTTCCCAAATAGTGACTTTTTGCTTCCCCATAAGCTAAAGAATCATTTACAGTGTCATCCCTGGGCACAAAATAACCAACAAATAAGTGTATCTTCATTCTTGGGCAATTACCACAGCTATGCCAGGAAACGACTCAGGTGGAATATTTTAGACTTGCCAGCCCTGGGAGAAGTGTGACGATACATTTAAGCAATGCCAATTTACTGTAATTCCCAACTGTTTTACTTAAAAGAACAGAATGTTTTAAAATAAACGTTGAAAATAGCTACACTGATGTGCTTCTGCTTAGAAACTAGTCAAAATCCAGCAAACCACCAGAATTAAAATGACTGCAGTGCCGTGCGGCAGCTTTCCTCCACATGAATCCAGAAGAGGGCGGTCTAGACAACACAAGGTAAAAGGATAAAGGCACGAAGCGCATGCCTCAGTAGTCTGCAGATTTGCTAGATGGGATCTGCCTTAATATTTTTCAAAGGCTTTAGAATCCCTTCTAGAATATTTTTCACTCCCATCTTCGAACTTGCTCATTGTTCCTTTACAATAGCTGTGGTATATGTGATTGCTGTCTCTGCAAGTCCCTTGGAAGTGTTTGTGAGAGATTATGCAGCATTTGGCTCCCCAAGATTGCAGCTAAATCCCAGGGTTGCTTGCCAAGTCAAGAATTGCATCTGAGAAAACTTCAAGGGCTCATTATCTCTGGGCTGATTGTCCATAGCAGGACTAAAATGCCAGGGAAGATTTCAGATTTCTATAGACAGCTGAGATAGGTTGGTCTCTGTAAAGGTTATCTGACAGTGATTGGCATGGCTACACTTCAGGGAAGCCAGTGGTGATGTTGCTTTTGATCACCACCAGCAGACATTTCATACCCACTCAGGAGAGTTAAAAAGAATAGAAAAAGTGTTGCAGGAGGAGCTTCTGACAGAACTAGCAAATGAGATGTAACTCTGCAGATGATGGGAGGGAAGTGAGACTCTCGGTACTTGCATGGGAAATTTGGAGGAAGAAAAGATCCTCTTTTCTTCTGGCTTCTTCTTAGAGCATTAGAGGGACTTTTTTTTTAGCAAAGGGAGTTACCACATCCTAATGTTCTGTGGTTGATGCAGAGCAGGAGGCTAGAAGGAGTAATGACACTAATGATTCAGTGATGCCAGCAGGAGTATTCAGAGGGGACCCAGACTGAACAGTGGCATCAAGTCCCTGCACGGTGCTTTGCAATGACTATCAGAGCGCTAGATTTGTCTTGACCCTGCATTTGTGACTTGAAGGGAAGACTTTACACCTATTACCATAATATGTAAATATGAAGTAATTCTGTGGGTTTGAATGGGTATATTCCTTACCCACCTAGCACGGAGTTTAATCCAGATAAACTGGTGAAAAACCCACAGCTTGGTGATGGATTGTAAAAATCCACCAGTCCACGTGGGATGTGACCTTCTCATCAGTTATAAAATGCTTTGGCTGATTAACTCTAATGTGATTCCATACTTTAAATATCTTCTATATGAAACAGAATTTGGGTGGGAAAAAAAGAGAGTAAAGAAAGAGATTTTGTCCTGTGCAGCAGCCCCATCTGTTCTGGATGTTCTGTGCTTTATTTCTAATTGCATAAGGACAAGCCCACTCGGGAAGTGACATTTGTAGAGTTAGCCCACCCTGGGATGTCAAATTTTTTAAAATGCAGAATAAAAAGTATATAACATTAACAAGAACATTGTAACGGACCGCAAAGGGATTCTTCTATTTTAATCTATGTGAAATAACTCATCTTTTCCCTAGACAATCTACATTTTTTAGTGTTCTCAGCCAAGCAAGGAATCATGTCTGTAGTTTTGCCATCAGGCTGAAACAATCTGCACAACTCTTAACAAGTGAAATAGATATTATTCACCCATACATCACTCTGGTGTTATGCAAGGTAACTGCTGATGTCAAAATTGAGACAAGTTGTATGACTGACAGAACTCAGACTTTTTATATTTATTACAAAAGCAGCTAAATAAGTACCATTTGGCCTAGGGTGTGGGAGCACAGTGAATGTTTTGAGACTATTAGAAAACACATCTGAACACCGGTACCCAGCCAGGACATGGGTATTGGGGAAATGCTGAAACAGCCCAACCTGATGTTGAATCTGAAGGAGCCCATCACTAGCCAGGTCCTCCTATGCCCCCAACCCTTGTTTTACCTTTTCAGGGTCTTGTCAGAATCCCCTGAATTCTTCAGGATAATGGAGAACATCCTAAACTTAAAATTCTGGAAAACCACAGAATTTCCTCATGCATCATCTTATGCAGCTGCAGGTGCTTTTATCAATATCTACCTTTCTAGGTTCTAAGTAGGAGGAATTAGAAACAAAAACAAGCCTGCTTGCTTGGGTCACATTTGCACAGATCCTCACACAGTCTTCCATCCTTTCTTTCATCACTATGCACATGGGTAGCCTCAATGGCATAAATGTAATGACATACATAAGGCTGGGAGGTATATGCATGTATAGGAAGATAGAAGGGGGAGTTTTCCCAGTCAAGAATCTTCCAAAGTTTAAAAAAATAACAACACCCTCAGCTCAATCCACTGGGATCTGTCTGTGTATATATATATTTGCAGACAATGTACATAATTACAGTAATTATGTTACTGCCCTAAAAACTTGGTGCTAGCTGTGCTGTTCTATGTCATTAATTGCTAACTTCCTGACAGGCTTCTCCTTTCCATGCAAATTTTGAGCTTCATATCTACATTGTCCACTTAAGGCAAGGTGTCTTGGAAAAATAATGAAAAACTTAGAGCCATATTGTTAACTTCATAGCGTTAGTTCTTCTCAATAAAGGTTGGTGAAGCATAACTCTACATGTCATCTGAGAAATGCCAGGACAAGCTGCAAAGACTGGCATTTGATATATAAAATCTTACACTGATGGCACATAGACTTGAAAACACTGAAAACTATTTGTGCCCAACACAATTACAGGATTGTAATTACATGTAATTACTCTTCCCAGGAGAAGGAGGGAGTAGGTCTTATCTCATTTTAGACTTTATCTTGACCTGAACTTTTCTAGGGTCTTCCTAGCATCTACGAGGACAGTGCAGCTCTTTTTCCTGAAAACAAATTTGCATTTTTGACATCTGTCATCCTCTGTATAAAAATGCACATTCTATTATGGGCCAAGTTCTATTTTCATGCAACAATGTCAATCCAGAATAATCCAACAGAGTGATGCAATTAAATAGAAAATGCTCGCTTAACTGAAGTTATTGCAGTTAGATATGGGCAACAGAGAATAGAAATTGCCCTGCAACATGTGCATTATGTGTGTGCGTTTGAGTCTCTGTGTCTTTTTCCTAAGAGGAAGAGACTAGAATTATCCCACTGGCTTTCCTATGGTGTGATTGGGGTCTGACTGAGGAGTGGTCATACTGGGAGCATTGCTGTTCTGAATCCTTATCAATCACCGTAAGTATCAGGAGACCTTTTCTTCAGTAGCTTCAGGCTGAGTAGTGAGCATGAAAAGGGAGACTAGCAGAAGACACTTTGGATGGAACCCTTTGGGCAATAGACCATACTGAGATACATACCTGCTTCTGCAAACGTAACCTCAAAAGTTTTCTACAAACAAAGGATGGATTATTTTCATGAAAATTCTCCCCAGCCTAAGAATCAAAAAATAAAACTTGCTAGTTTGCCTTCTTAAGGCTTCTTTGGTAGCTAGGAAACAATTGCTGCCTTATCTATGTCATATTATGTTATACTTAGGAGGGGTGGCTCACTATTTTATGAATTGTTTAGTTAAAGCATTGAGCCAAAGGTGTTTGAACTGTGGTCAGAGCAACTGTTTGCGTATGGCAATACCAAGTGGCAATGAATTCTGTGGGTCAGAGATGAAACTACTGACCCATCTCAGAGCATGCAAGGCTTGCACCACTGAAGGCAAATGGAGAATGTATGTGAAAACACGTTAAGTGAAGCATGAGCCTACTCCCTTTGTATTAAAGGGGTAGTAAGTCTAAGCAATCAGTTGCATACTGGTTTCCTGCTCTTAGCACTCCAAGGAAAGCCTCCTTGGGGTACAGGCTGCAGAGAAGCATGTCGACCGCTCATCTGCATGACCCTCTGCACGCTAAGGAAAATCCATGTCATAATTTCCCCTCTTTGGCCTCCAGTGTTGCTATATAACCAAGAGCAACCTTCTCAGCCAGGGCATCCTTAGGGGAGGAGAAGGCTCCCCACTGACATATTCTGTGGTCCACACCGGCATGTTGCACTTCCTCCCCTTTCCTCTGTGGAGATGGCAGCTCTGTGCTAATTAAAGATCTGTGCCAATTAGCTGCATCTAGTCTGTGAGTCAGAGTACTAGAACATAAAGTCTGTTTTGGAGTCTAGTTCCCAGTGTGGATCATTTACTATCAGAAGTGGCTTTCTTTTTGGTTTCTTCCATTTTGCCTTGTATTGCCTGAAATGCATAAATCTTTCAGAGTAATGGATTATGGAGCAGCTGCTTTCTCTATTGCTACTGATTTTTACCTGGCTTCTTTGACACGCCCTCTTGCCACTCAGGTGAGCACTGAGCTCTCCAAGGTACACAATGCTGATGAAGGGCAGACGACATTTGTTTATATCACTCCCACAACTGAGTCAACCAACTTGCTTCTCATTTAATTGTGCAGAAGTCTGAGCTGTATGCTGCATGAGTGGCAGAAGTACATGGCTGTTAGCATCTGTGAAAAGAAACTGGATTAAGGTTGGTTTACCTTTTGCAAGTGTTTTTTGTCTGTGGTAGGAAGTAGCTTAATTGAAAAGAAATATCTTTCGGGGAATGGAAAAATGAAATGCTAATGTTGGCTAGTGTCATCTCATCAGAGTAAGTCACTAGACAGATGATATGCTGTGATGAAATGATGCTAATGATAAGAGAGACTGCCCACTATGGTGAACAGAGGGTGTTCAGATCTTGGTCTCTGTGAAGGTAAAGAATGGGCATAGAAAATAAAAAGAATATAAGTGCACATATAACCCTGTGATCTGATATGCTGCCTATTTGCAATGTTTAAGACAAGGAAAACTCACACTAAAAATTCCTGGTGTGAATATAAAGCCAATTTAGACAAATCATTAGTGCATCCAGGCTCTTAAAATCTGTATGGAAGTGATATGAGCATTTGGAGTTGCACGGAACTCATTTCAGTAAGAATGTATTGAAGAACAATTGCCTTTCCTAGAAAATCTAGCAAAACTTCTGTTGGAGCCAGCTGGGGAGTCTTGTCATTCAGAGTTTAGAAACATACATTAAGAGCATACAGGCAATACCTTGGTTGAACGCTTTTTATCCACCACTATAAATATTGGTTTCCCTCCCAGAAAATCATATACCCTCCTGAGCTCATTTTCTGTCTGTGGTTAAACCAAGCACAAACTGCTTGGGAAACTGTCAGGATCCCAACTTTAGCAGAAAGAAAGGCAGCAGACTGTCAACTGTGAGGGACAGCGGTCATCTCCAGGTTTAACCATTCTGGAATATATAATTTGCTATAACTGAAGCAAATTCCTCAGTTTGTTGCCAGTGAGTGGGGTGAATGTGATATTTCCTCTCAAATAGGGATCTATGATCTTTCTCAAGATGGTTACAGTCACTGTAAGTGGCATTTGTTTTAATCACCCTACAGGAAGGGCAGCAGGTATGGCTCACACTGAGCTTTATCTGAAAAGGCAGGATGTTCCATGGGCTGATGGGCCTTTCAGGATTATTTAAGATGAGATGTAAATAGTTACCCCCTAGATCTCATTTTTGCTGTAAAGTTGTGCACCCAGTGTTTATGTGACAGACTGGCCCGGCTATACGGGAAAATCTTTTTCTAGCCGTGGGATGGCTTCTGCAAGCTACAGATGAGGCCGCGTGTAAAGATCATTGTGTCTGTAGCCGGCACCTCCAGTGCTGTCAGTCAGGAGCCTCCTTTAAATCTACAAAGTGATTGTGAAAAAAAAAATACCCAAACAAAAAAAGAAAATATAATCCTTCCCCAAACTGATTTCCATGCTGTGAACGGAATCATTCCTTTTTAATATACTAAGCCATTAAAAAATTAAGCTTCTTTCTTCAACACCAAAGTAAGGCAACTGCTCTTTATTTGGAGAATACAAATGCCTCAAGCTGCAGATTCTTTTTCAACAGCTCTCAGCAAGAGGCCATTTAGTCTTAATTGCTCCTCACAGTGTAGTCCAATTAAGAATGGCATTAGCAGGACAAGAACTATTTGTTAATCAGTAAAAGGTATGAGAGACAGTTCTTTTGCCTGAGGTTTGGATTCACATGTTTGGGTGAAAATCTAACCAGTTGGAACACTCTCCAAGCAATACACAAGTATTAGCAAGCCATCCATTATAATCAAAATAAATGTACTTATGCAATTGAGTAGAGCAAAAACTTTATAAAACATTTATTTATATTTGGAAAGGCACATACTGCTGAACATGATAGAGCCCAATTATGACAGTATTGACATTTGACTTGAGAAATGTTTCTGAGCTTGCTTGGACAGGAGCTGACTAGAAGCGATATGACAATTTATTGTCTGTCCATCTCCAGTTGCTTGTTCAGACAAAATGGAGAGTCCCTTTCTGTTGGAAGAACATTTTTACCAAATCACAAATATGAAGTAGGTTGTGGGATTCCCTGTGATCCTTTCTTCTATGCTTTGAGTGCACACTTCGGAAGTCACACCTATAGATATGACTATTTCCCATCATTACTGACAGTTGCTGTGCAGCTCCACTAAAGTATATTCATGTAGTGCTTCTTCTAAAATAACTACACCTGCATGGCTGTTTTGTACTCAAAAATTTTGTTTCAAATTAATAAATACATTGTTTGTGCCCAGTTACTGAAGAGCGATACCTGGGCATCCTTTTTCGTCTAAGACATGTTAAGGTTTTATATGCCATCTGGTTTAAGGTCACTGTACTTTTACAAGTAGAAAAAGAAGATAACAAAGTAGGCAAGTAGAAAAGAAGACAGCTGAATGCAGTTCATTGCAAGGTGTGGAAGAATGTGCTTGTGCTGTGGAAACCTTCAATGGAATCACTTTGATGGGCCTGGACAAGTGTTAACCATGGCCTTAACCCCAGCTAAATCATTCCACTCTCCCTTGACTGGAGGCAAATGGCTCACAAATAAGGGCTACCCTCTGTCTATAGAGGAGAAATCTTTATAGAGTGAACAAATTAAGGAATATCCACCTGGACAAAAATCAATGCAGAAATGTCTCCTATCATCTGGATGCAAGGCAGCCTTATTCACTAAATTTTATGACACGTTCCAGATTTCAGGCATTCTGAGGCTCAAACAAGAGTTATGTTTTCTTGTTACCTGGGTAATGAAGACACTCTATTCCTACAAGAAAAGTGTTTAATTTTGTCCACTTGTTATTCTTAGGAACTGAGAATGAGATTGATTTTTTTTTTTTAAATTTAATCCGCTGTATAAACCCTTCCAAGTAAGAGTTTTAGTAATGTTTCATATGTGTACCCTTGTTTTTTCACCCCCTTTTCTTTCTATCTGAGAGCTTCCTTTGTGAGTGGCCTGTGGGGATCCACAGCAGATGTTTGTGAGAGAGCTGGTCTGACGGCTGGACTTTTTCAGCCCTTCAGTTGGTGAATCATTCAGAGAAGCTTATTTTTCAAAGAGCTTTTATTTCCTGTCCAATACTTAGGTAGATCTGAAATTCAGAATTACATAAGAAATTACTCTGTATTCTTTTTCTGCGCAGTTTATATGTCACAGACCTTCTTAGGAAGGTCATTAAAGGACAAATCACTTTCAGACATGCTCTCGGTAAAGCTCTTCACTCTTGTTAATCTAAGGCGAAATACTATGGGCATTTCCTACATCGGGGCTTAAATTTCTTACCTTTCTGCTCTCTTTGCTGCAAGAGTTTTTTGCACTGACATTCTGTTCTAGGGTGTTATGCCATCAACTATAGCTGTGCAAGTGCCTTTCCACCCACCAAGGCAGACTGCTGCTGTTGCTACTAGCCCTCCCCATGGCTGAAGGCTGTCACAAAGCTCTTAATTTTCTTTCCTTGCTTTTCTCCCTTCCTTTGTTCTCTAGGGTATTTACCATCTACTGCAAACCTCATGAAGTTATCCAAGCCAAGTGCAAGGTCTTACACCTGGGTCAGGGCAATCCCAGGCACAGCTTTAGGTCAGGTGTAGAAGAGATTCAGAGCAGTCCTGTCAAGAAGGCCTTGGGGGAGTTGTTTGATGAGAAAATGAACATGAGCTGGCAGTGTGTGCTTGCAGCCCAGAAAGCCAACCGTATCCTGGGTTGCATCAAAAGGAGAGTGACCAGCAGGTCGAAGGAGGTGATCCTGACCATCTGCTCTCGTGAGACCTCACTTGAAGTATTGTGTACAGTTGTGGTGTCCTCAACATAAAAAGGACATGGAACTGTTGGAACAAGTCCAGAGTAGGCCACAAGGATGATGAGAGGACTGGAGCACCTACCATATGAAGACAGGCTGAGAAAATTTGGGCTTTTCATCCTGGAGAAGAGAAGGCTGCGTGGAAGCCTCATAGCAGCCTTCCAATATCTGAAGGGGATCTATAGAGATGCTGGGGAGGAACTCTTCATTAGGGACTGTAGTGATACGACAAGGGGTAATGGGTTCAAACTCACACAGGGGAAGTTTAGACTGTATATAAGGAAGAAGTTCTTTACTGTAAAGGTGGTGAAGCACTGGAATGGATTGCCTGAAGAAGTTGTGAATGCTCCATCACTGGCGGTGTTTAAGGCCAGGCTGGACAGAGCCTTGGGTGGCATGGTTTAGTGTTACGTGTCTCTGGCTATGGCAGGAGGGTTGGAACTAGATGATCTTAAGGTCCTTTCCAATCCTAACTATTATATGATTCTTTGGTGTGCAAGTCTGTAAAAAAAGAACAGTTACGGTATTAGTTGACAACTTAATGAATCATGATGATTAGGAACTTTCTGAAACTGAAGTTAATGCAATATTTACATGGTAATCAACCATAGGTTTGAAATGGTGAAAGAGGTGTGAAATAATCCCCACACAATGCGCACTGCAGTCTTTTTGAGCCACTTCTTTTTGTTATCTGTCTTGTGAGATTAATAAATATATTGACCCAAAAACTTATTCTGGAGTCACCAGAAGAGTCTGCTGTACTGCTCCTGCCCATTTCCAAATCCACTTGAGAGCTTGTTGCTACACTGCATTGTCTATCTCTGGGTCCTTTGCTTGTTAACTGATGCTGCTGCATGCATGCATAAGCATGAGCAAAGGGGCTATGTGAGCAGAATAAAGTGAATGACTGGTTATGACAGTTAAGCTTCATTTTTATGTGGTTTCTAATTGAAAAGTTTATTGTACTGCTTATAAAAACTAATGTCTAACAATTTTCAAGTGGAACATTTTTCAATTAGAATGCCTGTGACATGATGGCTGCAGTTTTGTCTTCTGTTATGATCTCACCGTGCCTTTACTTGACTAAGTAGCAATTTGCCCTGTCCAGAGGCATTTTTATCAAGAGGTTTTTTCCCTTTGTGTACTTTCACTTGTAAGTTGGCTGGCATTTTATTGCAAAGGCTCCAAAAGAACATGGTGCTCACCCTTCGGTTCAAAGGACAGCAGATAAACCAAACAGTCATAGGGCTACCATGGAGAAAACAGGATTTCTCTTATTACACTGTTATCTTCCCTTATCCAGCTGAAAATCACGGTCGTGGTTTCTTCCTTATTTTCATGATGTTGCATCTGAGTGGCTAGGCATACAGAACTGTGCTTCTGGAGGATCACAGGTGTGCAGTGGCATTGAACTTGAAACCACTGTGGGGTTTAGGCATGCAGCTTGAAACATGTTAATGGATTTAAGCACAAAGTCCAAAGAAATCTAAAATATTTAGGCACTTGGTTTACAGGATCTCTTTTCAGAATGGAGTTGCTATTTATGTTAGGGATAGGCTGGAGAGTAAGGAATTCTGTCTGGGGACAGGTGAGCAGTCAACAGAGAGTTTTGGGTCAGGCTTAAAGGGAGAACAGCGATGGGAGACATTATTGTGGAGATCTGTTACAGACCACCTGATCAAGAAGACTCTGTGGATGAAGCGCTCCAGAGACAGATAGGAACAGCCTCACACTTGCAGACACTTGTTCTCATGGGGGACTTCAACCACCCTGCTATCTGTTGGAGGGATGGTACGGCCCAGCACAAGCAATCCAGGAGGCTCCTCGATTGTGTGGAAGACAACTTCCTCTGGCAAGTAATAGAGGAGCTGACAAGGAGAGGTGCCATGCTTGACCTCGTGCTCACCAACAGGGAAGGGCTGGTTGGAAATGTGAGGCTCCAGGGCAGCCTTGATTGCAGCGATCATGAGATGGTTGAGTTCCAGATCCTCAGGACAGTGAGAAGAGTGTGCAGCAAGCTTATTGCCCTGGACTTCAAGAGAGCAGACTTTGGCCTCTTCAGGAATCTGCTTAGTGAGGTTCCATGGGATAAAGCTCTAGAGGGAAGGGGGGCCCAAGACTGTTGGTTGATATTCAAGGATCACCTGCTGAAAGCTCAGGAATGTTGCATCCCAACTAGCAGGAAGTGCAGCAGGAGGGCCAGGAGACCTCCTTGGATGGATAAGGAGCTGCTGAGGAAACTTTGAGGGAAAAAGAGGCTTATAAAACATGGAAGCAAGGGCAGGTGGCCTGGGAAGAATACAGGTATGTTGTCTGGGAAGCTAGGTACCAGGTTAGGAAAGCTAAGGCCCAGTTAGAACTAAACTTGTCTAGGGATGTGGAAGATAACAGGAAGGGATTCTATAGGTACGTAGCGGATAAAAGACAGACTAGTGACAACGTAGGCCCCCTCCGGAAACTATCAGAAGAGCTGGCTACCCCGGATTTGGAGAAGGCTGAGGTTCTTAATAAACTTCTTTGCCTCAGTCTTCCCTGGCAAATGCTCTGACCACACCACCCAAGTCTTGGAAGGCAGACACAGAGACTGTGAGAATGAGGACCTTGGGCCCACTGTAGGAGAGGATCCGGTTCGAGACCACCTGAAGAACCTGAACGAGCACAAGTCCATGGGACCTGATGAAATCCATCTGCGGGTCCTGAAGGAACTGGCAAATGAAGTTGCTAAGCCACTGTCCATCTTATTTGAAAAATCATGGCAGTCAGGTGAAGTTCCTGATGACTGGAAAAAGGGAAATACAACCCCCATTTTCAAGAAAGGGAAAATGGATGAGCCGGGGAGCTACAGACCAGTCAGCCTCACCTCTGTGCCTGGCAAAATCTTGGAGCGGATTCTCCTGGAAGGCATGCTGAGGCACATGAAAAACAACAAGGTGCTTGGTGACAGCCAGCATGGCTTCACTAAGGGGAAATCCTGCATGACCAATTTGCTGGCCTTCTATGATGGGGCTACGGAACTGATGGACAAAGGTAGAGCAGTTGATGTCATCTACCTGGACTTGTGCAAAGTGTTTGAGACTGTCCCACATGACATCCTTGTGTCTAAGTTGGAGAGACATCAATTTGACAGGTGGACCACTTGGTGGATAAAGAACTGGCTGGATGGCCGCACGCAAAGAGTTGTGCTCAATGGCTCAATGTCCATCTGGAGACCAGTAACGAGCGGTGTCCCCCAGGGATCAGTGTTGGGACCGATCTTGTTCAACATCTTTGTCGGTGACATGGACAGTGGGATTGAGTGCACCCTCAGCAAGTTTGCCGATGACGCCAGGCTGTGTGGTTCGGTTGATACGCTGGAGGGAAGGAATGCCATCCAGAGGGACCTTTACTCACTTGTGAGGTGGGCTGATGCCAACCTGATGAAGTTTAACCATGCCAAGTGCAAGGTCCTGCACCTGGGTCCGAGCAATCCCAGACACAGCTATGGTTTGGGCAGAGAAGAGATTGAGAGCAGCCCAAGGAGAAGGAGTTGGGGGTGCTGGTCAATGAGAAAATGAACATGAGCCGGCAGTGTGCGCTCACAGCCCAGGAAGCCAGCCGTGCCCTGGGCTGCACCAAAAGGAATGTGACCCGCAGGTCGAAGAAGGTGATCCTGCCCCTCTACTCTGCTTTTGTGAGACATCACTTGGAGTATTGTTCTGGTGTCCTCAACACAAAAAGGACATGGAATTGTTGGAACAAGTCCAGAGGAGGCCACAAAGATGCACAGAGGGCTGGAGCACTTTTCCTATGAATACAGACTGAAATAGCTGGGCTTGTTCATCCTGGAGAAGAGAAGGCTGTGTGGAGACCTCATAGCAGCCTTCCAATATCTGAAGGGCCACCTATAGGGATGTTGGAGAGGGACTCTTCGTGAGGAACTGTAGTGAGAGGACAAGGGGTAATGAGTTCAAACTTACACAGGGGAAGTTTAGATTGGATATAAGGAGGAAATTCTTTACTGTAAGTGTGGTGAAGCACTGAAATGGGTTGCTCAGGGAAGTTGTGAATGCTCCATCGCTGGCAACGTTCAAGGCCAGGTTGGACAGAGCCTTGGGTGACATGGTTTAGTGGGAGCCTTCCCTGCCCATGGCAGGGGGGTTGGAACTAGATGATCTTCAGGTCCTTTCCAACCCTAACTATTCTATGATTGTATGATTCTATGAATATGCATATTATTTCCATCAGGCATAACACATGGAAGTCCCAGCCCTTTGCCACTAGGTCATGCTCACACTGAATATTTTACTTCTCTCTTAATTGTATGTGATCTTGTTTGCAGATAAGGTTTGGTCTGAATGTGCTCATGAGGATGCTGAAGTCTCCAAGTTTTCCCAGGTAAGGAATCTTAATATGCTTCAGACACTTTGTTACCAGATAAATACTCCAATGATTTAAAAAGCTAGTATTTCCTTGAGTTTGTTGTGCTACAGGTATATGCTTTTTTCAATCTGGGATATGTGTATGCTGCTGCCAGAAGAGGTAGTACCACCTTCTACCTCTATCTTCACTCCCAACTGCTTGTTTCTACTGCCTGCCTAGCACTGTGCAGGAAGTTGGTCCAAACTGGTAATGATAGACAGGAGCAGGATTGCAGGTCCCAGCACCAGGAATTTAGTGAGGGTCCCCTTTGGGGAAACAGAGTGAGGACTTCTCCTCCTGATGGCAACAAAGACTTCTGCCAAATTCAAGTGCCTCTGCAATGAAGTCTGACATTTAAAGATGTTCCAAATCTCAGAGGATCACACCTTCATTAACAATGTTCATTAAGGCCTCAATTCATCAAAATACTTAAGAACATAACTCACTGTAAGTATCTGAGCTGTACCATTGACTTCTATCAAGCTACTAATATGCTTAAAATGAGGTGAGTACTAAAGCAATTGATGGATGAAACCATACACCCTGCACAAGCTACCCTGGAAATCAATTACAAAATGTTCATCGATTTAACCAGGCAGAGTTCTGCTGTCAGACTGCACAACACCAGTGGCATCCTGGAGCGTTTCTCAGGCCGTGACCCCTGTTCTAACTGCATGTTGGGATTGGGCTGAGACCACACACTCCTCTCTTCACTGCACCCCATCTCGGCTGGGTGCCCACATTGTGGTGCTGCCATGGTGTGTCCTGAGAGCCTTATCCCAGCCACCTCAGAGGCTCAGGAGCAACAGTGGAACACACTGGCCCTGAACTTAGGAGGCAGCTTCTGTGTCTGGTCTCAAATCCTTCATACCAGCAAAGCCTTCCTTGAATTCATCACCCTTTTTTGGCTGCGCAAACCTGTAGGGGCAGCCCAGAGCAGTGCTCAGGGATTAGGGATTTTCACTCCACCGCAGTATTTTCAATGGAGACTGGCTATTTAATCTATTCTCTGAGTAAGCGTGAAATCTGGTAAGTAACATGTCAGAAATAATCATTAGAACAAAACAAATTTTCGTACATTCCAGCAGAATACATACAGATATTTAAAATTGTAATAGTCAATTTCTAGCAGGAGACGAATGTTGCTTCATTAGAAAGTGTACTGTGAGATTAAATCACCCACCTGCATGCACATTTAGTTAATTTCAGTGAGTGAAGTGTCATTGCAAACAACAGCAATGATGGTGGCTTCTCAAGTGGGAAGAGTTGCTGTAAAATACATTTTGTACTATAGTGCTGCAGGATTTAGGTTTTGATGATATGTCTGCTATTGGCTTCAATTAATTTGAAAAAGAACAGAACTCATGTCATGATTAAAGGGTGGTAAAATTTAAACCATCAGAAATATTGGAGATTATCATATTCAGATATCTTTTCAGAGAGTAAAAATATTTATATCTTGGAGGACTGAAGTTAGCCAGGCAGTTCTATTGTCTGGCCTGATACCCGATACACACAAACCACTTTTCTCTCTGAGCCTTTCTGGGCACGTTGGAAAGGACCTCAAAGTAGCCAGGGTCTTCTTTCCTTGGGAAAACTATGAATAAAGCTGGATGAGTCAGATATTCGAAGTCATTGATCATACGCTCCAAGTTCAGGTCAATAGTTTCTTACCTGATAGCCAAATATAACTGATATATTTTGGAGGAAATATTTTTGTTAATATAATGCTCCTGTAGTACTTTGTTCCCCTTGATTCTACTTTATCCACATTAGGCAATGAACAAATATTTGTGCTGGCTGCTGAGACTGCAACATAGAGTAGTGGAGTTGTTCTTACCTTTGAGAGGACACTGTGGTTAACATACCAAGATCCTTAGTTGCAGTGGTCACATGAGTGGTGAGTAAACTTCATTCAGTTCTTTTCTCTGTGAGCTGGGCTTTGCTTCCTGATCCCAAAAAGAGAAGTGACCAGCACACTGGGGAGCAGTCTGGAGCAAAAGAAAGGTTTGTCTCTTCACATCTGCTGCTGTGGCTACTACAGTTTGCATGTTCTACGTAAAAATTCAAAAGGAAATTGGACAAGGTGCTGGGACATCTAGTCAAGGTCGTGCTTTGCCAAGAGAGGTTAGAGAAGATGAATCTTGAGGTCCCTTCCAACCCGGTATTCTATGATTCTATGAAAGAGAGAGATGACTCTAAAATCCTATGTACCTGTGAGAATGGTGGGAAAACAAATGTCCCACTGGAAGGATGAAGGAACTCAAGTTCACTCTTCTCCCCGTGGAGCATCCAGAGAGGAATGGGAAGACAATTCATGCCTCCCCTCCTTCTGTTCTGTGTTTCTGATCGATAAAATGATTGTCATTTCCTGGACTTTAGGAGAAAGAATTAAGGTACATAAGTCCTGGGGCACCTTTACAGCTGCAAAACCTGAATGTAGAAATTACTCCATGCAAGCAGAGAACCTGGTAGTCCTAGAGGGGAGAAGGTTCAACACCCATCTTTATCTCCAGCATTTTGTTCTGGCTGCCTACAGGAGGTTTGACCTGAGAGAATCTGGTAATTTTATCTTTTTTCTGAAGCAGGAGACTGAGCACCCCACCTGGGTTTTATGAACACTGCAAAGCAAAGAAGCATCCAAGAGTGAAATAGTGGAATTGCTGGTCCACATGCAATGCTGTGAGATGTGTGCACTGTTCAGTGAAGTCTAACAAAGATCTGTGAACTTGGGTTTTCAAATTCTTTGGATCATATGTCAAACCTGTTTCTTCTGTAGCTGCAGCAAAGGTGTTCGGCCCAAGACTGCTTTCTTACCTCTTACTCATGCAGAGCTGTTAACTACCTGTTTGATGCCAAAGGGGATGAATTAGAGAACCATGCTATTTATAAATCTTCCATCTTGGCTGATGTAAAATGGGATGCTAATGAAATACAGAGGTCTGTTATATCTGAGTGTAATATTAGAGCTATACATAATACGTTTGCACAATTCATACGTATAATATATAATGCAATGTTCTGTATGATCTCCTTCATTGCTAATAGTTTCTTAACTATTGTAGTTAAAAATTGTCAGATGTGTGCTAAAATATAATTTATATATAGAAATGCAATATGATGTTGCTTAATTCAATGTCATTCAATAATATATTTCATACCAAAGCATAGCAATCTATTAAGTCAAAGACATTTACTGAGAATTGACTTCAATCCTTAAGAGGTTGAAAGTAGCTTCAGTGAGATTAATGGCTTAAAGTTAATTGTTTTTTGTTAATGTTTTATTTGAAATGTCCTGCTCAGCAAAGGTAATGTGACATTTTGCTCACTAGGGATGTTGAGCCAAATTCACTGCTGACATAGGCAGGTGTAACCCCATTGACTTAATTAAAGCTGCACCTCCTTACATCAGCAGTGAATTTGGTATCTTGCCCTTTTGAAGAAAAGGGAAAAATGTAAAGATTGGTGCTTAAAAGCCTGGAGGTGGAGCAGAGAGGACAAAAGAAAGAGATACCAGTATCTGAAATGAGTTGGCCAGAATTTCTCTAGAAAAGTAGTGAGTAAAAGCAGCCAAAGCTGACTTCACCCTCTCCAGGAAGGGCTGTGTCTTAAATCTTGCAAATAAATGATGTGAAAATAATCTGAGGTTTTAATAACTACTTGAAAGAAACAACCATGTAATTGCTTTCGAACAAAGCATAATCTTTGCGCTTTTGTGAGCTAGAAACTTGCAATTTAGAAAGAGGATACTGATGACCTTGAATCAGTAGGGAGACATTGGCATTTAGAAGTGTGTATTAGTCCTGAAAGGCTGGAAGAGATCAATGGGGAAGTATAAGACAAGGAAGGAGGCACCTGGCCACTTTTCTTCTCCATGAGAAAGATGGCGATCTCAGGAGATGCTAGGTGACCCCTACCTAGCCACTGCAGTGGAAGTCTTCATTGTCACCTTGTGCAGAACAAAGGAGCTAGCTACCTTCCTGACTGCCTCCAGCAGAAAATTTGATTGCATTGAGCCTGTGGGCATGTGTTATTTGGGGAGGGACTTGATTTGTATTTTTCACACAACTTTTTATTTCCTTCAGGGGCCTTTGAGTCCTCTCACTGCTTCATGTCTTCATACAGAACAGAAACTCTGGAGCATGAATCCATTGCCTCTCTATATATGTACAGAGAGAAAGAGAGATCCTTTGTGTCCTTTGAACATAAACACATGAATCATTTCAATTGCATTTGAAGGAGGAGATCACCTTCCCCACCCAAACTCTATAGACCTAATTAAGGCTGTAGCCTTGAGTTTCTTAGGCCAGTTGATTCTGGATAGCCAGAGGAGTGTCAGCAACCCGCTTGGGGGTCCAGTGAGAAGATCATGATAGATGTCAGAGTGTCTCCTGGAAGTCCAGAGGAGGATTTGCTGTGCTCAGTCTGCTACTGTGTGGCTTCTTGTTCCCAACCCCTCTCCCCCGTCCCAGGACAGGCTGGTCTTGGAAGTAGTGCTTGTGATAGCGGCAACTGGTCTGAAGTTTATCACTTGTCATGTGATGCCTGAAATGTTTCCTAGAACTCAGCCTAGGAAGAGCAGATTAAAAGCTCTGTGTTCATTTAAAAGAATCTTTAAGAAAGAGCCTGCTCTTGTGTGAGCTCTCCCTGCCCATGGCAGGGGCATTGGAACTAGATGATCTCAAGGTCCTTTCCAAGTCTAACCGTTCTGTGATTCCATGATTGCATTACTCAATGAAAGAAGCAAATCTGCTACTCAACCTTCAACACTTGACACACAGATGTGATCCTAAAACTGCAGAAAATGAAATGAGCCTCACAGAGTCTTTAAAAAAAAAATAAAAATGAGTAAGCATGTGGGTATTTTTAGGGAGTTAGTCTGATCTTTGAAAATACATTCACAAGGTTGTGAAAACCTGCATATCCTCATTCTCAGGGTTCTGTCTTCCCCTTCCCCATCATCTCCTCCCTGGTCCTGTGGGAAGAAAAGGTGAGGGAACAGGGGACCATGCTGCAGAGAGGTGTGGCTTGCCCTGCCATGTGCAGAGTGTGCTCATGAACGATGTAATACCCCAAGATTTTTATTCCATGTTTGAATTCTTGATGCATGTGGCACTGCACATAATTCAAGAACTAGACACTGGCTTCAGTTCAGGAATGCTAATGCCAGTGCAATTGGCTCTGAATAAAGTTTCAAGGCTCATTAACTGGCTTTATTTTCAGTCCACAAGCATTCCATCTGTTAATTAAGGGGCGATGCTCAAAAATTATATATATAAACATATTTGTTTGAAAAGATTAGGCAATTAGAATCATAGAATCACAGAATAGTTAGGGTTGGAAAGGACCTTAAGATCATCTAGTTCCAACCCCCCTGCCAGGGGCAGGGACACCTCACGCTAAACCATGCCACCCAAGGCTATGTCCAATCCAGCCTTGAACACCGCCAGCGATGGAGCATTCACAGCTTCCCTGGGGAACCCATTCCAGTGCCTCACCATCCTTACAGTAAAGAACTTCTTCCTCATATCCAATCTAAACTTCCCCTGTTTAAGTTTGAACTCGTTACACCTTGTTCTCTCACTACAGTTCCTCATGAAGAGTCCCTCCCCAGCATCCCTATAGGCCCCCTTCAGATACTGGAAGGCTGCTGAGGTCTCCACGCAGCCTTCTCTTCTTCAGGCTGAACAACACAAAATCCATGTAAGCAGAGAATCTTCTTCCAGTATTTCTTACAGCCTGGAGGAAGAGGAGAAGAGGTGTATTATGTAAAATAATTAGATTTTGAAGCATTTCTGAGTGGGAAATACTTTTTTTGTAACAAGAAACAACCCTAATAGAATATCTTGCTCTTTAGTCATGCCATTAATACTTCATCATGATAACCCCTTTAAATACCTTACTGCATAACAAGAACTGCAGGTATAGTGTGAAGGTGAAGTGGGGAGTATGATACAAACTCATTTGGAATATGATTGGATATAAGGAAGAAGTTCATTACTGCAAAGTTGGTGAGGCACTGGAACGGGTTGCCCAAGGAAGTTGTGAATGCGCCATCCCTGGCGGTGTTTAAGGCCAGGCTGGGCAGAGCCTTGGGTGGCATGGTTTAGTGTGAGGTGTCCCTGCCCCTGGCAGGGGGATTGGAACTAGATGATCTTAAGGTCCTTTCCAACCCTAACTATTATATTATTCTATGATTGTATGTATTAACACATTTGGTGACAATTCTTATTTTTATATTTAAAGAGATTACAGGAATTATCAGATTAGAAGAAAAAGGTGTTACAATCTTGTAACATTACACTAGTATAAACATGAGCAAGCCTCTTAGCTGTGCAAGAGATAGAGTGATGTTCTACTGACTCACCTAAAAGCCCAAGATAAAAGTCTTGTTATTTGATCAAGCAAGTGGTGGTTTTCCTTAATCTGTAATTTACCAGTATTTTATCAATGCTTCCAGATGTATTTTGGAGAAAGTCAAAGCAAGTTCAGCCATCCGAAAAGCCAGTTTATAAACTGAAACAAGAAATGTGTAGGACTGAAGATTAGAGATGCAGGAGCAGTTGGAAAGAGGGAAATAGGATATTTCTTGTGCAGCAGAGAAGTCCTGTTGATTTTCTTATGGCTACATCACAAAAGTGTGGGGTTTTTTTAGAAACTCACTTTATTATTTTAAAGACAGGCTTAAGCATCCTATGCATTAAGGCAGTACCAAAAAGAGTTTTAGCATCTCCTGTACCACCTCTCACCATTGTAAGTCTTGACAAGGGAAAGAGGAAGGAGGTGAAAAAGGGTGCATTATTTATCAGGCCAGACTAGTAATTTGTGTAGAATATTTCTTCTATCACTTTTATTCTCAAATATCCCTCCATTCCATTTCTGTTTAACTCATTCCAACTCCTCTGCGAGGTAAGCAAACACAACCTGCTCCCTCCTTGTCTGCACAGTGCTTCTGATATTCCCAGCACTGTCTACAATTTGCAAAGACCCCTGGTGTCCCGTCAGGTTAGCCCTGCAGCTCTCCTCCTCAGCCATGGAACCTGGGTCAGCCAACCACTGTTGAGAGGGCTCAGAGCCTGTGGGAGTCTGCCCTCAGTGGCACAGCACTGCAAACAGTGCATCCCTGTTTCGTCTTTCTGAGTATGGCCTAAATACCTATCAAATCTGTATTTTCTAAGAGGTTCCTTTGGGGCTGCTGTCTAAATGAAACCTGTAATAACCACATCCATTGTGGTGTAAAAGAGACTCTCAGAGTGTTGTTTATCTGATAGCTGCCATTTAAGAAGATAGAAGGACTATCCTGCAAGATGGGATTTGCAGAAGTGCATTATTTATTAATTAATTTGTGTTACATTGTTTATTGGAATTTGGTTATGTCCTACTTTGTTCACAATCTTCAATTTAGACTATGGGTCTTGGTTTACTTATTTCACACCATCAGCAAGGTTCTGAGTTTTTAAATTTGAAAATTAATGTGCTAGTGATTGTGACTTCTGTGAAGAGCAGAAAGCTGTAATGCACAACCACACTGTACTGGAGCCTGAAACTGGAATATGCAGCCATACTGCCTCTGATCAGATAGAGCAGAACTCTGTAGTATCCTGTATTAAATTACAGAGGACAAGACAGAGAGGTGAAGACCTTGGATCTTAGAAGCAGTACAGTGACATCAATATGCTAATTTACTAATTAGGTCTGCCCTGCCATAGTGATTGATGATTGCAAGCTGCTTCCGGAGGTAGCTCAGACTTTGCTGGCTTAAGGCTCTCACGTGCCCTCCCTCAGGCAGGACAGATCCTGTGCTCCTTGACAAGGTACAGAATGCCCTGAGGGCCTGGAACGACTGTGGAAATGTTCTTCATGCAGTAATCAGACTTAACCAAATCACTATATGTAATGTGTATGTGTCCGTATATGCATGACAGAGAAAACATTTCTCTGAGCCCCAGCAGCTAGTCCTCTTGGCACCAGAGGTATATTTAAAGAAAGTTCAGCTTCAAGGCTCTTTAAAAAAGGCTGCCTTTGAAATATTTTGCTGAGAGCAAGCTGAGGTTCTGCTTCCTGGGATCCAGAAGCTGCCTCTGCAAACCTCCCGATGCAAAGTCACTGTGGCTGTTTGTTAACATAGCTGTTATCCTAACTGTGAGCCAACCTGTGAAGTCATGGTCTACATCCAAATCCCACTTTGGCTCATGGTGTTTCCATTCAAGGCCATAGCATGACAGGGAAAAAGGAAGAGTGAAAAATTAGATTGGAATTCCCCAAATGGTTTGCCTCTGGTGTTCCAGATAATTTTAATCATCAGTTTATAGTCAGATCCCTTTGCTGCAACAATTCCATTTTTGGTGGTCCTTTGGCATTCCTGCTGTCTTCAAGGTATGGGATTCCAAAAAAAAGACAAATATCTGCTTTGCTCTTACTAACAAGCTACCAGCCATCTGCTGGAGTGATTAATTCCTGCAGCATCATAATTTGCATGCATTTTAATTGTTTTGAGGGTTACATGTCAATTTTTTCTAGTTTTTTTTTCCACTATTCCAACCGCAAGCACTGAACAACAGTGTTAGTGGAGTTTTGGGAATATCAATGCTGTAAATACTGTTCATCAGTTTATGAAAGCAACAAAATGCCCAAAACTGCACCTGCATCAATCCTTAACATGTAAGTAGTAACATTTGTTTTTCTCTGGTGGATAATACTTATTTTTGTCCAAATAATTCTATAGGTTGACTGCATAGGTTATTTAACTTGGTATTAATTACAAATAATTTATTTTCTAGAAGTACTATGTATGGTTAAATTATTATTTCAGAACATAATCAACAGAAAAAAAAAATCAGTAGATGGTTATAAAAAAAGATCCCAAACAATCATTTTAATCTCAGTTAGCTGCTGCTACTATTCATGAAGTTCCCACACTGTTCTCATGAGCTGTAATAAGATGGAAACTGTTTGCTGGAAATGTATCCTGCGATTCAGTATGGAAAAGCATGTTTTTCTGTACTTACTGAGATGAAATAGAAGGCACAGAAAGACAAAGTCATAAAAAACACTGAAGTGGAATTTTTTTGTATTAATAAGAAGTCTTTGAGTTAAAATGGGCCAGGGGAACTAAGATTTTAATTTTTATCCCATTTGTTCAAATTTTGACTTAATAACATAGGTGGTGTTAGCTATGTTGCTAATGCTTTAGGATTGCTGGACAGAAGATCTCGAGTTTTCTTCTCATGCTCGAGTGGAGAGAGTCAGGTTACGAAATACTCTCCCAGTTGGGTTTGGATTAGGCAAACTAAAGAATGAATAACTGATCTAATTTGATATGCACCGGGCTTGGCAGGATCTGCGTAGTGCTTTCCGATTTTGGCTTGTCTCTAACTGAGAACTGGCTCTCATTTAGAGAAGATAACATTTTTTAATTTATTTTCTTTTTTATACAATCATTGGATCTTTAAATGAGAACTCCAAGCAGGTCAGTCTTTTTTCTTCTCTAGACTAGACTAGACTAGAAAAGACTAGAGCAGACTACAATACAAGACAATGCAATACAATACAATACCACAGAATATTTCAGTTGGAAGGGATCTACAGTGATCATCTAGCCCAGCTCCCTAGCCACTTCAGGGCTGACCAAAAGCTGAAGCATCTTATTAAGGGCATTGTCCAGATGTCTCTTAAACTGACAGGCTCGGGACACGAGCCACATCTCTAGGAAGCCTCTTCCAGGGTTTGACTATCCTCGGTAAAGAAGTGCTCCCTAATATCTGGCCTAAACCTTCCTTGGTGCAGCTTTGAACCATTCCTATGTGTCCTGTCACTGGACCTCAGGCAGAAGAGCCCAGCACCTCCCTCCCCCCTTCACCTCCTCAGAACATTGTAGTGAGCAATGAGGTTGGCCCTCAGTCTCCTTGTCTCCAAACTAGACAAGCCCCTAGTCCTCAGCTGCTGCTCACAGGACATGCCCTCCAGCCCCTCCAACAGCTTTGTTGCCCTCTGGAGCCATTCATATCATTACAGTGTCCTTGTACTGCATGTGGAGTCCAGGCTGAACACTGGATTAGCATCAACTTAGTACTAAGGAAGGCAGGGAGGCAGGAGGAGGAACACACCTTGCAGGGGTCAGTCCCTGGCTTTGGTCTCTTGGGGATGCAGATTGTTGAATTGAGAATGTGACACCCATATTGATCCCCATCCCTGTGTCATGATAAACGCAGAGGGCTAAATTCTGCCAACAGCTGCCAATGGCTGTGGGCTTGGTGCTTCTCTTCTTCCTCTCATATTTCCTCTGGGTGTGGACAGAGCAGCTGCCAGGGCAATGGTTAATGTCTCTGAATGCCATCACATGTACAAGAAACACAGTACAGATGGCATGTGACTCAAGCAGATGCTGATGGACGAAAGTGAGTTTTGGTGACTGACATCATAAGTAGGAGCCATCAGTCACGGGGGGCTGAAATAACCTGGAGTGCCATGGCAGTAAAGGGCAAAATGTGGAGCCATTGTCTGGAGGGACCTTGCAGGTCCATCATATATCTGAGGAAAAGCTGGGGTGATTTCCATGCTTCTGATAAGTTACCTCTTCAGAGAGCCTGCTGGAGGTAGCTTAATCCTGCCTTTGCATCAGAGGATATGGAAGTTCAAGAAGGCCAAGTGCAAGGTCCTGTATGTTGGTCAGAACAATCCCAAGCACAAATACAGGCTGGGCAGAGAATGGATTGAGAGCAGCCCTTAGGAGAAAGACTTGGGGTGTTGGGTGATGAGAAGCTCAATGTGATCCAGTTTCAGTGTATGCTCACAGCACAGAAACCAACCATATCCTGGGCTGTATCAAAAGGAGCGTGGCCAGCAGGCTGAAGGAGGTGATTCTGCCCCTGTACTCAGTTACTGTGAGACCTCACTTGGATTATTGTGTGCAGTTCTGGAGCTTCCAACAAAAAAGGGACGTGGAGCTGTTTGAGTGAGTTCAGAGGAGACCACAGAGATGCTCAGAGGGCTGGAGCACCTTTCCTATGAATACAGACTAAGAGAGCTGGGCTTGTTCAGCCTGGAGACGAGAAGCCTCCAGAGAAACCTTAGGGCAGCTTCCAGTGCCTAGGGGGCCAACAAGAAAACTGGAAAGGGACTTTTTACACTGCCTGGTTTTTACTGCTACCTATTTTTCCCTGCCAAAGCTCACTCTGCAGCAGATACCCTTGGGGCACAAGGAGAGAGGGGGCCTTGTTGGTGCTGCACCTGCTTGAGTGCCTGGGGACCACGCCATGCCTATTATTTTTTAATAACTTGCAGTGGAAATTCTGACTTATCATGCTGCAAGTACGGGGCACCCTGCACAGAAAATCAAATGCTGAATGAGTGCCTACTGCAGGTGGCACTGTGAGCCTTCCCTACCTGGGTGCTCCCAGTCAAGGAGAAAAAGAATTGGAAGGAAACATGCCATCCTTTGCAGCCATGGTTTGGGCCAAGGCACTCTGAGAATCAGGTTCTGCCTGAAAAGTGAATGAACTCAGGCCCTGACTGATCTACTGGTCTCTGTGAAGGTGTGAATTGTGATTAAGGTCTGCCACAGCAAGATCCTTCCCACATCTGATCCTGCCCTCTTGTACAAAGCCAAAACAATTGCACCTTTGCATCTCATAGCCAAGAAAAATAGCTATAAACCAAGGTCTCCCATGACTGCTTCTTCATCCTTACTCTCAGCCACCTCGCAGCTCCCTCCTGAAGGCAGGGTGGGCACACGAGGTATCTGCTGCCATCGCTTTAGTCACAGAGTGCATTTAGATAGCATGGTAAATGTTGTAAGACTGGAAAGACAGAATATTTCAGTACAGAGAGAGAGTGAGCACTAGGAGTGGTTTCACAGGCTGCCAAGTGCTGAATCACAGCTGTGGATGGATCTGCTAAAAGTGACTGGAAATCTCCCACAGCCTGTTAGTGCCCCCCATACACGCACACACACACGCCTGGACACAGCCACCCCATGCCTCCTTGCTGTGCCTTTCAGCTCAACAGCAATAGAGCTGGCAACAAGGGAAGAGAGTGAAAAGCCACAAGTGGGACGGCTGTGCCTTTGCACCAAAGTCCAGAGAATGGGGTTTCTAAGTGCACTGCAGAACACCACCTCCTGTAGCAAGTAAGCTCCATGTCACACAATGTGATAGCATCTACTGAAGAGACATTTCTGCACTCTGTGATATTCCCAGTGCACACACAAGATGTTTTTCTTAGGCAAATTGGTTCCCGTGTCCTTGTCCAAATGTCATTTCTCCCCCAGTCATGTAGCATGCAGTGTAGTGTCAGGCACTATTCAACCCCAAGGAGGTGGCATTTCAGCGCTCTTTCACTGGTTTGCTTTGTTTTGACATGTGAATGGAAAGCTAAGCTACTATGGTGATGGTAATGATTGTAGATGTTATCTTCGCGTGGCAGGTATTTTAAACTCAGACACGCTCTGAGACAGTTAGCCATTGTCTATTAGAAACGAAGACATGAGAAAGCGCCTGGCTGAGAAACTGCTAGATGGCAGTGAGGACACTGACAAATGCTACTGGCTGCAAGGAGGCTTGGAGCTGTTAAATTTCTGCTAGTTCAGATTTTGAAGTATCTTTTATAAATATGGCTATAAATAAGATAATATGGTAAGATAATTGAAATCTCCAAAGAGAGAGCCTGAGTTAATGATAAAACGGGGGGTGTGGGGTGTGTGTGAAATCAGGAAAAATCCACAAACGAGCTCTCAAACAGCAGACGAAAGAGAATTTTATCAGCCATCATCAGCTATTATCAATGGTGAAACACTTCTCCCTTCTTCTGTCCTCCGGAAAGTTCATTCCACTCCCAGACGCTTTCTGCTGAGATCGGACGTTTTCCTGGTGCGGAGATTCTGCGGTGACACTCCTGGGCGGGGGCCGTGCAGGGCAGACACCCTCCTTCCCCTCTACCCACTCCGTCCCCGCATCACCTTTGCAGCTCGCCTGTCCTCGCTGCCTCAGTGGGCTGGATGGCAAAGTGCGGCTCCGAGCAGGACTCGCCAGCAGGTCCGCTGGTCTCGCCGGCTGGGCCGCTTCGCCAGCGGTGACCGTGAGCGCCCCGCGGACTTTTTAACCGTGCCTAAGCACGCAAGAGGGCTCGGCCCGGCGGCAGGAGCCGGACCTGGGAGCCGGACCTGGGAGCCCGTCGGAGGACCCGCCTTGGAGCGGGCACCACGGGAGGGCACTCTCGTCCCACGAGAGCTGAGCTGCGGGAGCGTCCATCTCCTCTTTAAAAAGCCGGTTTAGCTCTGACAGGTAATTTGGCGCATTTCAGCTAGAAATGTGCCAAATCATTTGGCAGATATTTCGCATACATCTGAAAATAGGAGCACCTGCTGCTGGCCCACAGGGAGGCCGGGGATGGGGGGATTTTATCAGTTGCTAATTACAGGCCCTATAACAAAACTCTGGTTTGCAATGTGCCAGGCAGCCTCTGTGAGGGGAGGCCTATCCTCCCAAAGACACTTCAAAACAATTTTCTACCAGGCACCAGCATCTTCTCATCCCTCTTAAGCAACTCTGTGATGATGAGGAGCGTGACTGATCCAGTTTGTCTATCACAATGCGTGACTGCATTTGCACAACTGAATCGTGATGTGGCAGATGCAAGTGGATTGAATGCACCAAGGACATAGGAGCTTCATGAAAACTCTACCTTATACTCCAGGAACATCTCTTTCCTTTTTACGGACTCCCAAAAGGACTGATGAACTTTAATCTGAAGATAGAGAAGGATCCTGTCACTAACAAGAACGCCATTAAGATGTGTGTAGAGAGAATATAATGGAAGTTGTGAGAGAACTTACTTGTGAGCATATCAGGATTCTGTAATTAAACTATTTTAATGCCCAGATTTCATCTTAGACTGATTTTCATACAAGGAAAAGGACTAGAGAGGATTTGGAGAGGCTGAAATAAGTAACGGTAACATGATACAGATGTCAAATACAAACAAATATTGTGCATTGAAGTATCTTTTTCCATGCCCATTTTCCTGGTTAAGCAATATTTTTGGTTTAAAAAATCATTTTAAAGTTAGGACTTAATGCAGACACCGGTCTAGCTTACATGTGAATAAGCTCTTTGGCAACCATAATCACATATATTGACAGAACATCGTGCCAGTGTCAGGCCAAACCCAATACAAAATATGAACGCAGTAACAGTTGACAGAGCAAAATTGAGCTTGCTGCTTTCTTCCTACCTATAAATCTACAGAATAGTCACATACCCAAAGCTGTATTTTGATTTTAACCTGACTAACTGAACTTTCACACTTCTTGCTCTGAGTCACAGCTTTAGCTCTGCATTGATTCCATTACCTTCATAAAAGATTAGGAGGTACATTTGATTTTCTCATAGCTCCTATCAGTGCCACCTTCAATAAAGCCAAATCTCTATTTTTGATTGTAAGTATTTATTAAAACCCAAACCAAAAGCAAGAGTTAGCTGAACAGAACACAGGAGGAAAGGTGAGCAGCAAGAGTGAACCCTGAGGATGTGACTATTCATGACAAACTCCCCGTGCTCATTTATGGCATCACAGGAGAGAGTCCCTTGCTGCAGCAGTCTGTGCAGTCCATACCCTGTGGTACCAAGCTGGGGTGTTATTTATGCTCTAAGATCAAATAGGATTACTTCCAATAGCATCCCATGTATTTTCCTGGCACTTTTGTTCATTATAAATTATGTGCTGACCCAAAATGCCTTCTATGAATATCTGCAGAAGAAGTAGAAGAAAAATAAAGATTTTCATCAAAGCAAGCAGGCATGCAAAATCAAATGGAGAATGTTTGCTCATTGAAAACATTCTCTTATCTGTTGGTAATGATGAAGTCCTGCTCTGGCAAAGCCTTTGACTCACACTTAACTCTAAATCCAACATAAGCCGCACCTTGAATCCTGGGAACAAAAGGGCTGCTCTAGACATCTCTGGCTGCTCTAGGTGTCTCTTGGGGTCCTGGAGTTTGCCCTGGGTGTGACTTGCCAATCCCAGGCATCAGGCACCTCTCTGGGAAGTGGACTGGACCAGGGAAGAGATGGGCAGGCATAATAAAACCTGGCCCTTTTAATGCCTGGTTATTTTTATCTGATTGCTCCCCCTCTCTGCTCTCCACTTTATCTAGAGAGCACTGAAGCTCTTTTTAAGAGTTTGAAAGGTTGAAAATAAGGGATTTGATGTTATCTACATGGAAAGAGGCATTTTTTTCATTGTTTTTAAAAGTGGATTTAGAATTTACAGTGTCAGGCCAAACAAATGCCTAGAGACAGCCACAGAGGAGATTAAAAGCAACTCTAGCTACAGAAGATACATCTCCAGTCTGTCCAAAACAAGGCCCCTTTCTTGGTGCAAGGGAAGTGCTTGGAGTAACACATGAAAAGAAGTTCTTTTTTAGTTCAATAGTAAGCTGATAAAAAGATGCCAACCATGTATGTCCAGTCAGAGTTAGGATCACAGGCTTATGTAATACAACAGATCAAAAGAAGCAGTCTGCAGGCAGAAAAACATTCCCCTTGTTTTTGAGGTCATCCTTATCTGAATTGGAGCTTTGAGGGGACAGTACTCATTTCCATAGCCCAAAACATGAAAACTTGGATTTCATGTTCAGTTTCATCATGGAAGCAACCTGGTAACTACTCTTCATGACATTCTCCCATAGGTAAGGTAGAAACTGACCTGTATTTGTGGCAGTAAGAGTCAGAGATGGAGATTGTGTTGTATCATGCAATAACACACACTTTTGATAGCTATGTGCTGTGAGAACATAGTCCCAGATGAAAAGAAGACTGAGAGTGGGATGTAAAGAAGAGCTCCATGGACAGAGGACATCACATACCCATCATCAACATAGCACTTCCTCATATACAATATAATGTAATTAATATTTCTCTCCTTACTGTTTTTATACTAGCGGACCTGCAATAAATATGAGCTCAATTATTGCTAATCTACACTAGTAGGAAAAGAATTTCAATCCCCATTTTACAGTATTTTCAGTCTCATCACATAATGTAAGGACTTTTTTAAAATCTTATGGCTCACCTAGCATTGAGGAGCTGGTGTTACAGATCACAATACTGAGATAGGAGAGGGAGGCAGAGGTGCAGCACACTTCCTCAGCTTCTTAATGATGTTAATGTGAGTTTTCTCTGAAGGGTCCCAATACAGGAGGGTATCTAGAGCCCCTGCTTCACTCATTAGGAAGCCTTTGAACCCTGTTCTTCTGTTAAATTTCAATCATACCAATACATTGATTCAAAAAAGATCAAACCTCTATCAGCACCTGAGGCACTGCTACTCTGTGAGTCTGAAAGAAAGCAGTACTTAGAGAAGAAGTTGCTCTGATAAGTGACAGGTTAGATCCTTGGACAACTGCACGGGGTTTATCTTCCTGGTAATTTATAATAGAGTGTGTATACATCAGTTACTAATACAATCTATTGTTCTTTGAATATATTTATTTTGTTTCATTTTTATTTCAAGGTTTCATAATGGATATAAGTTTGTGTGGAATATGAATGGCAGAACACTAAATATTCCTACTGTTAATTTTTAAACAGTTGTTTTCACTCCACTTGGGAATCAGTGAAATAATAAAAGTTATATCTTTGTAATTAGAACATCATAGAATCATAGAATAGTTAGGGTTGGAAAGGACCTTAAGATCATCTAGTTCCAACAGCCCTGCCATGGGCAGGGACACCTCACGCTAAACCATGCCACCCAAGGCTCTGTCCAGCCTGGCCTTGAACACCGCCAGCGATGGAGCATTCACAACTTCCCTGGGCAGCCCATTCCAGTGCTTCACCACCCTTACAGTAAAGAATTTCTTCATCTGAACAGGACTTGAGGCTATGACCTTGAGAGAGTCACAAGGACTGGGTCATATGTGCTATTTGAGTTATTACCTCTGCATTCTCTCTCAGGCAGACTTATACATCTTATTATTATTTTTCTTCTTGATAAAAATCTCTAGACTGATAACAAAATAGCTAGAGAATAGTGCCTGCTGGAATTTTGTAACTATTTTAATATTCCTTCTCAAGATAAAGAGTGGCATTAAATTCCTGAGAGCATCTTGAAATTATAACGAGGACAATGTGGTACAAAATGTATTCATTCTCACGACTTCTTCATGATTGTAACCAGAATAGCAACTGGCAAAATGCATTAATTCTCATAATAAAAATGTAATGAGCACAGAGGATGGTGCAAAGATTAATCAAGTGTAGTGGCGAACTTGCAATTGTGAGACATGGTCTTATTTGAACAACATACAGCATTTCTGTAGGAAACAAATATGATACAAAAACTGCTATAGAAGTACCAGAAAAATACTGATCCAGTCATAGAGTATAGTGGTTCCTTTTTTAGAAACAGGGTAGATTAATATATGTTAAAGAATTATGAATATGGTCCAATGTTTAGTAATCTGAATACTTTACAGTCTTGTTAAATCTGAGACAAGAAAAGACTGTCTGAAGGGGAAAGAAAGTCTGTAATGATGGATGCCAGTAAAAAAGACACCAAACCTGGGGGAGAAGCAGCAGGCTGGATGGAAGCAAAGTCCAGGCTGACCATGTGGGTACAGCTGGCACTGTCAGCTACTCCAGCATAAGAGAAAAACCTCACCATGTCTTGTGGCACGCAGGACTAGGATGTCCACAACCTGTTTGTACCTGTGTGAGGCTGCCAGGTGGTCTTGCACCCCACTGAAAGGTGGGATTGGCCCAGGAGAAATGGTCATTTTCTCCATGGGTTCAGTAGCTATTCTTCTAGCTCTCCAGTGGAAGAAATGGTTGTGGTCACCAACACCTTCCTTCCATTCTCACGCCATCCCCAGTTAAAGCAGCTCCAAGCAGCAGTCTTCAAGCTATTTCACAGCAAGCACCCACCTCTGCTCTAGTCAGTCTGGCCCAGGGCACAGCTCTGCCATATAGTGCAGCACCATGTCAGATGACAGCTGACTTGTCCCTCTACACACCATGCAGTAAGCACACAGGGCTGCTGCTGCTGCAGACCCTGGGAGCTGCTTGGCTCCTGCATAAGACAGCATAGGGCCATACAGCCATTAATGGAACCTCTCACCCTGCAGGATTGCTTAACCCATGATCAGTGTCACTCTGACATATTGTCACTCGTACATATTGTGGTGAGGAAGGGGCAATGTGGAGACTAAAGCAACTGACATTTGAATGTTGGGGATGGGATGGAGACCCTAGAATCACAATGAGTACAGGGATGAAACCCTAAAGGATCTACTTACATGACAATTTTTGAAACCAGCACAGCCTGTGCACCGGGTGTGCACAAGTATTATTCCATAAAGACAAAGGAATTAAAATTGTCATCAGTGTCTCTTTCTAAGAGTCTGGAAGATAAGAAGCACTTCTTACCCAGAGCAGGGCAAGCAAGTTTGTATATGTGCATCTCTGTGGTTTATAACTGTCTTAAGGCAGAGGTAATGGTGTTCTTATCATCACTAAGTGGAAGGCCAATTGAGCTGACTGTAAAAACCAAGTAATTCCTGCTTTTAGTGCTGTTTTGAGTAAAATCCTTAATGTTCAGCCATTAAAATGAAGCAGATAGCTCAGCTTTTAAAACGGCTTAATGATAAAAAAGAGTTCAAAAGTGGCTTACAGTTTCCCCCTCAGGGCTCCCACAGTGCCAGTGTCATAAGGATCACTTTGCAGAGAGCTGGCCACCTTTAGCATTTGGCTGTGCTGCAGGAATGCCAATTGTAATTAAACATGTTAAAAACACTTTTCACAGCTTATTCAGGGTGACAAATACTTTCTGTTCTGCTAACCTGTGAAAATTAAGGCAGCTCTCCTCTCATATTTTTTCTCTGCCAAAGTACTATTTTCATCCTCAACAAATTAGAGGGATGTAGCAGAATTTTCTTCAAACCTTTCTCTAGAGCCTTGTTGTCCCAGTTCTGTAGTGGGATGCTGAGTCACTGCAGTCTGCTCAGGTAGCCCACTCCTGCTCTCAGCTGGGCATCCAGCTGGTCCACTTCATCCACAATAACTTTTCTTACCTGGCCATCACCCTCTCTATTGACAGGTAAAGGACGTCTCTGTTGTGAAAATGGTGGCAGGTAAGAAAGGGACAGATAATGGGAGTAAAATAATAAAGTAATCATAAATAGGGAGAAAACTCACCCACCATGGGCTAGGTTGTCAATAAAGGCTAATCTCCTTAGCGTGCAGTTAGTCAGCTGAAGTTCCAGGTTGTACCATGTGCTGCTCAGCAGCAGGGTGGGCACATTTATAGAAAGGAGACCCCCACTCTGCCTTCAGCCACAGATGGGAAGCACGTGTGTGTCCTATGTCATTGAGATGCACTATGGGCCACATCAGATGCCTGCAATGTGCTCCCCAGGGTATTGACCTGATCTGCTCTGCCAGTGTGACCCAGCTGTGAAGACTGACCAGCTAACCTCACTGTTTCACAAGGGTTGACTTCACAACTCCCAAAACAACTTTCTTAGGACAATGCTTGCTGTGGACCAACACTTTTATGGCAGTGACATACAAGCCAAGAAATTGGCATATCATTCTTGATAGACCTCTTGAACTCAGGAATTCTATGATTGGCTCATGAATGTAAAGGCTGCTCTGTTTCTGTTCCACTATACATATATGAATTACAATTTTTGCCTCATTATCTCTTCATTCACCACCCTCCAGTAAATTTTCCCAGTCAATGAGGTGCTTGTGTTCTGTGTACTGTGGGTTAATGAAATGGGCTCCATGATGTGGCTGTCTACAAGGTTGTCCATGATGGCCTCTAGTACTAGCCTCTCCCATACAGTATTCTGTGGTTAGTGGAAAAAATTCAGCCTGATCTATTACAGCCCATTGACAAATTTTATTTTATAATTATTCAGGGAAACCTATAATTTGTTTTTCAATATTTTTATATATATATAAATGCTGTCTTGGTTTAAGCCCAGCCATAACTCATGCAGTTGCCCTCTCACTCCCCCCCTTCCTACCCCCCTGCTCCCTGGAGGGATGGGGAGGAGAATTGAAAGAATGCAATTCCCATGGGTTGAGATAACAAAAGTCCAGTAACTAACACAAACCACTACTGCTGCCACCAATAGTAATAATGATAAGGGAAATAACAAGGGAAGAGAATACAACCGCTCACCACCTGCAGACCGATATCCAGCCTGACCGATCAGTGATCTAACCCTTCTGGGTCCCTGCCCTCCGTTTTCACATCCTCGGCATGATGTGCTGTGGTATGGAATACCTCTTTGGTCAGTTTAGGTCAGGTGTCCTGTCACTGCTTCCTCCCGGCTTCCCCTTCTCCTTGGCAGAGCATGAGACTCAGAAAGTCCTTGGTCAGACCAAAACATTACTGAGCAACAACTAAAAACATCAGTGTTACCAGGACTGTTCCCAGGCCAAAAGTCAAAACCACAGCACTGCACCAGCTACTAAGAAGGAGAAAAAATGACTGCTACTGTTGAACCCAGGACATATACATATAGATGTATATATATATCTATTGTCAGAGGATGTCAGAATTTATATAAAGCCTGTCAGGTGTGAATATATCTCAAAACTTAAAAAGTGAGGCCACACCTTCTAACTTGAGAAGCTCCTCTTCACCATTGCCCTCAGAAGCAATAGGCAACATTAACTGATGCCACTCAACATCCCATTTTAGGAGGCTCTCACAAGCTAACAGGAAGTAGCTAGTGATGTATAAAAGTGAATACTGAAGCAATCTGCCCACTCAATGATTCTAGGATCCCCTGATGATGCTCCCAGTGACTGCAAATTAAACCGTGAAGCAAGCTCTCAGGCCCTGCACGCCTGGGATGCAGATCTGTGCTTGTCAGCATGTTTACAAAGTTCTCACGTTTTTCTGAGATGGTTTGGCTCACCACAATTGGTTTTTAATCACCCGTGGTACTTCATTTACAGTACCAGGATAGCTATGAGAGAATTAATTTTCTCTCCATGATAATTGTTAGTGTAATTCATGGCTTGTTTCTAATTGCTGGATCAAATTACTCAGTGTGGTATTTTGTGTGTCATCCCATGACAGAGAAGTCCAGAAAGGTACCTGTATGCCTGGCTTCTCCAAAAAAAAGGGTGACTCAAAGGTAGTTTGTTAAAGAAAATTTTCTTCTGTCCTCAAAGTGTATTTTTAAGAGGCAGAGAGCCAGGTAAGTGCAGCGTGTAAGTTAATGAAATCATGAAAATGAAAATAATTGCACCTATTTATTTCCAGAATGACTGGCCATCTTGGTGGCTCAGATAAACCGAGTGGCAGCCTTCCGTTAATTAGCACTGGTGTTAGCATTAAAAGGGAAAATGCTAAAACATATTTAAGAGTTGGCATTTAGCCATCTTACAGACCAGAGAACAAAGGACAGGATCTGCTGTCTTCTCTTGCTGGTCTCTCTGCTTTGTGCCAGTTCGGGCTCCTGAGCCAGTGACATGAGGCAAACACAAAGGTGAGCTTCAAGCTGCCCTCAGGCAAAGTTACAGCCTACAAGTGTCATAGAATCATAGAATAGTTAGGGTTGGAAAGGACCTTAAGATCATCTAGTTCCAACCCCCCTGCCACGGGCAGGGACACCTCCCACTAAACCATGCCACCCAAGGCTATGTCCAATCCAGCCTTGAACACCGCCAGTGATGGAGAATTCACAACTTCCCTGGGCAACCCATTCCAGTGCTTCACCACCCTTACAGTAAAGAATTTCTTCCTCATATCCAATCTAAACTTCCCCTGTTTAAGTTTGAACCCATTACCCCTTGTCCTGTCACTACAATTGTGTCCTTCCTGCTACTGCCATCTCCCATCCAGGCTGGAAAGATCTGTCCTGCCACTTACACCTGAGCATCAACCAGCCTCACCTGGCTTGGTTGAGACAAGGTAAGCTTGCTAAAGAGAGGAGTATGACGCAGCCAGAGAAGATCTGGGTGCTGTTTTACCGTAGTATCTTCCATGGCTTATGTGTCCCTTTTCATACCTCTGCAACACTGCTGTGGTCCCAACCTGTCCTCCTCAAGGTTCTCCCTGCTGTGTCATACTGGGGTGAGCAGGTAGCATTTATAGTATCTATAGAATCGACATGCCCCAGGAGGATACTTGCTGGGGTGGTTAATCCAAGCATTCACAGTGTACTGTCACCAAGGCCCCAGGGCTCATGTGGCCAAAAGCTGGCAGGACATGTTGGCATGGCATCGCTTCTGCAGTGGCAACCTCTGCCCTTGGCTGCTGACAGCTGCAGGCTCACAGTGTGTGGAAAATTGTCCTGATCTGCTTTTATGTTGTTGAGTTGAAGCACACACACTGCCCTAAGACAGTCTGGTCTCTCATGACAACCACTTGGATAAGTGCCTTATACCTAAGCAGTTAATTAATTTTAGAATAACCTATTGAAGAGTATATAAGTGTACTCCCATCTCAGCTAAATGTCATCTCCGGTAAAAACAAAGATATTTCAGCAAATAAAAACCCTGTAAAAATAGCAATTGGGAAAGTACGTTTTTAAACTTCCACTGATGTTTATTTTTGAAACCCTGAAATTCAATTACCTGTCAGATATCTAGTTATTATTCACATCACAAAGGATAATACGTTCTGTTCTTTTGCAACATCAAAAATAACCATGTCCACCCCTTCAGATTCTGATGGCTGTGCATTTCCGTATAGGACAAGGGGAAGGTGAAAGCTGAAGTGGGGAAATGTATGTTACATCCTGACTCCTGAAAAGCATGTGTGGTGCTGTCTGTTTCAGTGTTGCAACACACTGAGTTCAAAGCAAAATCAGTTCATGACAGAGGGACATTTTGATGAATTGTTGCCATAATGCGTTACCACAAGGTTTGCCAGGGCTGGTGTTCTGTCAGCGGAAGTCATCTTATGAAGTACACCCCAATTCCAGCAAGTATAGGAGCTGTCTGTGTTTGGTTAAATGGCAGCTGTATGAATATATAAAGATGCTGTCACTGATGTAGAACATTTGGGTTGCAGTAAATAAAGCGGTCCCTTTAATCTTTCTGCTTCCTAAGTAAATAATACAGAAACCCAGTATGCATAAGCAACTTCAAAAATGTCTGTGCCACCAGGAAGAAGTGTAGCTCTCCAAAGGGATGTTTGCAAG
Organism: Ara ararauna; assembly: GCA_028858755.1. Lineage (NCBI taxonomy): Eukaryota > Metazoa > Chordata > Aves > Psittaciformes > Psittacidae > Ara > Ara ararauna. The sequence continues at coordinate 87,607,336 of CM054410.1, forward strand.
AAGGGATAAAAATGGAACTGCGAAAAAGAGGGGATGGGAAGGAGCTGTGCAGACTGGCTCTCCACATCTCCACGAGACTCCAGTGAGGTCAGTGGTGGTGCCTGTTCGTAACACCCACAGTCCAAGTTGCTGCCTCATGGCCACCTCTAAAAAGCACATTCCCAGGCAAAATGAAAGTTGAAAGGCATTGCAGGGGCACTATATCCTTCCTTTTTAGAAGCAGGAGGTACCTCCTGCTGCTCCATGCTGGGCAGCCATGGAGACACCAGCCAGCTCTGCTCAAAGCACTGCCAGTGGTGTAGCTGGGGCACTAAAGGAGCTGGTGTGGTTTGGGAGACCCATGCACGAGGTGAGGGAATATCTGTGAGACTAATCTGCGTCAAGCCACATCCACCCACAACTGCAATGTTTGCAATAGCCAATCTGGCTATTCTAAAGCTAGCTCAGGCCTGTCTGTATGAGCTTCAGAACAGAAATAGCCTTCAGGCAGCTCTACTTTAAGGTATATATCTGTCAGGGTTTTCCAGCTCACACAGCAGAGTAAAGAGGTCTGCTGGGTTGGCTGAATGGTTCTCCACATCACCACCCCCCATGTCAGTTATTTGCATTACAACCAGGCTCTACTTCATGTTGCAAACTGAAGAGACAACTTTGACATGAAGACCAAACAGAGGTACAAACTAATGGTATGTAAGAGAGGCAATTGCTGTTTTTTGAACAGTTGGGCAAAGCAGCTCAGTAGCCCTTACCACCTAGGGGCAAATACCATCTTTTTCTTGAGACACTATTCCCTCTCACAGAAGACCACTCACTGTTGCACTACATTCCTCCTGCAGCACTCTCAGCAGACAACTTGGTAAGGCTGGACACAACCCCCAATCTTGACTCACAACGAGAAAGACTGTGCAGAGTGTGAGAGCTGAGTGAGAGCAGGAGGAAAACAGGGAAATAGAGGGCTGCGTTTGGTAAAACTGGGCGCTGTTCTAGTTGGATAACGAGGTTGTGGTGCTGTTCTTCAGCCTCTGATGTAGGTAACAGGGTGAAATGTGGCCTTTCAAAGCCCAGGTATGAGAGAGTCTAGTTCCTGTGATACAGGGCTGAAGCTGTTTAGTATGTTCATCAGTGCCTGGATGGCATCTCAGAAAGCCAGTCTCCCATCAAACTTGAAGATGACACTAAATAAGTAAGAGTGACCTATGCAGGGAATGACAGCATTTCCGTCCAGAAACACCTTGAGGTTTCGACACCTGAGGACGTCAAATCCAGAAGACACAGGAGTCTGAAGACATCAGTCACCCTGTGAGGCTTAGTCAGGAGAAGCACAGGGTTCAGCCATTGGGAAGGACAGCTGGAAGCATGGTATAGCTAGGGAGTGATAGACTGGGTCTCCAGCCTGCTGAAGAGAACCCAGAGACTTGCAGTGGGCTGCAGGCCCAAGCCACCATGCATGCTTCTCTGAACCAGGCCATATGGTACCGAGCTGCAATAGAAAGAGCAAGGCTTTCAATCAGTGGTTGCTTTCATTCCCCTTTACCAGCACTGGTGAGATCTCAACCAGAATAGAGCCTGGCCAAGGAGCAATTTGGAAATGTGGGGACACCACCAGGATAGACATGACCATCAAGGATAGACTTGAGGAGCTGATGCTCAAACACATGAAAATGGGGAAAAGAGATGATCTCTTGCAATTACCCAAAGGGGACCTATAGAGATCACAGAGCAAAAGTGGAAGATGATACAGAAAAGGGTAATGGCTGCAAACTGCACCTTGGGAAGTGGGCATTCGGAATATTTTGCCGGGTGAATTGTTCAGCACAGATTGGAAATCCTCCTTGGAAGTTTTCAGGACTGGAAGGAGTCAGAGATAATGGCTGAGTAAAATGCCATTAAGAACAGGTCTACTGACAAAAAAGCGTAAGAGTAAGGTATTCGAATTCTTAAAATTCAGCTATGGAAAGCAGCTGTACTAAAAACGATTTTATATGGCTCTGTATGGGCACAGCAGGGATGCTGTATTCTGGGAAAAGCATGTCCACAGTGAGGAGTGCCATGCTGAGCAATGTGGGGGCCTGTCACAGCACCCCGTGCTCTGAAGAATTGAATTGCCAGCTCCCGGCATGCCTCTTCCCCTCCTGCTTATGGGGATGGGTAAAAAGGTGCTGGAGGCAAGGAGTAAAGGGCATCCTTAATGAGATTAGGGCTTGACTCCAGGTTTTAATGAGGTATGGAGCACATGTTTCCCTCCTTTCACTGAGAAACAAGAAAGACTTCCTGGCCATTTAAGCAGGGCTCCATGTTCCCACCACCTTGTTGCAATCTGAGCAGAAATGTGATCTCTGTGAGGCACTGTTGCTGTGCTCCACAGTGATCAGACCTCTGCCTGGGATGCAGAAGCAGAGGGACCAGGGACCCGGACCAGGGACCCATACCAGGTCCATAGCACAGCTTTTCCCAGGCAGGTCAGTAACCCATGCAGGGGCCTTCTCCCAAGGTTGGATAAGCGTCACTGAAAGATATCTCAGTGATACAGAGAGGGCATCACTTACTCCTCATTTCCAAGATGTTTTTTTGTATCCCACTGCACATTTTAAGACATAAAGAGTAAACTTTGGGTGCTAGCTTGTGTCTTTTGGGGGTTTGCATTGTGCAAGTACAGCATTCTACTGAAGCGAGGACCTGAAGCAAACATTGCATCCTACCTGGGCTGTGAACAAACAGAGAAGCTCAGTTTCCATTTGACAAATACATCCATTCACTGGGGTTTTTCTACTTTTTTTTTAATAGGGGGAGTAAATTGCCCGTTACAGTGTGTTCTCTGTGTCCCCAGGCCCACATATACTTTCCAGCAGCTCTCCTCGGCATTCCACATTACAAAATCAATCTCCATTTAAGTAAGAGGGGGATATATATTTCTTAATTTTTTAATAATGTACTTTGTGATTTGTTGCAGCTCTCAGTGTTGTATTATTTATTTATAGTGCCTACAGGGGTGCCCTGCCACATGGTAATAGAGGAGCTACAGGAATTAAAGACCTAAGCAAAACCAAGTTCAATAATTTCACTACACTGTAGGACTCAGTCCAGAATTAACAAAGGAGCAAAACTGCAATGCAAGGACAACAAGGACAATATCATAATGGTTTTGCTCTAAAGTTTTTACAAACCCAGTGGAAGCAAGCTAACTTGGAAAAATCAATCATAACTGAAAGAAAAAATTCTAACTGGATTTTAATGTATCTCCCAAGATGTTTCACAACTGAGCTATTTTCTATGGGATTCTTGAAAGTTAATTATGAATTTGCACAGAGACCTGATTGAAACAAGTATCAAGGTTTTCTTTTTCCTCCCCTCTCGCCTCCTTCCTGCAAAGATGATTCCCTTTCAAAATACACTCAGAAGCTCAGTAAAAAGAGCATTGATTTATCTTGCAAAACGTCTGCATTCATTAGGTGATATCTCAGCCCAATGGCAAAACTCTCACTGGCTTCAGCAGGCTAGGGTTTACCTTAAGCAATTGAGTTAATTTATCACTGAAATCTGAAAGCCTGAAAAGCAGGACTCCTGGGCTTTGCCTGCACTGTGTGCCAACCCTCAGGGAAGTCACGGTTATACCTGTTGAGGCACGATGGCTACAGCATACCTGCATCCTCAGTGTTTGGCTGCAATAAGTGCTACTGGCAGCCCAGGGCCACAGCCTCTGCTTTTCATAGGGACAGTGTCAGCGATCGTGCTCTTGGGTGGCAGTGGATGGGAGAAAGCCAGATACAGTGTGTGTTTACTTGTAACAACTGTGCACATCCCCATCTGACCCCCTTCGCTGTGCATGGGATCTGATTTAGAGAGGAGCAGGAGCTGCTGGGAATCAGCAGCTTGCTGACTGTATCCCTTGGGAAATACGTACTTAGCAAAAGCTGATTCAGGTGGAGCTGGTTCAAATTTCTGAAGGTTTGGCCACTCAGTTTTTAGAACTCCAATTTTTCTGTCATCTCTCTGCAAAACTCTGTGTCCATTTCCTTGTCTCAAGATCTTCAAGGGCCTTCTCTTCCTGTTGCTTCTTCCCCAAATCCCCAGGCACACCTGGCATCCAGAGGTACATGCTTTTTCAGGGCTATTTGCCAGTGACTCCTGTCACTGCCTCTGAGTGGTGTCCCAGCTACCAGGCCAGCCCTCAATGAATGTCATACCATGACACTTAGCACTTCACCCCACTGCCAGCTCTCTGCCTGATGAACTTTTCTAAAGGAGTCTTCCCAGGAGACAATTTATCTCCTGACTATCAGGACATTTGGATTTGTGGTGAGAAGTCAGGTTCTTGCTGAAACAGAAGCAGCAGTGGTCACGCTGAGCCTTCTCCTGCTTGCTGCAACCTTCTGAGATGCTGTGCTGCTTTAGACACTAGAATGAGAGGAAGACAAACCGTTGAGGTTTGTTTCTGCTCTCTGAAGCTGATGAAATGGCAAGTGACTAGTCAGAAATGACATACTCTAGCAATGAGAAACTCAGCAATCTCAAGCCCTATTTGGAATAGTTACAGAGGGAAAAAATGCCATTCTCTGCAGGAATGGTTTCCTCAGTCATACCTAAGAGAACCTTCCAAGAAATCAGTCTTTGGATCACAGGTTTCTTTGGATGGGACATCATTGACTCATGGTATAATTGTCACTGAACCTTTGTATTAGGGGCCTGGGTTTGCCTGATATGGAATAAAAACTCATCAGAGTTAATTAAGTGCTGCCTATAGGCAAAGCAAAGAAATGTGAGTAATGCTCTTCAGTTGGTAACCCGCTGATTTACGTCAGGCAGCCAAAGGTGATTAAAGCCAGCCACAGCTGGCTCCTTTCTAGCCAACTTAAAGTGTTTCAGCTTGTGGAAGTCAAAGTTGAATCCTTGGTGGGGAGAGTTTGAGCATATGGCTCCCTTCAGAGAGAGCCCTGACTATGTCTGGACTAGCCAGGTTCCCCATGAGTAAGGTGAAATGCATCCTCTGCTGGGGCAGAGCAGTGCTACCTTTTCTGCTCAGACACAGGAATTAGGGCTGGGTTCCTGCTTTGTGGTGAGAGCTCCCCTACAGATTGGCCTGGTGGTGAGCCACTCCAGCAACTGCCATTGACACAAGGACTCGCCCTATCTCTGGGCAGCATGTTCCAATGCCTGATCACCCTCTCTGTGAAGGAGTTGTCCTTAATACCTAATCTAAACCTCCCCTGGTGCAGCTTGAGGCTGTTACCTCTTGTCCTAGCACTCGTTACTTGGGAGAAGAGACCAGCCACCTCCTCTATCCATCCTTGATTTCTCATCACTGATTTTGGCAATGAATGCTGCCTGCCAGTCTGACTGAGTGAAGGGCTATATCAGATGTACCCACACATAACTGCTTCCTTCTTTCTGGTGGGTGTTCTTGTGCTTCCTAACCTGACCTCCATTGCATCAGGACACAAAGACACAAGAAATGTTCTCCTGTGTCCAAGTGACAATTCACCCCTCCCCTTATTCTGTCTTTTGTGGTGCAAACATAAATGCCACTCCGTGAGAGCTTGTGAGCCTGGCCATGACTTGCTCACACAACACACGTATTTACATGAATGTATGCACACACTGCCTCAGCAACAGGAGCTGTTGTGGTAGGTACACTGGAGGGTACCTTCCTACACAGCTCTTCCAGCAGCTTTTTAAAGATCTGTTGTCCAATAATTTGCCCAACCCCACATGGGGTCTTCTGGCCCTGTCCACCTCTGTCACCTCTTGTACCAGCAAATCACACTGCCAACCATGTAGAGAAATGTTTTCTTTCCTTTGTGTCGTGGTTTAAGCCTCTCAACCATGCAGTTTTCTCGCTTGCTCACTCCCCCCTCATTTCCCCCCCCTTCCCCCTGCCCCCGGTTCCTGGAGGGATGGGAAGGAGAATCGAAAGAATGCAACTCCCACAGGTTAAGAACAGCTCAGTAACTAAGGTATAACACAAACCACTACTGCTGCCACCAATAATAATAATGACAAGGCAAATACAAGAAAAGAGAATACAACCGCTCACCACTCGATACCAAGCCCGACCCAGTAGAGGACCCCCCAGCCTTCCGGGTCTCTGCTCTCCATTTTACATCCTGGGCATGACATGCTGTGGTATGGAATACCTCTTTGGTCAGTTTGAGTCAGGTATCCTGTTTCTGCTTCCTCCCAGCTTCCCCTCCTCCCTGGCAGAGCATGGGACTCAGAAAGTCCTTGGTCAGACCAAAATATTAAAAGCAGTAATTGAAAACATTGGTGTTATCAGCTCTGTTCCCAGGACCAAAATCAAAACCACAGCGCTTTACCAGCTACCAAGAAGGAGAAAAATGGCTGCTACTGCTGAACCCATGACACTTTGCTTTAAACTGGTCTATGCCAAGTGTTCTCTTGTTCTGGTATTACGGGATGTAATAATTCTGAAGTCACCTCATCACAGCCTGCACAATTTTGTAAAGGATATTTCTTCTTTCTGTAACTGCAAAGAAAACATTTTGAAGCATATTTAAGATTTCCATTCTCTTTGTTACTTAGGAGAGCTGGAAGTCATATCCTCCACTCTCCTTTTAAGAGAGTAGCATGTGTTTTAGACCCAGCTTTTTGATGACAAGTGGTATTTTCAGATTAGCTGCTGAGCTTCTCACAGGTACTATCCGCAATTAACAGCTATACCTGAGGGACAGGAATTAGCTACTTCCCTAGCTTAGGTGCTTGTGAAAATACTGCCAGACACACATCTGCAGTTTTTAGAGCCCAAATGCCTTTGAAAATTCATAGGTCAGTTTTGAAAGCTACCCATGGTTGCTGTAAGCAGCATAAACACTTTTCTTCTAGTAACCAATGCCTCTCTGTGGTTTTGAATGAATCATTCAGAGACTATTCCCATTAGTATTCTACTGTCATTTAATCCCAAAATGTGTGGCATAACTTGCTGGAAAGTACAAAGTGTTTTGATGCTGATCTTCAGAAAGTCTGGCCACAGGTATGATGGCATCACTAAGTAGTCCATACTGACACATTCTGAATCAGAGTGGAAATCTTTAGCAATCTGCCTCCAAAATATGTGTACCGGTTTGTCCCTCTGAAAACCTGAGCAAATAGGGCAGGCTGACCCCAAAGGAACTGTATTCTTATTAACTGGCCCAGGTTTGTAAGGTCCTTGCTGATAAAAAGTGTTACAAGGACTTTGGGAATGGAGACAAAACAAGACTCCCTGTCTGAGCATGGGGTATTTCTGTGTTGCTCCACCACAGGAATGATCTTTATATTCTCTTAAATCTGCTGGCTGCCTGTGTTGCTTTATTTCATCTTAGTTGTTGGAAAACAACTTGCTCAAGGTCTTGAGTCAGCAATAAATTAACTTTTTTAAACAAAACAACACGGCACACCCAGTAGAACAACTGACCTTTAACCCTTAACATAAAATTGAGAAGTGCATTACTGTTTGCTTTGTAAGACAACAGGCAACTATCTGCTCCTTTGCATTCTCATGTGATGCTGCTGGTGTTAATCTCAGCTAAGGTATCACAATCCTGCAGTGATTCAGGCTAACTAACTTGTAGGCTTCTTCTCCTGAAACATGTTAATAAGTTCACTTCACAATAGCTAATTTTATATTATTTCAAAGAATGATTACATATTAATGTGTTATTTATTACACAAATCTAGCATGATACATTATTTACAGCAGTATTAACAGTATTTATTATTTATTATGCTACTGTATTAATATATATTATTTCAAGCAAGACTTTTTCCAGTTGTTTGTTGATTCCAGTTATTGGATTTAATATTATGCAGAGTAGACAGTACTGTCCTGTGGGCTGAGGCTGCTGAAATCTAATTACTTTGACCAAAAAATGCCATTTACTTTTGCCTTAGTAATATTTCATAAGCTGGGGACACTTTGGGGTTAGCTTTGCCTGGGTATAAAGGAACAGAAAGAGAGCTGTGAGATGTCTGTTCTTCCCATCAATATGGAGTACGTGTGCAGAGTCCCACAGACCCACATACTGCTGCAGTTGCTGGAGACATCAGAGGAGATGTGGACATGGAGATCCCCTTCATTTTGCTCCCTTTGAGAGAAGCCAGAATCACGATAAACATATTGCACAAGCCCCAGTTAACCCTAAACACTGACTGGTGTCACTGAGTGGGTTAGGGAAGTGGTTTCTTGAAATTACATTGCTATAGAAGCCAAAGCTCTAGCTTAGACCTTCAAAAAAGGCTTAGATGGAATAAGTAATTTTGCTGAGGAATGGAGTTACACAACTAAGGCACTTCAGTCCTCTGTGGCTTAACCTCACCAACAGAGCTCTTCTCTTGGAGGAACAGACTCTGAGTGGTGTGTCTCTGAGAAGATCTGTGGTGGGTAGTTCAGAAATAAACCCTGAGTGATCGTGAAGGATGAGAGGGAATCTTGTGGCATAAATAAGAATCCAGCCTGAGCATAAGTTTCCAAACAGTGGTGGCTTTAAACACAGTTCTATCCTTTCTCAGGGGTGCTGGAAAGCCTCTCCTTTAAAGCAAGGAGTAGAGGCCTCTTCTGAATAGTGTCCAGCTTTGAGTTGTCTTCAAGGCTCATTTTCCATTCCCACCCTGCCAAATGCCCTGCCAACCTCTTCATACCTAAGGCCGTGCCCAGGGGTCTAATTTGGTAACATGTAGGTGAGCTTATACAAGAAGTGTCTGACCTGTTGTATGCTTCTTCTGGTTTCTCAACCGTGGTCCCTATTTTTCTAGATTGGCATGCTTGACTTGCTCCTTCTTCCATGACCCCTCATTGCAAGAATCTCTGGAGTTCACCATGATACCTCCGTCACTCATGGTGCTTGCTATTTACCAAGCACTTCTCGCTACAGGTAAGTGCTGAGGAAATATAAATCTTCAAAAGACTAGGTTTGACTCCTTTCCATAGCTAATCTTTAATGCAAGCACTGTCCCAGGCAGGTTTCAGATATTGTTTGAGGATCCGATGACTTTAGGTGTCTAAGCTGGTTTGCTTATCACTGTATTGAACCTTTCTGCACTGCTCAGCTCCCTTTCTGTCTGTGGGATGTGTTATTTGTGTCTCTGCAGCTATTCTGTCTTTTTTGTCTTTCGTCCCCCATATTCTCTACAGTTGATTCACTGTAACCAGACCTCTTCAGCATGCCAGCTTTCCTGCCCTCCTGTGGTCTTCCAAGCTTGGCTGACTATTCACCTTCTTTTGGTATTGCTGCCTGCACCTGGTACACTAACACTGTCTCACTTCAAATCTGTCAGAAAAGCTGTTGTGCATCCTGGTTGATCTTCATACTTTTCCTGACTCATTCCTAGTAACTGTGGTGGAAAAACAGCTGTTTATCTCAATTAAATTTTGATTGTAATTAGCATCTACCTGTCATTATTATTCAGTTTCCTCCAGTGTCCCCTTCTGCTATTTGCTGTGCTATTTTTTTCACCTGGTTTCTGTGAGAACCATCTCACTGTATCTCTACATAGCCAGCCATGCCATATATTTGGTTCTTGTCACGAAAAAGCAAATAGAGAACTCCATACACTTAGGTAATAATTTGTGGCTTCAACTGTTCCAGCAACACTCAGAATATGGTGAGAATCATCTCCTAAAAATATATCTTGGGCCCTCAACATGTCTATATTCTTCTATACCATAATAAACGGAAGTCTATCCCATAGCACACTGTGAGTCTGCACCCAGCCTTTCCAGCTGAACAAAAGTTTAACAGATGTAAATCTCAAATCTCCAACTGTAGCAGCAACTAAAGATAAAGGGGATCCTCTGCTATGCTTTCTCCTGGAACAACAGCTGGCTTCCTTGTAAATCCCACCATACAGCCTGTGTAGTGGGCTGCTGGACTTAAAACTTCACTCCTTCCTTCTGATTTGCAGACTGGTCTTGAGAGATCTCCTTCTGGAGGCTCACTAAGCCATTCACTTTCAGTTTTTCTCCAAATAGGAGAGAAGGGGCTGGTCTTCTTTGAGAGGGTTTGTAGATCCCTGGGATAGAGAAACAATGGGCCAGGCTTTGCAGAGCTGGGGCAGCCAAGTGTCCGGCAGCCCCTTAGGAGCCAGGGAAGGAATTGAGCCCTTGAAGTTTTTAAGTAGCAACAGAGCACAACAAGGGGATCTCCCAGTGCCCTCAGGGCAAGGAGAGTGCAACAAATTAATGATGTAATTTGTGTGAAAGACATAACAGAGTAACACCATGCTGCATACTGCCTCTGAGAATAACAACATGAAAAGACTGTTCAAATCACAAAGCTGGCCCTCACCACCCAGCCATAATATATTTAAATACCATTAACTATACTTCACATAAAAGTAGAGTTTCCAGATATTAGTAGTTTAGTTTTTGCCAATGCATGCATTGAGTTTTGTCCACCTACAGCCTTATAACACCAGTAAGTATCTTTAAAATTTGCTATTACATATTACTACTTATTCAAAGCTCATCTCAGATGCCTCTATCCAAATGCCCATAGTATGGGAAATAAGCAAGAGGAATTAGATATGTGTGCATGTCTACAGGGTTATGACATCATTGGCATCACAGAAACGTGGTGAGATGGCTCATATGACTGGAGTGTTGGAATAGAAGATTATAGGCTCTTTAGGAAAGACAGGCTGGACAGATGGGGAGCAGGTGTAGCTACTTATGCCAGTGACTAGCTGGAGTGTATGGAACTCTGCCTCGGGATGGATGATGTGCCAACAGAGAGCTTGTAGGTCAGGGTCAGAGGCAGAGCTGTGATGGCGCCATTACTGTGGAGGTCTGCCACCAGGCCACCTGATCAGGAGGACTGTGTTGATGGAGCCCTCTGTAGACAGATAGGAGCAGCCTCACGCTTACAAGTGTTTGTCCTCATGGGGGACTTCAACCACTCTGATATCTGTTGGAGGGGCAGTACAGCCCAGCACAAGCAATCCAGGAGGTTCCTTGATTGTGTGGAAGATAACTTCCTCCCGCAAGTAATAGAGGAGCCGACAAGGAGAGGTGCCATGCTTGACCTCGTCCTCACCAACAGGGAAGGGCTGGTTGGAAATGTGAGGCTCCAGGGCAGCCTTGATCACAGCGATCATGAGATGGTCGAGTTCCAGATCCTCAGGACAGTGAGAAAAGTGTGCAGCAAGCTCACTGCCCTGGACTTCAAGAGAGCAGACTTTGGCCTCTTCAGGAATCTGCTTAGTGAGGTTCCATGGGATATAGCCCTAGAGGGAAGGGGGGTCCAAGGCTCTTAATTGATATTCAAGGATCACCTGCTACAACTTCAGGAGTGTTACGTCCCAACTAGAAATAAGGACAGCAGGAGGGCCAGGAGACCTCCTTGGATGGATAAGGAGCTGCTGAGGAAACATTGAGGGGAAAAAAGAGGCTTACAAAAGGTGGAAGCAAGGGCAGGTGGACTGGGAGCAATACAGGGACATTGTCTAGGAAGCTAGGGACCAGGTTAGGAAAGCTAAGGCCCAGACAGAATTGAGTCTCGCCAGGGATGTCAAAGATAACAGGAAGCACTTGTATAGGTATGGTGCAAACAAAAGACAGCCTAGGGATCATGTGAGCTTTCCCTGGAAGGAAACACGAGAACTGGCTACCTTGGATTTGGAGAAGGTTGAGGTTCTCAATGACTTCTTTTTCTCAGCCTTTACCAGTAAATGCCCTACCCATGCTGCTCAAGTTTTGGAAGGCAGATGCAGGGACTGTGAGAATGAAGACCTCAGGCCCACTCTAGGAGAGGATCAGGTTTGAGAGCATCCTAAGAACCTGAATGTGCACAAGTCCATGGGTCCTGAAGGAGGCAAATGAAGTTGCTAAGCCACTGTCCATCATATTTGAAAAACCATGGCAGTCAGGTGAAGTTCCCAACAACTGGAAAAAGGAAAATATAACCCCATTTTCAAGAAGGGGAAAATTGATGACCTGGGGAATTACAGACCAGTAAGTCCCACCTCTGTGCTTGGCAGGATCGTAGAGCTTATTTTCACAAAGAATTCATCTCTGAGGACTTATTACTGCTTTGTCAGACAGGTGAAGGAATGGTAAACCCTAAAACTTACCAACTCCATCAGCTTGCCTATGATACTACTTCCTTCAAAAGTGTTGGCATTACATCTTCAGACCAACTGCAGCACTGCTGTTAAACTTTTGATATCTTCTGTTTCAGATGCCGTATGAAACACCTTATGCTCTCAGTGTGTTTTCAGATGTTTTCAGGTAGTTGACCTGAGTTGAATTCAGTCTGTAGTCTTGAGATAAGAGGATCTGTCTTCCACACATAGCCCATTGAACTATCTAGAAAGGGTTTAGATATCTGGTGGAGCAGGGTTCTTGAATAACTTTGTGATGTGAACAAGTAACCTAGACTCGTGACTCAAACAGAGGGTATGATGCTTCTGCAAAGGGGGCTCCTTTATTTCCACACTGTTACATTGCTGGATTTTCTTTGAAACTTTTTATCTTCTCCACTCAGTAACTTTGTGGCAAACATTCCTGGAGAAACACGAAAGCCCGTAGGGAGAGATGGAGCGGACCTGAGGGATATGTTGGGGGTGCGAAGAAGACACTTCCAGTCCAGGACCTCCTGCCTGACATTAAAATTTTGTTAAACGTATTCTGCTCCCAAATGGAGCTTGTTGATGTTTATTCTTGCTGTTTTGTTTATAAAGTCTGATTCTGAAGCTAACTAAGATGTCTACCCTGGCGCTCGCCAGTGCCTTCACTGGTAGTTTTATTTGATCCAGATTGTTAGCAGATTAGAGGTAAACTCCTGCCCTGGAAAGACACTGCTATCACTTTCAGTAGAACTCCACAGGCAAGTGACCACAAAAATACATTGAAAGCCCTGAGCACCTTGTTAGAAATCCTAAAATACCATTATGTTTGTCAAGTACAGTCAGGCCTGGTTAATCACACCTTGTTTGCAGATGTCCAATTTTATCAGTTTAACAGCAACAACAACAACAACAAAAATCCCCAGTAAAATCTTGTTCATGATCTTGTCCTATTAAACTAGTTTCTGCTTTAATTTGTGGGAGGCTGAGACAATGCCAATAAACCAAGCATGATTAATCAGCTCTGAATATTCTGATCTGACAAGCACCTTCATTTGAAGGCTGATTACTTGGCTATCCATAGGCTATTCATGGGTCCTACAGGATATTTAGCTCCCCCTTTATACTCGCTAGAGTTTTCTGCTGGAATTATAGGACATGTTGCCTGACTTGTATAGAAGAATAATATTAGCCTTTCCAAATGCTTTTAGGGTAAAAAGCAGAATCAAGTTATGATCTATATTCAAGAAAGCTTTTCTAAACCTGTGCAGACTGTTGTTCTTTGGAGCGTGGGGGAGATTCCCGCTCTCTGAGGAGTGGCTGCTAAGGAGCTGTATGTGGGACACAGCTCTAAATATTACTCTTGTGTAGGATGCTCACTTGATGATCAAAGGCATTTGTGGTTAACAAATGTAAACTTTGTACCTTTCCCTAATTTAAAACTGAAGAGCCATTTGAATACCATTGGTGCTACTCAGTATTTTTTGGCTACCTCAGTTGCCCACATATGTATTTCATGACCTTACCTATCTCAGGTTTGCCTATTTTGTGTGTGTTATTTAAATAGCCTTTGGCTCTGCTTATGTAAGGAATTCTGATTGAGGGGAAAAAAGAATCACTCCAGTTTACAGAAGTGTTTGCAAATGTGGGTCACCACTTTTGCCTGGATTTTGCACCTGGGCTGCAAAATTTGATCATTTCATGTTTATTTGATGCAGCATAATTATAAAAATTGATTCTTTCTAATCATTGAGAGTTTCACTACCAACTGCTGCAACGTCTGTTGTAGCAATGATGGTTTTGAAATGTTGACTGGGTCAACTTCTTTCTTATTGACAGATTTTAACTATAGCATCAAAGCTGGTTCACTCAGTAGCCTTGTTTTAACTTCCTTGGACTAAAACTCCAGCATGATGTGTGTGGATAGTGCTTTTGCAGAGATCCACACCCCACACAGAGGGGGCCTGGGCTGGGAGAAGGGGGAACTGCACTGTGTGGTCCTCACTGCAACCGTGCCTCTGCAGAAGCCCTAGGCAGACAAGCCATGACAGAGTCACATCCAGCCGAGCTTCGGGTGTAAGAGTGATCCCATCTAAACCACTGGGATGACCCATATGCTTGAAGATATGTATGGCAGATGAATTTTCTAGTGGTTGGAACTTCATGGTTTTAGTCTGACACCTGCTACTAAGGTCAATTAAAAGATCCCTGCTGTCTCCCACTTATATATTGTATGCAAATATATTTACATATCTGCTATTCAACCATTAACATTTTTATAAAAATTTATAAAAGTAAATTTTCTCTTTTTTCTGTTGAGAACTATGTTCTTAAAGGTTTAGCATTAGCAAATCATGCTATTTCACTGCAAATAATAAAATATATATATATAGAGAGAAAATATTCGTCATTGGTAAAACATGCTTTTTTCTCACTCATATCACTCCAGAGAGCTTGAAGTCAGGAATTTAAGGTTTTACCTGGAACTTGCTGTGTCAATTCTCTTTTGACCATGCTATACAATTACAGACAGAAAAGGGAATGATCAGAAGGTTAAATCTACTGTTTTGAGATACTTTTTTTATATGAAAGAAAATTTGTCATATGAATACAGACATATGAACAAGCAGCCTCCCATCCCCAAATCATGTGTCATGCTTTATTTTCTAACATTTACAGAATTTAAAATTACTAGATTTTGTGTTTCAGTGTTTTTATTTAATTGAAGACCATGGAGCGAACTTCCATTAATTTTGTGGGAGAAAGATTTGGCCATATTGACTTTATTTCTCTCTTTCTCACCTCTTTCTTTTGCACAGAGGGCAATTTTATAGCTTCCATACAAAGGATACAGCCTGAAAAACAGCACCTTGACTAAAGGAGAATGATTTAAAAATTAATGGAGAGGACTATTACTTTTCTGTGCATACTGTACTGTACACAACTTTGAAAATTATAGTTGCTATTATTTTAACACACCAAAGCCTTTTTTTTAAAAAGGTGCTACTTTTCAATTTCTATTCTTGTTAATAATTTAACAGTTTAAGAAGATGTAAAAGTAATTTCCTTCATTGTGTCTATTTTTCCACAGTGAAACAGTTTTCAGATTTGTTTGTTGTTGGGCTTTTTTTTCTAACTTTGAAGAATGAAAAAGGGAACATGTCCACTGATCATGCAGATTTCCCATAGAATCTGTCTTGCAAATTTGTAGCTGCAAAACATCCCACATAGCCATTCTAAACAGAGGAAAAAGAAGGATCAGAGAACATTCCCCAGAAACCTGCTCCCTGAATTTCTTTACTGTCCTGTGTGTCAGTCTAGAGAGCCTATAAGATAAATAAAATACATTCTGGTTAGCCAATGCCATGTTAAGCATCCTCTAAAGCGTTTGGTTCTAAAGGCCATTTCAAATGAGGTTATTTGATCTAAAGAGGAATCTGATGGCAAAAAGAGATTTTTTTTCCATAGTGTGGATTTTATGTTCAAGTAACTAGCTGTGGTTGACACTTGTCATGGTTTCAGCAGTAGCAGTCATTTTTCTCCTTCTTGGTAGCTGGCGCAGTGCTGTGTTTTTGACTTTCGGCCTGGGAGCAGCGCTGATAACACCAGTGTTTCGGTTACTGCTTAGTGATGTTTTGGTCTGACCAAGGACTTTCTGAGTCTCATGCTGTGCCAGGGAGGAGGGGAAGCCGGGAGGAAGCAGAGACAGGACACCTGACCCAAACTGACCAAAGAGGTTATTCCATACCACAGCACATCATGCCCAGGATGTGAAAATGGAGAGCAGAGACCTGGAAGGGTGGGGGTGCACTGCGTGGTTGGGCTTGGTATTAGGAGGGGTGAGCGATTGTATTCTTTCCTTGTTATTTCCCTTGTCATTATTATTATTGGTGGTAGCAGTAGTGGTCTTGTGTTATACTTTAGTTACTAAACTGTTCTTATCTCAGCCTGTGGGAGTTGCATTCTTTTGATTTTCCTCCCCATCCACCCGGGAGCGAGGGGAAGAAAGAGAGGGGAATGAGTGAGAGAAAGGGCTGCGTGATTTACGGCTTAAACCACGACACACTGCACCCTCCCTTTGGGCTGACTGACAAGCTGCAGCACTCACCAAATCCCTGCTTGGTCTCCATAGGGTTTGAGTAGCAGTTTCTGTGTAAAATGATACCGTTTCTAGGAGAGTTACATGGCCTATGTCTCTTTCAACCACCACTCCATGTTTTTAAGGAATACGGTCATATTTTCTGCTGCTGAAGCTCTCTTTTACTGTCTCTTCTCTACCTTCTCTCTTATTTTTATTCCTAGCTTTCTCCTCCTCCTAACCTGCATGCAATAACCCTCTGTCTGCTCCCCAAATGTGCTGCCCACCATTCTTATTCAGAACTTAATAGCTTTGCAGCTGCCTTCAGAGTCATAGCCTAACTCTGTCTTAGGTTCTCACAGAAAGCTGGACATGGGGTGCTGGAGCATTACTTCTCTCTGTGCCGCCAGTACCTCCCCAAAATCAGAAGTTAAGCTCCTGTTGTCATTGAACTTGATGCTGCTTCACTGCATCACCCAGAGAGACAACACAAGCTTTCTTGTGTCGTATCACCACTGTTAATGCTTTGGTTGAAAATGTGAAAAACAGTATGTGCAAGCCTCATCCTGTACTGCAGCAGTCCAGGAAAAACCTCTTTCTAAAGAGGTGAGGTTGCAGATGAAATCAAGTCTCTTTGCGCATTTTCTTTACATCCTCTTTTACTGTTCAATCTGCAAATACCTCTCTGGCTCTCCTTGTACTTCTAACTTTTCTTGCCCCACACAGCTTGACTGCTGACTCCTTTGAGCATCACCCAGTTTTGTGGGGTACAGCCTTCTCCAGCAACATCACAGGCCCACCATGCATCAGCTGTTCTGTGGTTTTGGGAGAGCATCTCTGCTGTAAGGACTTTCACCAGAGGGTTTGCAGCTCCATGGTGGTTGCAGTCATGTTCATGGCTATGGGAAAACATTTATTGGATGGCAATGCCAAGTTAAGGATCATGAGTGATAGCACCCAGCCTCTGCAAATACATGGTGTGTAACACCTCTCCTGAACCTCAGCCACATGGTTGTCTTCTGGGGTGTACCCTGCAACAGTAATGAACTATCAGGGCAGTAATGCCCACAAAGGGTTTGGTCTTGTGCCCAGCAAAGTGAGCAATAAAACTACTGGAACTGGGAGAGGCTCTCACTGGATGGTAAGAGACAGAAAGTGAGGAACTATTATGCTTTGGAAAGAGAAAAGCAGTTTCTGACTGATTCTTTCAGACAATGACAGTTGTTCTACATCCTGGTTGGCAAAAGATACCATAATAAAAATGTGCAGAAAGAAATGAGGATACTTTTCTAAAAGCCTGTCTTTCATGTAGATGAAAATGTAGATGAATGGAAATGTAGATGAAGACTAATATCTGTCATTAGAACAGCATTCTTCATGCCATTCCAGATAGATAGAAAATTTTCTTTTGGAAGGTTGAGTCAATATAGTTGTTATCAAAGGCCATTCTGGTATGCCAAAGGACCACATAGAAACTTCCTGGGTAAGTACAGCAAAAACTTCAGAGTGACTAATAAAACTTTGAAAATCATTTAGAAGTTAAGTTAACGTGTCCCATTTTCCTTCCAGCTGTGAAGGCTTGCGCCAATGCCATTGCACTGCTGGGGCAGAGAAATAATTTGAGTGGGTTTTTTTTACGTATCATACAATGGAATGGAAGCAGAATTACTTAAGCCACAAACTCATAGTAAAACAAAATATATTTTAAGTCTGTTGGGTCAGTGCCAAATTAAAGCTAATGGGAATTTCTTCGATCCACCCAAGAGGTGTCTCATCTAAATGCTGTCCTTCTCCACATCAGAGGAGCTTGTGACTCATGACAATTTCCATTCTTAATCTCATACATTTGCTTTAATTATTGGTGTCATAGTTCATAAATACTTGCTAATTTGAAGTATTTCATACAGTGTTTTAAAAATATTTCACCTGTACAAACTGTACAAATCCATTTAACATGCTGCACAGAGTAAATACTAGGTCAATGACCATAAAATGCTAATGAAATCTGTGTCTATAAAAAGTTCCTAATTTTTGTCTTGGATAAGATACTCCGAAACATCTAAGTCACCAAGGAACACATATTGCATCAACTTTGAAATAACAAGCTCATATCAGAAAAATCCATTTTTTGCCAAGAAAACTTCGAAACGTCTGTCTAAAAGCTGTCCACATATAATCATAGAACCATAGAATAGTTAGGGTTGGAAAGGACCTGAAGATCATCCAGTTCCAACCTTCTTGCCACGGGCAGGGACACCTCGCACTAAATCATGTCACCCAAGGTTCTGCCCAAGCTGGCCTTGAACATTGCCAGCAATGGAGCATTCACAACTTCCCTGGGCAACCCATTCCAGTGTCTCACCACCCTCACAGTAAACAATTTCTTCCTCATATCCAATCTAAACTTCCCCTGTTTAAGTTTGAACCTATTACCCCTTGTCCTGTCACTACAGTCCCACATGAAGAGTCCCTCTTCAGCATCCCTATAGGCCCCCTTCAGATATTAGAAGGCTGCTATGAGGTCTCCATGCAGCCTTCTCCTCTCCAGGCTGAACAGCCCCAACTTTCTCAGCCTGTCTTCATACAGGAGGTGCTTCAGTCTCCTGATCATCCTCATGGCCCTCCTTTGGACTTGTTTTATCAGTTCCATGTCCTTTTTATGTTGAGGACACCACAACTGCACACAATACTCCAAGTGAGGTCTCAGGAGAGCAAAGTAGAGGGGCAGGATTACCTCCCTTGACCTGCTGGTCACGCTCCTTCTGATGCAGTCCAAGATATGGTTGGCTTTCCAGGCTGCAAGTGCACAGTGAAGCCTGCTCATATAAAGTTTCTCATTGACCAACACCCCCAAGTCCTTCTCCTTGGGCTGCTCTCAATCTCTTCTCTGCCTAACCTGTAGCTGTGCCTGGGATTGCTCCGACCCAGGTGGAGGACCTTGCACTTGGCATGGTTAAACTCCATAAGGAGTTATATGGTTAAACTCTATAAGGCATCAGCCCACCTTCTAAGCATCTCAAGGTCCCTCTAAATGGCATTCCTTCTCTCCAACATATCAACCGAACCACACAGCTGGTGTCATCAGCAAACTTGCTGAGGGTGCACTCAATCCCACTCTCCATGTCACCGACAAAGATGTTGAACAACACTGGTCCCAACACAGATCCCTGAGGGACAACTCTCGTTACTGGTCTCCAGATGGACATTGAGCCATTGAGCACAACTCTTTGCGTGCGGCCATCCAGCCAGTTCTTTATCCACCGAGTGGTCCCCCTATCAAATTGATGTCTCTCCCACTTAGAGACAAGGATGTCATGTGGGACAGTGTCAGACGCTTTGCACAAGTCCAGGTAGATGACATCAACTGCTCTACCCCTGTCCATCAGTTCCGTAGCCCCATCACAGAAGGCCACTAAATCGGTCAGGCAGGATTTCCCCTTAGTGAAGCCATGCTGGCTGTCACCAACCACCTTGTTGTTTTTCATGTGCCTCAGCATGGTGCCCAGGAGAATCTGCTCCAAGATTTGGCCAGGCACAGAGGTGAGACTGACTGGTCTGTAGTTCCCTGGGTCACCCATTTTCCCCTTCTTGAAAATGGGGGTTATATTTCCCTTTTTCCAGTCATCGGGAACTTCACCTGACTGTCATGATTTTTCAAATATGATGGACAGCGACTTAGCAACTTCACTTGCCAGCTTCTTCAGGACTCGCGGATGGATTTCATCAGGTCCCATGGACTTGTGCACGTTCAGGTTCTTCAGGTGATCTCGAACGGGATCCTCTCCTACAGTGGGCCTGAGGTTTTCATTCTCACAGTCTCTGTGTCTACCTTCCAAGACTAGGGTTGTACAGTCAGAGCGCTTGCCAGTGAAGACTGAGGCAAAGAAGTCATTAAGAACCTCAACCTTCTCCAAATCCAGGGTAGCCAGTTCTCCTGATAGCTTCCTAAGAGGGCCCACATTATCCCTAGGCTGTCTTTTATTTGCAATGTACCTATAGAATCCCTTCCTGTTTTCCTTAACATCCCTAGCCAAGTTTAATTCTACGTGGGCCTTAGTTTTCCTAACCTGGTCCCTAGCTTCCCAGACAACATACCTGTATTCTTCCCAGGCTGCCTGTCCTTGCTTCCACCTTTTGTAAGCCTCTTTTTTCCCCTCAATGTTTCCTCAGCAGCTCCTTATCCATCCAAGGAGGTCTCCTGGCCCTCCTGCTGTCCTTATTTCTAGTTGGGACGTAACACTCCTGAAGTTGTAGCAGGTGATCCTTGAATATCAATCAAGAGCCTTGGACCCCCCTTCCCTCTAGGGCTATATCCCATGGAACCTCACTAAGCAGATTCCTGAAGAGGCCAAAGTCTGCTCTCTTGAAGTCCAGGGCAGTGAGCTTGCTGCACACTTTTCTCACTGTCCTGAGGATCTGGAACTCGACCATCTCATGATCGCTGCAATCAAGGCTGCTCTGGAGCCTCACATTTCCAACCAGCCCTTCCCTGTTGGTGAGGACGAGGTCAAGCATGGCACCTCTCCTTGTCGGCTCCTCTATTACTTGCGGGAGGAAGTTATCTTCCACACAATCAAGGAACCTCCTGGATTGCTTGTGCTGGGCTGTACTGCCCCTCCAACAGATATCAGAGTGGTTGAAGTCCCCCATGAGGACAAACGCCTCTAAGCGTGAGGCTGCTCCTATCTCTCTATAGAGAGCTTCATCCACAGAGTCCTCTTGATCAGGCAGTCTCTAACAGATAATGACAGTGATGTGTCCCGTCGTTGTTCTCCCTTTAACCCTGACCCACAAACTCTCTGTTGACTGCTCACTTGTCTCCAGACAGAATTCCTTACTCTTCAGCCTTTCCCTAACATAAATAGCAGCTCCTCTCTCCGCCTACTGGACCTGTCTTTCCTGAAGAGCCTGTAACTTTCCATTTCATCACTTCAGTCATCGGAGCCATCCTGCCATGTTTATGTGATACCTATTATATCATGTCCAAAGAAATTCTATCCCCATTTTCCCTGTTCTGGTATCTGTAATTTAGCAATGAAATTGCAGAAATTTCTTTCTTTGCAATAATACATTTAGAGTAAATATAAAAAAGAAGTATATTTGTCAAAGACTTAATCCAGTAATTTGAAAAATCATAGTAAGCTTCTTGGGCTACAGGAAATAATTTTCAGCTTATTAGGAAATATTTCAGTTTTGGTAACATGCTGGATTCTTATTTGATTTTAATGATATTTTTTCCACTCTGTTTAAAATGAAGGGGAGTTGTTGTTTTTTTTTTGTTTTCTTTGACTTGCCAGCACATACCTAGTAAAAAAACAATCTCAGAAGATTTAAATTAACATATCTTGAATAGTATTATTTGGAAATAAATATAAACATGAATATGAACACAAATGTATTATATAAGTAGAAATTAAAAATACAGATGTACAAAGCATCTTACCCCAGGCAGGCCAGGATCAGAAATCAACATCATAACATTGAGAAAGAGCAGCAATAAGGTGGCTCCAAAAACCAGAAGAAATACAGAAGGAATGAAGGGAAATTCATGTCCACCTTATCTATACACCTGCTGTGACTTCTGTGTGGCTGGGAAGTCATGAGACCCTACAGGGACTTTTACTGATTCCCTGAACAGTATTTACAGTAACACACTTGACAAAGGGACAAGTTTCGGTTACCATCCATACAAAATGCCAATTTGTGTGGCAGGCACAGAACACCATCAAAGAAGAAAAATTGTCTCAAGGTTGAATTTTCTGTCCACTCTTACCCATTGCAAAAGGCTGCTAGCAATATATGTACACCAGCTCCTTCACCAAAATCATGAGTACCTGAAGAGTGCTGCTTGCTTGGGTGTTCAGGGTCACATCAGAAGAAGCAAATGCTGGCAAGCTATATAGAACACAAGGGAATCTATGGCCTGGGAGCAAAACGAACCAGGGCTCTTTTTTTATTCTCTTCCTTCATATCCCCATGTCTGATTTACAGAGCATTGCTTCAGTGCCAGCATCTTGCCTCAGCAATGAGCAGGAAAGTCTCAGGAAGGATCCCACTGAAATTAATTTCTTAATCATACTGGCTTTGGTGGGCATCAAGTTAGGCCTAAAAGTAAAGAGGTGGAAAAGCAACAGCACTGATTTCTCATGTTTCTATAAAGTGCTGGATCCAAAAGTTGGGGAACTCAGTACTTTGGGCCAGGCTGAGCAGCCCCAATTCCCACTCCCAGATTGGAGCTTGGAGGGATCTCTTCAGAACTTGTTCTCTCCTGCTGAACAATTACGGCCTGATAAAAACTTTGTGTAGGACCTGAAAAAAGATGTTCAGGATCACAACTGCTGTGTATAGAAATATGAAATAGAAATGAAATTAGTTTGGGTGGAAGCAGCTACTGATGAACTATAGTGAAAATATGTTGCTGGTTCCTCTAAATGGAACCAAGACTGACAGAGAAAGCAAAGGTCTATAGGTGGAGATGGCCCTTTCCACATGGGTTTTGTGCCCCTCTTTCTGGTTCCTTTCCAGAACTTTCTTTTTTCACTCTTTGAACTAATTCCTAGCATGTTTTGCCTTCATACACCGAACACTGGTAAAGAAAAAAAATCATTGCAGTCTGTTGAGTGCATTTTACGAGTTTAAGAGTTATCTACAGTATTTAGGCAGTTGACGCAGGAGTATAAAAGCATGCTCTGGCTATGGTCTGCTGAATAAATAAGTGACAATGTTTGTATGTTCTGAAAGACATTTATTAGGGACTTCCCTAATTTTTTTCTAGTTAAGAGGAATATTATACCACAAGAAGAATCTCCCATAACTTTGAAGTACTAGTGTAGAGGATCATTAAAAGCTGTTCTGCCATTAAATTAGGAAACTTAAAAATGATGTCGTAGCTCATTGTTCTGAACAAAGTTCCAGGAGCTGGGCAGCTCCAAAGCTTTTGCTTTCATATGTGGCCAGGATGCTTTTGTGGTCCCTGTTTAAGACACCCTGTTACCAAAGGAAAGTTGTATTGGGCTGCAGGCCAGAATTTCTAAGAATATCTGTTCCAAAGACTTGCTAATATTTCCACAAGGCATCACTGTCATTACTGAGCTAGGTTTTATGATCTTCTGCCAGGGGAGAGAGACCAGGTCTCTAAAGTGACTTATCTAAGTCAATTCTCCCTGCATACCAAATTGAAATTCCTTGTTACGCAATCTGCAACCCCAAATCTAATCCCTTGACTGAGATTATAACCCAGGTACCCTGACACCCAGCATTACACATGGCTCCCCACTGCTGTTTTACCTCTAGGATGCAGCATATGTTCTGTGGGCCTCTAAGGGCTGCTCTATGTGCTGCATAGGTGCTCCTTCATGTGCTATCTGCAGGGTTTCTGAAGGCTTCAAGTCCATTATTGCTATCAAATGGAGTAGAACTGCATGTGCCTTGGAAATTAGGCTATTACTTTTTTCAGTAGAGGAATAGTCA
Source organism: Ara ararauna (assembly GCA_028858755.1). Lineage (NCBI taxonomy): Eukaryota > Metazoa > Chordata > Aves > Psittaciformes > Psittacidae > Ara > Ara ararauna. The sequence goes on from CM054410.1 coordinate 87,630,938, forward strand.
CTAACTTGGAATAAAACCTCTTCATCTCTGTATATAGACCAAGAACTTCAATCAGCAAGGCTGTTACACAAGCATCTTTCACCCAAATCTCTTTGTTCTGATGCATCTACATGGCCAGTCTCAATGGATGCTCACCTATTTCTTCGGCAGCTTCTCAGGATGAGGGGTGTTAAGCAACGCACTCTGCAAAGCTGGCACTGGAGTAACAGAGATTCATGTCCTTCACTGCTCTGCAACTAGCACCAGCTGTTTCTTAAAGTTGAAGGTAAAAAAAGAATAAGCAGATGTAACCATGGTGCAAAGTCTCTGCAAATACGTGAGTTAGCTTCTTGAGTCATTCACACCAGACACCACACATGGAGCAGCAGGAAGTTAGCAGACCTTCCTTCAGATCAGTGCAGGCAGCATGCAGCTGCCTGTTTCGGGCCTGAGCACCATAAGGCACTGAGGGAAAGGGCTGAAGTTGCATATCCCCAAATCCTCAGTGGCAGAAGTCAAGTGGGAGTTAAATAAAATGTCAGCTGAAAGACTCAGCCTTGACAATAAATTTCCTTGCTTTCATGTATCTGAAATAAATCAGACTTCACAATGTACCCCTTAATGTAACTTTAATGCAGTTTTTGTTCTTTAATTCCCTTCAGGTCCAGTCCTTGTCATTAATATTGTCTTCTGGCAAAAGAAGAAGGATTTCTTAGAAGAGAACCTTGCCAACTGGGGAAAATGTTTGACTTGCGTTGGTGTTGCCAAGCAATTTTATTTGTATTTTTTTCAAGGACATTTGAACAAACAAAAGCATATCCCTGCAAATTTAATTTTATAGCCAGTTTCCCTGCTTGCAGTCTTGAACTGTACCCGTTAGTTTCAATATCTGTAATTAAAAACTGTAAGGAACATATGCAGGATTAATAGCTCCTGGTTTTCATTGATGAGTTTTAAACACCTATCAGTAAAAGGTTCACAGAATCAGCTTTTCCTATTTAAGCTTTGTTTTGTCTAGTGCCAGATTTTGTCTGACAACCTAGTTCAGCTTATCACACACATTGGTGTTTGTAACAACTATATTGGCACAGAAAAGATACAGGCAGCATTTCAGAGTTTTGTGTCTGCGCTGATTCAGTGTACAATGTTTGTGCCTCTCACAAATTCAGAGTCTGGGCTCCTGGGAGCTGATTACAGGAGAAGATTAAAAAGGCTGTCTTCTATATACATGTTCAGAAGCTATGGATGGCATCTGCAGACTGAGCCAGTACATATCTACTCACAAAGGAGAAAAGTATCTCCCAATTAGAAAGGTACCATCACTGGTTGCAAGGGAAAACTTCAGAAATGCTATTCATAGTCACGTTTGCATAGCTAGATGGATAGATAGATAGATAGATAGATAGATAGATAGATAGATAGATAGATAGATAAACACACATATACACTTACATGTGTGTATTTATTTATGTTTATATATTTAAATACATGAAGTTGCAAGTTTCGGAAAGACTTTGTTGACATAGAAAAGTGAGGCATCATCTTTGTTTTGGATATCCAGCTCCAGGAAGAGGAACCCAATCTGCCTGCATTGGGTCATGGGGAGAAACAGGCAGGCCTGGTGAGACTCAGCATGCCCAGCAGGAGAAGGGGAGCAAACGTCATGAAGGGCTACGGGCAGAATGGGTGACACAGGTAGAAGTTGTGGAGAGAGAGGGAAGGGTGTTGCCTAGTCCTCCTCTAAAGGCTGTTCATGCATTTTATGAACTGGCTACAGAGAATAAGTAGCGCTAGAAGAGGATTATGTGTCCAAGATGCTTTTATTACAAGCCATGCCTTCCCTGTAAGTATATATACATTATGGCACCCCCCTCTCCATGGGTACCATAATGTTTATAAACCAGAGGCAAGAAAGAACCTAGGCTGTGGTAGCAAGCCTCACTTCTCAAAAGGATATGAATCCTCTAAGGCAGAAGGGGAAATTGTAACTGGGTCTTGGGGAAAGAACTAATTACTCTGCTAGGACAGAGGAGATGAAGGAGCAACTCCTTCCTCCAACTGTTTTATGAAGTAGAAGCTGCTTTTACATGTATGTGGAAGCCACCTTTACAGGTTTGGGTCAGAAGTTTGGAGAAAATCTTAGATATTGTCCCTGAAGATCAGAGCTACTGTGCAACTGCAAGAAACCTCTGAAAACCACCATGCCTTGCTCAGAGTTGAGTCAGCTTCAAAGTCAGATGCAATTAACTAAACGCAGTCGTCGTACAGGTTGTTTTCCGCACATGCAGAATTTCTAGGAGGATTCTAAGGTTAAAAAACCCAAAAGATAGGTTGGGGCAACCTATCTGAGAGCACCTCCTGTTACCAGGAGAAAAGAAAATCTCTTTGTACTATAAATTCATCATCATCACCATTATGTTTAATCTGCTCCAGACGCAATGGTCCACATGCTCCTTATCTTGCTCAGGCATGTGAACTCATCTTACAGGTACATTAAATTCTTCATGAGTTTAGTGAGAATATAGCAAAGAAAGTAGATCCCAACAGATTTGCTGCTCCCCACCTGAGGGTTCAGTGTTGCTCTGAAGTTAACCTTGTTCTTTCCAGCAAGGACAGGGTGGTGAGCAGAGCTCAGAGGAGACACATGTGAAAGAGAGAGAGCTGAGGGCCTGGAGCTGGTCATATGGAGGCTAAAGGTGCGTGGTGGTGGACAAGACAAAGAGGAAGGTGTCACCAGTACAGGCTGCTCAGTGTATTTTGGCCAATTAGTACTTAACAGACGCATGTTTGGCTACATCATTTTTGTCTCTTGGTTCAAACAACTTAGGCCACTCCCTGACAAACAACTTGTGTAACTGTCCTAACATGGAGATGTCCCAAATGGATGGGAAAACAGATGTGAGTGTGATAGAGGCCGAGTTGCAATAGCCATGTATTAACTGGCTCTGGCACAAAGGGCAGTAGTAGGTGTACGAGACTACATTTAGTTAAGTAAACTGCCATGTCCCTGGGAAAGGGTCCTGCTGCTATGTCATGTCCTCAGGTATAGCCAGCTGTCTGGAGGAGTTACCAAGTGTCTAACTCTTGAGGAACTCCATATGATTCCCTGGTAATGAACAGGCTGAGTGTCTCTGATGACCAACAAAACCAAAGGAAGCAGAACACGGGACACCAGACACCTGAGAACATTTTGCATGTTTAGTCATAGAATCATAAAATCATAGAATAGTTAGGGTTGGAAAGGACCTTAAGATCATCTAGTTCCAACCCCCTTGCTGTGGGCAGGGACACCTCGCACTAAACCATGCCACCCAAGGTTCTGCCCAAGCTGGCCTTGAACATTGCCAGGGATGGAGCATTCACAACTTCCCTGGGTAACCCATTCCAGTGTCTCACCACCCTTACAGTAAACAATTTCTTCCTCATACCCAATCTAAACTTCCCCTGTTTAAGTTTGAGCCTGTAACCCCTTGTCCTATCACTACAGTCCCTAGTGAGGAGTCCCTCCCCAGCATCCCTGTATGCCCTTCAGATATTAGAAGGCTGCTATGAGGTCTCCATGCAGCCTTCTCTTCTCCAGGCTGAACAGCCCCAACTTTCTCATCCTATCTTCATACGGCAGGTGCTCCAGTCCCCTGATCATCCTCATGGCCCTCCTTTGGACTTGTTTTATCAGTTCCATGTCCTTTTTATGTTGAGGACACCAGAACTGCACACAATACTCCAAGTGAGGTCTCACAAGAGCAGAGTAGAGGGGCAGGATCACCTCCCTCAACCTGCTGGTCACGCTCCTTTTGATGCAGCCCAGGATACGGTTGGCTTTCTGGGCTGCGAGCACACACTGAAGCTGACTCATGCTCATTTGCTCATCAACCAACACCCCTAAGTCCTTCTCCTTGGGCTGCTCTCAATCTCTTCTCTGCCTAACCTGTAGCTGTGCCTGGGATTGCTCCGACCCAGGTGGAGGACCTTGCACTTGGCATGGTTAAACTTCATCAGGTTGGCATCAGCCCACCTCACAAGAATGTCAAGGTCCCTCTAAATGGCATTCCTTCTCTCCAGCATATCAACCGAGCCACACAGCTGGTGTCATCAGCAAACTTGCTGAGGGCGCACTCAATCCCACTCTCCATGTCACCGACAAAGATGTTGAACAACACTGGTCCCAACACAGATCCCTGAGGGACACTGCTCATTGCTGGTCTCCAGATGGACATTGAGCCATTGACCGCAACTCTTTGTGTACAACAATCCAGCCAGCTCTTTATCCAGCAAGTGGTCCCCCTATCAAATTGATGTCTCTCCAACTTAGAGACAAAGATGTCATGTGGGACAGTGTCAAATGCTTTGCACAAGTCCAGGTAGATGACATCAACTGCTCTACTGCTCTACCACTGTCCTGAGGATCTCAAATTCAACAATCTCATGATCTCTGCAACCAAGGCTGCCCTGGAGCATCACATTTCCAACCAGCCCTTCCCTGTTGGCGAAGATGAGGTCAAGCATGGCACCTCTCCTTGTCAGCTCCTCTATTACTTGCAGAAGGAAGTTGTCTTCCACACTGTCGAGGAGCTTCCTGGATTGCTTGTGCCGGGCCATACCATCCCTCCAACAGATATCAGGGTGGTTGAAGTCCTGCATGAGAACAAGGGCCTGTGAGCGTGAAGCTGCTCCCATCTGTCGATGGAGTGCTTCATCCACAGAGTCCTCTTGGTCAGGCGGTCTGTAACAGATCCCCACAATAATGTCTCCCATCACTGTTCTCCCTTTAACCCTGACCCACAAACTCTCTGTTGACTGCTCACCTGTCCCCAGACAGAATTCCTTACTCTCCAGCCTATCCCTAACATAAATAACAACTCCCCCTCCCCATTTGCCAGGCCTGTCTTTCCTAAAGAGCCTGTAACCTTCCATTCCAACACACCAGTCACAGGAGCCATCCCACCTTGTTTCTGTGGTGCCTATTATATCATCCCCCTGTAGACGTGCACACATCTCTAATTCCTTTTGTTTGTTCCCCATGCTATGGGCATCTGTATAAAGGCATCTGAGCTGAGCTCCAATTGAAGCCGGCTCATTGGCTGGAGCAGCTGGAATATCTCTGCTTTGCTCTGAACGTTTACTATAGGTGCTGGCAAGTGATTGGGTGTGTTGGGATGGAATGATGCCCCCTCCCCCAACACACCTAGTTTAAAGCATCCTTGACCAGTCTGGCAAGCCTCCTCCCAAAACCCCTCTTTCCCTTCTTTGTCAGACCAGCTCCATCAGACCCCAGTAGACCACGTCTACTAAATTGAGTCCCATGTTCAAGGTACCCAAACCCCTGACTATGGCACCACCCTTCTAACCATTTATTAACCTGGCCAGTCCTCCTAGCTTTTTCAAGGTCCTGCCCTGTATCCTGGAGATTTGACGAAAAGACAATCTGAGATCCAGAGTTCCTAACCACCTTTCCCAGAGCTCTGTAGTCCTTCTTTACGTTCTCCAGGTTACTGCTATCTATATCAGTATCATCCACATGGATCACTAGGTTCTTAGTCCTATTTTATGTTCTCCAGGTTACAGTTATCTATATCAGTATCACCCACATGGATCACTAGAAGTGGGTAATAGTCTGTGGGACCGACTAGAGCAGGCAGCTTCTCTGCAACATCCTTGATCCAAGCCCCTGGTGGGCAACACGCCTCCCTTGAGACTGGGTCAGGCCAACAGATGGGTGCCTCTGTTCCTTTCAGAGTAGAGTTCCCTGCTACTATGACCCGCCGCTTTTTCCTGGCAGCACCAGTAGAGATCTTCTTTACCAGTGCCTCAGCCGGTTGTTCCTGGTGCGAGTGTGTTTCCTCATCAGCCCCCTGCAGGACAGCAAAGCAGTTCTGGGTGGGGACAACAGATTTAGGAGGAAGTCCCTTGCTTTTAATTGCCCTCTTCCTCCTTCTCTTGTTGTTTTTTTCTGTTACTGTTTCCCAGCTTCCTGGGTTAGCAGCCTCCTTTCCTGCTTGAGCGACTGTGGACGCTTGAGGCCCCTGCACAGTCTGGTCCTGGAGCAAGCAGTGCTGCTTCCCCTCAGCTTCCCTGACACCTTTCAGCCTAGTAACAGCTTCCTGCAGCTCAGCCCCTGCTGCAGGAGGACCTCCACCAGGGAGCACCGGGTGCAGCCCTGCCCATTGCGCACCCTCCTCTCAGGAGAGCAGTGCAGGTGCTCTCTACACCATGAGCTCTGCACTGCAGCCTCCCTTCTCATCGGCTCTGCCTGGGTGCCTATGCTGGCCACTGCTGGGCAGCCAGAGCAGAGGTCCCAGACTGGACTCTTGTCAATTGTTTCTCTGTCACTTCACCAGCAGCAAGCTAGGTAAAGGGAATCCTGTCAGGGTCATCAGATTTACTGCTGAGGCTGAGTTCACATGTGAAGACCTTCAGCAGCTGAAAGAGATGTTACCCACAGGTAAGCTCCACAGAGAGAAGAAGGGTTGACTGGTCCCAGCATGAAGCATGCACTGCCTCACTGGGGGTTCTGCATGCTGCTGCAAATCTGGCATACACATCCATTCACACCTACCCACATGTCAAATGCAGTTAATGGTAGGTAACAGCAAAGCTTAATGAGTTTTCTACATCTTCTCTTGAACGCATTTCTATTTATCAAGTCAACTTCCCATTTCTTTATGAAAAATCTTCAAAAGCTGTGTTCTTGTGTCAAGCTCTATGTCTTCATGTAAGTTCAAGGTAATGATTGAACTTGATATGCCTGCCAGCTGTGTTGCTCCAGTATCTACAGAGGAGCATCGAAGGTCTGTGTTAGTTTGAGACTCACAAAAAGTAATTCATTATGCATAATGGTGATGTTGGCAGTGCATGCCAAATGGTTAAATCTAATGTAGCATACAGTTTCATTAAGGCACAACAAAATTAATCTATCCCTTCCCACCAGGAGGTTTAAACAAAAGCAATGGGGAAGAAGATATGTATAAAAAGCAGCAATTCATTAATGAAATGAAGACATGTAAAATAATTAGGCTTATAACAATAGATTAGAGGACTAAATTAACCCTTTTATTTTCCACGCAATATGCACAAGTCAGAACCCTAGTGTTGGGTGTTATGTAAATGAAATCTTGTGTCTTCTCATTTCCTTACAGAGAAGAGATGCACAAGCAGATCAAAACAAAGCCACTAGCCCCTTTTAATAATGTTATTCTGATTTGCAGAAACTACACATGGTGACTATTTGCATTGAGAGTCAGTAACTTGACTTTGCATGTCAGAAGGAAATTGCAAATGAAAGAGTTAACTCAAAGAGTCAGGGAGAAAGAACTGCCACCAAACTGGTATACAATAATTCATGTAATTAATAGTATTGAAACTAAGGGACCAATCTAAACCAACAGAGGGATGGAGCTTTCTCTTGACTTATTAGTAATAATAGTTAAAAGGGATAGTAGTCTTTTCTTAATAACTCCTGCGTCCCCAGTAATACAGGAGGCAACAACAAATGTGTCTGAACAGTACAGATGCCGCTTGCTTAAAAGTGTGAAAGAAATATTTAAAATATTGCCCTGGGTTCAGCAGTAGCAGTCATTTTTCTCCTTCTTGGTAGCTGATGCAGTGCTCTGGTTTTGACTGTCAGCCTGGGAACAACGCTGATAACACCGATGTTTTTAGTTGCTGTTCAGTAACGTTTACACTGACCAAGAACTTTCTGAGCCTCATGCTCTGCCAGGGAGGAGGGGAAGCTGAGAGGAAGCAGAGACAGGACACCTGACCCAAACTGACCAAAGAGGTATTCCATACCACAACACGTCATGCTCACTATATAAACAAGGGGCAGTTACCCAGAAAGGTTAGATCACTGCTCGGGTTGGACAGGGTATTGGTCAGCAGGTGGTGAGTGGTTGTATTCTCTTCCTTTGTTATTTCCCTTATCACTATTATTATTGGTGGTAGAAGCAGTGATTTGTGTTATACCTTAGTTACTGGACTGTTCTTATCTCAACCCATGGAAGTTAAATTGTTTAGATTCTCCTCCTCATCCCTCCAGGGAGCAGGGGGGAGGAAGTAAGGGGTGTGAGCAAGCAGCTGCATGGCTGAGTTGCCGACTGGGCTTAAACCACGACAAATATGTTCCATTTATTCAGGATAAGAAAATTCCCAAATGCCCAGGCTTTTGAATTAATCAAGTAATCAAGAAATTCCTTGGCCTTCTGTACTTTAATTTTCTAAGTTAGCTGAACATAACAGGAGCTTTCCCTATACTTTCTGTTTACTGCTCTCAGCTATGTTCCTGGGGAAAGAAATCCTCCCAATCACCCAGCAGTGCTTAGGGGATGAGGTGAATTCAGGGCACAGGAAAGTCTTTGGGGAAGCAATGCAATGATTTCAACAGCAGTAAGCACAGGACTTCCACCCCCAGGGCTCTCCAATGGACCACACCAGGCTGTGGAGCTGGAGTCTAGTCTGCATGCAGCATTGCCTGGGTGTGAGTAATGAAGTGTGGGTGCCATGTGCTAACATTTTACCTCACTGAGCGCCCAAAGCTGGAATGTTGGCATGCTTTGAAACTCACGTGAGAGCCCATGGGAACAGTAAGCATTTAAGGCAACATTAAAAGCCTCAACATGTACCTTGAGTGTCCAGTATTTCTCCCCACTTTACAAAGTTACTCTGTTAGCACCTAGAATGGGAAACAAGGTTTGCAGACAGCAGTAGTACAAGGAGGTAAGCCAGTAGACAGCTTGAGTTAATGACCCCAAGGTAAATATATCACACCAAACTGAGCTGCAAATCTGTACCCTGAAAGTGAAGCGGATTCAGAAGTACTCAGGCAAGCAGCCACAGTGGCAGAGCAGATAACTGCACCCAGCACCTAACCACTGCAGGCCAATGCAACAGTGCAGGGCACACAGCAAATTATGTATACATGGCTCTTAGACGTCTGAAATGAGGCACTGACCACAAGGTCTCTACTAATTATTACTGTTAATCATGGCTGAAGAAGGAAGATACAGGGAGCTATACTTTAAACAGGCTTTGATCTGGGCCAGATGGAGCTAATCATCTTGTTCAGGAGCCCCTTGCCCTCTGTGCTGATCACTTCTAACTCTGATGTTCAGCCTGTAGCTCCAGGGATTTGTAGGAAGGTGAATGACACAGAGATAGAGAAAAGTGATGGACTTCATCCATACTGGGGGAAGCTGTAACATTCTTTTGTTCTTTCTGTGTCAGGATATCCCTTACGTTTTCTACAGCCACAACCATTTTAGGGACTGATTCTCCTTAGTTCAGCGTCCCTGTACGTTCACAAGGAAGACATGTAACTTAAAGTGCCTAGATACTGTTGCCTAAAGTAGGAGACAAGCCCGCACTGATTTTATTTGGGCATTGTTGTATTGGAAGGCAGTAAAATGTGTCTTCCAAAGTCTGCAAGAGGAGAAGGGCAGTACAGTAGGCATCTTCATTATTTAATGGGTCTTACTTAGTGAAATTGGTGCACATGATTCTGTTCTGGCTGTTCTCTTATCAAGCTTCCTAAGTGAGGTGTACCCATATAGTTAATGAACTGGTTTTGGTGATATTTTTTGAGAGTCAGCTGACAAGCGCTAAAATGAATGGACTCCAATGTAATTCCTTAGGTACTCACTATGTTCATTGTTACTGATTAAGTGGATATTTTGAAGATAATGTGAAGAAAATATTTTTCTTGTATCATTTTTTTTATTTTATTTATTGAACTGTAGTGGCATGTCACTAAACTGGCTCTGTGCCCTCTTTGTAATTCATTAAACTAAGTAGACACTGCATAGCTGGTGATTGGAAAACTCCTGAATCAAGAGGTAAATGTTGTGAGTTCACGGCTGGCAGCCAGAAGTCCTTTTTGTCTGGAAAGCTGGGATACATCTAAGCCATTCCTAATTTTCAAGGGTACAACTCTTAACCTCTGAATTGTAAAGATTTGCCAAGATGTGTCAGATGTATCATAGATAACAGTGACACTTCAGTAAAGATGCTCCACAGATGCCCTATTTTAGAAAAAAATAGTCTTATGTAGATGAGCAAGGTTGGATATAAGGAAGAAGTTCTTTACTGTGAGGGTGGTGAGGCACTGGAATGGGTTGCCCAAAGAAGTAGCAATTGCTCCATCCCTGGCAGTGTTCAAGGCCAGGTTGGACAGAGTGTTGGGCGACATGGTCTAGTGTGAGGTGTCCCTGCCCATGGTAAGGGGGATGGTACTAAATGATCTGAAGGTCTTTGAAATGGTTCCCCACAAATTTCCTTCTCTAAATTGGAGAGATGTGGATTTGATGGTTGGATTATTTGGTGAATGAGGAATTGGCTGGATAGTCACATCCAAAGGGAAGTGGTCAGTGGCTTAATGTCCAGGTGGAGATCTGTGATAAGTGGTGTCCTTAAGGGGTCTGTACTGGGACCACTAGTGTCCAGTATCTTCATCAATGCCATAGACAGCAGGATCAAGTTCAAGTCCACCCTCAACAAGTTTGATGGCAACATCAAGCTGTATGATGCAGCTGACATGCCTGAAGGATGGGATGCCATCCAGAAGGACCTGGACAAACTCAGAAAGTGAGCGCATGTGAACCTCATGAGGTCCAACAAGGCCAAGTGCTAGATCCTGTACTTGGGTAAGGGCAATCCCCAGTATCAATACCAGCTGAGGGATGAAGTGATTCAGCAGACCTGCAGAGAAGGACTTTGGGATGTTTGTTGATGAAAAGATGGACAGGAGCTGATATTGTGCAACCCAACTATATCCTGGACTGCATCAGAAGAACCATGATTGATGAGCTGGTGGTGGTTCTCCCTCTCTATTCTGCTTTGGTGAAAACCTACCTTGACTACTGCATCCAGTTCCGGAATCATCAGAACAGGAAAGACATGGACCAGTGGTCCAGAGGGTCCAGGGAAGGGTCACAGGAATGATCAGAGAAATAGAACATCTCTCCTATAAGAAAAGGCTGAGAGACCTGGGCTTCTTCAGACTGGAGGAGAGAAGGCTGAGGGGAAACCTTGTTGTGGCCTTTCAGTATTTCAAAGGAGCTTATAAGAAAGATGAGGCCAGACTTTTTAGTAGAGGCTGTAGTGACAGGACAATTAGTAATGGTTTTAAACTGAAAAAGTGTAGATCCAGACTAGATATAAGGAAGAAGTTTTTTATGATGTGGGTGGTGAAATTCCAGAGCAGATTGCCCAGTGAGGTGGTCGATGCCCCAACCCTGGCGACATTCAAGGTCAGGTTGGATGGAGCTCTGAGCAATGTGATTTAGTTGAAGATGTCCCTGCACATTGCAGAGGGAGTGGACTAGGTGACTTTTAATGGTCCCTTCCAACCCAAACTATTCCATGATTTTAAGGTCCCACATGGCTGCCGGACACGCTCCTCTGCAGCCATGAGAAGATCCTATCCTTTTCTGCTACTACCATTTGCACTTCGTGTCTCATATCTTGCCACCATTGTCATTTCATCTCAATTTCCCATTCCAACTGTCCCACTATCCTCCTACTGATCATCCTGGCACAGCAGTTTTTTGGCTATTGGTTTCAGCAGGAGTAGGACCAGGAGCATTGTCGGTCACAGCTCTTCCTTGCTCATGCATTTACATAGTCCTGGTCCCTGGTGCTGGTGACTCCTGGTGTAAAGTCAGCTTCTCAGTAAACTCCTGTGTTTGGCTATGTCTCTAAATAAAGAAAAAAAGTGAAATATGTAAAGAAAAAAAGTGAAATATGTAAAGAAAAGAAGTGAAATGTGTAAAGAATTAAAGTGAAATATGTAAGTCCACATTTCTGTGGAAACTTGAACTTTGACTTTCACATGTTGTTACCAGAGCAAAGGAAAAAGAAACCCAGACTGGCTGTCAAATTCACTTGCATCTTTAAGCCAGGACTGGGGGAAGACAGTGTTGATTTGTACACCAAACAAATCACATCTGGGAGCCAATAAGATGTGACAAACCCTGGCAGCCACTGATGCTATTCCCAGGGTGTCACTTTGGAAGAAATCCATGTAAGGTCACAGCAGAATGAAGGTGGGCTCAGTGCAGGTGAGCCCACACAGAAGATCTCATGTACTCTTTCCTCCACGATTGACCTTTCCTGGAGCGAAAGTAGCATGACATAGTTTACATGACTATGGACTGTCCCAAAAAATGTGTTTTGCCATGCTGATTCAATGCTGGTCTACTCAACAGGGAGATCTGGTGTGCTCTTTTCATTGAGAATTGAGGACAAAAGAGGGAAACTAGTGTAGAACATTCAAACTGATAGTTGTGAAGGTCTTTGGAGGCTGTTTTAAACTCTTTGGTGGTTAGGAAAGCAAAGGAGCCAGAGGCTGATGCTGAGTCCCTAAATCTTCAAAATCAGAAGACGCCAGCCGGCAGATGATTAAAGTGCATGGCCATGCTTCCATCAAGCTAGTGGAACTTTTGAAATTAATTAATAGGATCCTGAAAAATTCCCATAACCTTGTTTTATTTCTAAATTAATGCATTTTTCATTGAGATGGAAGATACAGGCCTAAATGCTGCCCTCAGTTATACCCACATACCCCACTGAGGACAGCTGTTTTCCCTACTAACTGATGGCAGAATATGACATCTACAAATCTACAAGATGGAAAAAATCTGCAAAAATGGACATTTTTTATCTCTCCAGGGAAAAGAGAAGTGTGACTCATTCTATTCCTCTTCATTTTATATTTACTGTTTTATATAGTTATTCTGGGCATCAGAGCCCTTAACAGATAGTTAAAGCTGCTCTTGCCAAAACCTGTCAATTACTGCTTCAGTCACAACTTGCACAGTCACTGAGACAATAGCAGAGAAAGAAGAAATTTTAAACTCATTTCGATGTCAAAATTTTGCAGTAGGAACCTATCTCTGGTGATATCAGTGTCACCTTTTCCAGGAATGTTGTGTGAGGTGCTTTGAAAGAAATCCTGGGAGAGCTGCTCATTAGACAAGGGAGGTGTTATCAGGGGAGTCTGATTGACAGCGGAGAAAGGACGTGCAGAAAAATAGGGTTGGCAATAAGGAAAATGTGGCAGAAAAGCATATCACAAATGGGTCTTTTGGCATGTGGTTGGCTAGGTCAGTCAACTCAAAAAAGAGCCACATGTTGCTTAACTTGCGGTCACTGGTATAAAGATACCTGTGCTGTTGGTCTGCACCAAGAACCAATCAAGAAGTGGAGTGCCTGGTCTTTGAACACTTTGAGCAGTGATAGATTTGCAATGCCATCAGTCTAGACAGTAAGAAGCAGCCAGCACTGAGGGATGAAGGTGCACAGATCTCTGTGTGGTCCAGCTGTGAACCCCAGGGCCAGGAGCAGGCCATTGTCAGCATAGAGGGACCTCACAGCTGCACAGCACATATATGGAGGAGCCTTCTCTCCTGGAAATGGTATGTATCTCAGAAAGCTGGCACCTGGTCAGCTGCTGATGGTGTAAATGAGGTTGTAAACTGATCTGTAGGTGATGCTTCTTTGTTACATATTTTTAACTTCCTCAAGTAACTTGAATCCTGAAATTACAGGAAATTGGTTTTATATCATTGTGACTAGTTTCTCTCTGGACTTCTCTGTCATTTCGACCTCAAGCACTTTTTAGACTGCAGTATGGGTAACTGGTCTGTTACAGACCAATTCAGAGAATAAATATTAAAATGAAAAAAAAAAAAAAAAGAAAGAGTCTGTTTTTACCCATATTGTTTAAAACTAATGTTTCTCCCAGGTAAACAACAGTGACAGTCTGTCTCAGGTTAGACATAGAGCTGGGAGAAGTTGGAGGTTGGATGGGCACAGAAAGGAGGTCCCATGCCTGCTAAGCCTCTTGTGCAGGCTGAAAAGTCCCCACCTGGCAGCAGCCTGCTTGGATTGACTGTTGGACACACTTCCACCCATTCCTCCCCTCCTGAAAACCCATACAGAAAAACCCTACCTCTCTGTGCTGTTTTGTTTTCAAGCTGGGGAGTTACATCTGAAAGCTAACACTAACAGTCTTCCTCCTGGAAGAGGTAAGGGACTCTGCAGGACCAGAAGAACAGTTAAATAAAATGAATGTATGCACAGCCTTATATAGGAAAAAATAGATCACATTACACAGATATATATGTATATCTCTATGCTTCATAAGTTGTTTCCATGTTCAAAAATGCAAACAGTAATCAAACTTTTAAAAGAGCTGTTTACAGGGTGAGAAGGGGGAATGAAAAGCCTTTCTAGAAAGACCCCCAACTAGTAACCAGGCCAAAAAACAATGTACATGAAGACACTGGCAGCGGTCTGCTGTTTGGGTAGCAGCATGAAGTAAGAAAACTCCAACAGCAAAATAATCTGCAATTCTTTGTCCTCAAGGAAACAGTGCTATGGATGTGGGACAGGAAAATACTGTAACATTTACTGCTATGAATAAATAAAATTCACAAATCTAACAGCTGTAAAGATCTTCACTTACTTTTACTTTACATTGTAACCCATCTTCTTTTATTGCCTTCCTATTTTTATTGGCTGAAATGTTTCCAGAGAAAGGAGATAAATGTTGATCAGAGCAAGACAGGCAGCGATACATTTTTTCCAGAGTAACATAAAGATTACATCAATCTCCTCAGCACATGATTTTTCTTAGATGGCCAACATATGGTTACTTTTTCAAGTTAGAAATGAAACAAGACTGTTCACTTTTCAAGTGTACTTTTTGGTCCTGAGAGCAAGTGAAAAGTTTCAGTAACCCAAACTTTCATTTTATTGAATAATAATATGTCTAGAAAATAAAGAAGGTCTTCCTGCAAAGATTTAGTAATGCAGGCAATCTATATGTGCTCAAACAATTCAGTAATCCTGTTAAATATTTTTCTGCATCAGGTCAGATAGTTCAGTAGCATTTAGCATTAAGGGTCAAGTCCTGCGACCAGCACTCAGCTAATATATGTGTTCAAGTAGATGTGAGGCATCTGGGAGCTGAAGTCAGCATTGCAGTCTTTTCCAGGAAAAAATAAGAAAAAGAACATCTGCACTGCAAAAGCTGATGTTGAAAACTCTTTCCCTTTCCAGTTACCTTTGAGTGTCTGACAAACAGCCGGTAGTAAATGGGCAGTAGGCATCCCTCACCCCCATCCAAGGACTTTATGACCACCAAAATGAAACTAGAGATTCTTTGATTTTGTAAACAAAGCACTTCAGAAATTAACTCCATTTAAACTCCCTGTTTTGTTAGTGCATAATTATAGAATGAGATGATGGTTACAGTTGCTGGAAGGTATGTAAATGAATGCAGATTTTCTCAAAACCTTCCCTGTTAACAGAAATTGGCAGGTCCTGCTCAGGAGAGACTTCCTGCTCCTGTCCCGCCACCTGCATTACTGTGCAAGGACCAACCTTGCAAGAGGTAAGATACTACCTGGAGTCAGACGTCTTTTGGTACCAGTGGGATGTCTGGTAGGCAGCAAGAGAAGATGGATTGGCACAGACATCGTTAAACCAGCTCTTTGATATAGTGACAGATAATTCTCCCTGATTTCAGTGGAAGCAGGTCTTTGCAGAAACCACCCCGGGGAGAAGAATAATTTTTAAAATGGTTTCAGAAATACCTGTTTCATTCATTGTATCTCACCCCCCTCAACAGCTCTATAAGGTGTTGTTAAAATCACTGCAATTTCTCTGCAAAATCAGTAAAAGACCATGGCAGGGATGGCTGCAAGTGGCAAGGGGATGCTGCTGGGGGTCACTCTGACACAGCCAAACACTGCGCTTCTCTTATGAAGTTGCCTTTGGCTGCTGGTTTGTCACCTGACAGGGCTCTGCTGCCCAACTTTGCCTCCTGGTGCTTGCTTCCCAAGCATGGGCAGCTCTTTGGGACACTGAACATGCGATCTCACAGGCAGAGGACTTTTCATTACAGATTCCAACATGTTGACCCCCAAAATGCAGGATGAGCAAAAGCAGCTACACAAATTAACTCCAGTCATAACCACCTTGCTTTAGTCAAATCCTCCGCTGAAGCCTCAAGGAGGAATGTGAAGATGTAAGCCCATCAGCACCCTGATTCAAGGGTTGTCCCGTGGCACTGTGTGTCTCCCAGGCTTTGCTATGACTGTCCAGAGAACAGCACAGCGGTGCAGACCAAGGCCAGGGTTGCTCTTGCGACACTGTATAGTGACAGGCTCCACAAATTGGAATTCTCTCCATCACAGCTTTCTCTGAAATTGTTAGGAAACAAAATAGAATAAAATCATCCATGTCGTGTCAAATAATCAACCATGTTGTTGGATGGATGCAGTTCCATAGACAGTAAATGCCAGCAATAACAAAAATGACATTGCTACCCCATATTCTAGCTATATCATTCCTATTCCAAAGGATGAAATGCTCAGCATCACAGGCTGCTGCACAGAGATTTACTCAGGGTAGCACCTCACTGTTGTTACTTCTGAAACATTTCTAAGCCCATGGGAATAACTGTCTCTAGTGGAGAGTGTAGCAACTATCAAGCAATAGACAAGCTGCAAGAGGACTGAGGCAGTCACAGAAGATTCAGAATCTGTGGGGTTTTTGTATGTAACTATCAGCATAGTCAAATAATAGAACTAAGAATGCCATCATCTGGGATTTGAATCGTAGCAATTTACTGGAGACTGGTCCATGGGGAACAGAAAGGACAAAGACATCAGAGAGATAGGTTTGCCTAATGTTAACACAAAATGGCAGCTCCCAGTTGATTTTAAAATTAAGCTGGAAAGGCTTCACTGTTTTTTTCCCTTGTTCTCCCACCACCACCATTTTTTCTCCCTTCTGTTTTATTTGGACATCCTGAAGAAATCCAGTAATTATCCAAACTTCTTTCCTTACAGTGCATCCTAGACAAATATGTGACCCCGAAATTAAGATCTGGAGCCATCCTACATAGGATGTTATTGTCATTCTCATGAGCATGCTTTTTGTAAGTTCTCCTTTTTGGTTAAGACAAGCACACTGGTGCAGCACCGGCTACATTCCCCTGAGTCCTGTCTAACAAGGAGCATGGTGCGTGTGTAGCAACATTCCCAACTCCATTCTCCTGCTTCCCTGAGCTCAAGTTTTGGTTACACACTTCACACGCTGCAGAGTTGTTCTCTAACTCACTGATGGTCTGCAGCCTTTCCAGGTGACCACTGGCAGATCTGTGACTCTCTCTGGAACCTAGGCAAATATCTCAGCTGCACATGACTCATATGAAATCAGCTGGTCTTGATAGTTTTGGTTCAGCTTTTAGCTGTACTGATTTTTTTATCTGAAATTTATCTTGAAGCTCAGCCCTCCAGCACACACCACAGACTGAGAATGCAGAAGTAGGTAGTACGAATCACGACTGCCTTAGAAAAGTACATATTCCTTGCCAATGGTGTGTCATAGCAGAAGGCTTTACTGAGGACATAGCTGCATCTTACCTTCCCAAAAGTACAGAGGTGCTGAGATTCAAAGGTTTGTTTCTTTATGATAATTAAAACCACATCCAAAGTAGGTATCTGCCTTAGATTATCTCTCAGCTCTGGTGGGATTCTGATTTAGCAGGTTTTTTCACTTTTGCATATATCATTGAGAACTGGCTTCTGATTCTACACAGATATTTAGAGCATTTAATTTATTCTCTAGGACCATAATAATTACTAGCAAGACTGCCATATATATGTACATGTATATATGTATATTTCAAAACACATCTGAGGAGCAGAAAGGAAAAGACAAGGGAAGAATTTTGTAGTTTATCCAAAAAAGAGCTAGTTAGGATGACCTAACTCAATTTCTAGAAGTCTGGACCTAATGCATGAGAGACTGCAGTGCTCCTGAAAGAGCTGAAAACGCAGGTGAAGAATTCATGGTAAAGACAACTTGTATAGAGCCAGGAATGCAAAAGTTGATGTTGATGCACTGATGTATCTTCAATTTAATCAAAAAAGACAAATAAAAACTACTCAGAGAACATAGTGTACAGATTTAGACTGCAGTGTCTCCCATTTCTTGCTGCTTGTGGAGCTACAAAATTAGTGACTCTAAGACTGTGAGTTTCAAATGCTTAAAGACTGGGTCATAGATGAAGCCATCTCAGCCATCATTCAAACAACTGGGAAAAGTCACCAGCTGCTACAGTTGCACTTTAGCTACCCTACTAGGAGAAGGACTGTAGTCTACTCACACAGAAGTGCAAAATTTTAACTGTCCTCTGGAGGAGATCTTGGAACTCAAGCCCAGCTATCATGGAACACAGAGTGAGCAGCAACACCTGTTTTGAAGTGGCAGGAGTATTCCTAGCATATTCACCAGAAACCTCAGATACAGGCACTGCAGCAATGTCTGAAATGACTGAGTGCAAGTGAAGTTGTAGCATCTTTCCCTGAAGACAAGGAAAAAGAAAAAGTTAATTTGATTGCCTGTGGACCTTACCTCAGAGATAATGTGACAGGCTGAAATTTAAAATCTGCTGTTTACTCACAGAGGATGTCCTCTGTACTCAGGGACGTGCAGTTGCCTGGCACCTCCAGCCAAATACCTACCCTCCACAAGAAATATATCTATCTGTAGACTCATGATGGAAGCTTTTCCTCAGGATTTTCAGTGCTTCAGGTGTGTGGACAGTCACTTGTACCCAGCTCAGAGCTGACAACAGCAGGAAATTCAGGTATGCTGGAGAGTAAGCACAAAAAATCAACTTTCCTTGCATAATGCTTCAGACACAAATCACTGCTCCATCACTAGCAAATGGGCATACTTTGTTCCCAAACTACTTATGTTTGTCATCTCAGCTTGATAAAGAAAGAAAAAATTGCTAAGTAATACTTGCAAGGCACAATTTACAAGTCTCGCTTCTTCTCTTTTTTTTTTTTTTTTTTTTTTTTTGTGTGTGTTTTAAATGAGTGGTCTGAAGTTCCTCTGTCTAGCTTGAATAAGGAAAGAATATGCTTTGTGATTGTCATTGCTTATACAAAATGCTTGTTTGTGGGAACTTGCTGTGCTTGTATATCTCCAGTAATTGCTCAGACTTTTTCACTGAGCACAATCAAAGACCTTTCCTTTCACTCCATATTAGAAAGGTGAAGTGAATTTCTGGAGAGACAGCTGAATACAAACCTTGCTAAAGTAGCTGGCACGCACCCACAGATTGGTCACAAATTATGTGGCAGTCTTGGTTTGCCTCATTGTACTTTTAACTTGTTAAAACACCATTGATGGAGGCTGCTAAATCTATTAGCTGCAGCATGGCAGAGAATTTGGGATAATTTCCCAGAATATTTTTCTCACATTTTCATACTCCTGTCGAGATGGTCAGAAGCTGTTTGGTGAAATCTCAGTAAAAGGCTAATGTACATTTTTTTCCTGTTCCAGAGAGCCAGAGGTGGTGTCCCAGTTCTTCCCTGCCAGCCAATCACCCTGAGCACCTTAACCACTGCCCTAACCCAAGGTCCTCTCCTGTTCATCTGAGACTTGCGGCCTGGGCTAGACCTGGCTGCAGCTCTAGGAACAAGCTTGTCCTTGCTTGCATGCCAGCTTTCCCAGGTTATCATATCCATTGTCAAGTAGAAGCTCCATGATAGAATAATGAGCGCAAAAATAGCAACCACAAAATCTATTTTAAGACTAGAATATATCCTTTTTATCATTATAGCCCTATTTCTAGCTGCTTTGGGACCCTCTGGAACAGTACTGCTTCCATCAATATCCCTTCTAACTAAAGGAGGTAAACAATTACTCTGAGTTCACTCCTACAGAGGATATATCTCAAAAACATTCCATCACAAATTATTTTTTATGACTGCAGCATTTGTCTGCCATGCTTGCAAGCAGGAGACCTGACAGCCAGAAACACATGTTAAAAATTATATCTGGTTTTCAGTCTTGAATGGTAGATATCTGCTCTGTCACCCCCATACACAAGCAGTTGATTGACAACCAAAATGGAGGAAAATTAATGTACGCTGTGAGCATGCATAGTGATGTGCTTTGATCTTAGATGTCTAACTTCTAGAAAACTAGGTGATGTCCGTCTGGTTTTTGAGAAATTCTCTCAAATATACAATACTGGTTAAAAAGACTGTTACAGGAACTACCTGGCTGCTATTAAAATCATTCAAGCCATTCTCTTCAGTTGGAGCTGAAAGCAGCTCCATGGAAGTATTTTTAAGCTACATGGCATATTCTTTCAGAAGTGCCTGTATCCCTCTTTTCTTGCATGTGTTTGCTACAATGTCTGGCTGAACTCACATGACTACGCTGGAGATCTATGAGTTGCCATTGCAGTTTCTGCCTGTGCTCTCTGAAGGCCAGAGCCTGTCGAGTTCAGCTGTCTAACATTTCTCATTGCGCATTTCCGAAATTCTGTTTGTTAAGACTACTGCGTCATAACAAAAGCTCTGAAATAGAACCAGGAGACATTGCTCTTGCCTAACCTCAGACAATCACATGCTCTAATTCTGCTTAAGGAAAACTAATCATATTCAGCATATGAGAAAAAGAGCTACATGCTGTTGAAGATGACATGATCATTTGCATTGGAAGTGAAAATGAAGGGCCATTAATTTTATAGCATTAAATGAAGTTTTAGACCTCTATAATTAGCTTGCATGAATACATTTCAAAGACATTTTCATAAATGAATGTAGGAAGTGTGTATCTCTATATTGTTGAGAGAAAATTATTGTATTCAAGCCAACCTCATATACTGTATTGGCAAATGTATATATGTATATCTCGACAGACTTTTCAGTCTTTAAAAATGGTTTAATTGCTCTGGCCTACTAATGGACATAATTTCAAATGGCAATCTAAAGATTTTATTGTAATTGTTGATCTCCAGTCATCTAAGGATGGCTTAGGTGGATTCTTCAGTACTGGCCTTATTGTCCAGCTCTCTAACAGCTTATCAGCCACTTTGAGTGCACTTAAAACATTTTATGTTCTAAGATAGGATGAGAAAGTTGGGGCTGTTCAGCCTGGAGAAGAGAAAGGCTGCGTGGAGACCTCATAGCAGCTTTCCAGTATCTGAAGGGGGCCTATAGGGATGCTGGGGAGGGACTCTTCATTAGGTACTGTAGTGAGAGGACAAGGGGTAACGGGTTCAAACTTAAACAGGGGAAGTTTAGATTGGATATGAGGAAGAGATTCTTTACTGTAAGGGTGGTGAGGCACTGGAATGGGTTGCCCAGGGAAGTTGTGAACACTCCATTGCTGGCGGTGTTCAAGGCCAGGTTGGACATAGGCTTGGGTGGCACGGTTTAGTGTGAGGTGTCCCTGCCCACAGCAGGGGGGGTGGAACTAGATGGTCTTAAGGTCCTTTCCAACCCTAACTATTCTATGATTCTATGATTCTATATGCTAGTTTTTAGTTTCAGAGTTTGGGGTTTTAGTTTCTCAGTTTGGGTTTTTAGTATTAGTATTAGCGTTAGTGTCAATATTAGTATTTTAAATATCTTTTACACTGGGAGAAGTTTGCTGCAATTGGGATCAGTTACTGCATTGACTATTTTGGTGGATATGTGTTCTAGAAAAAACAAATGAAGTAACCAAATACAAAAGAAACATGAAAAACTCTCCACGTTAAAAAATAAATAAGCGAATGTGGCATTTTACCACCTTTAACACTGGGAAGGGATGACAAAAATTCGCCCTGGAAGGTATCAATTGATATGGGAAGTCTATGAAATTTAGAAATCAACAAGGTTAAGAGCTCAAAAAGGAGACGAGAGAGCACTGTCACCCATGAGCTGTCATGCAGAGTCAAGCAGAAGTTCATTTCACCTGCTGCCCTTTCTCTGATATGATGTCTATAAAGGTGTAATTTGACCATTTCTATCGAATCAAGTGTTCCTTACAAGCTATTTGCTGCTTATTTTATCAAGGGAAATCCTTGATATCTGCAGAAATACTGGTCCCTTCAAAGACACTGCCCTCAGAGTTTTCCTAGTCCTGTTTCCAGCTTTACTCTAGCTGAATGTTTCTTTCTTCTCCTTGGAGGCTGCAAATAGCACAGGTGCTCTTATTTCCCTTAAGCAAACCAGTCACTGACTCCTACACTGTTACCTTGCCCATTCTTAGTTCCCTTTCTCAGTTCAGACAACTCAGGTCTTTTCAGCACCCCAACTACTGGAGAATTTCAGTGGTACTGAATGCGTGCTACTAAAGCTGGTTGTTGTTTTCCAGTCTGTATTGGCCATCACCCCCCTCAAAAATCCAACTTGTTTAGGTCCTGCTGAAATCACATGGTCAGTGTGGGCAGCAAAGATGACCCTGCACTTTTTTCTGACACATATTGTACAGTCAAGGTACTACCTTGCAGAGCCACTTTGTGTGCATCCACTGCCTGACCTTCTTCCATCACATCAGACCTTCCTCTCCCTCCCTGTCTGCTCTACAAAGGCAGTAGTATTGACCTTGTCTCTGCCAGACCTGCTGGCTGCAATCACCTCCCTTTATTTTAAAGCAAACAGCCAGGTATTTCCTGTCATTCCATCCCTAGTGCTGCTGGAAAGAAACTGCCATTAAATATCCATTTTTCTCCTTGGAGTCTCACCTCCCTCCTCTCCTTTGCTGTGACTCATATTTGCTGATGGTCACACTGTGAATGTCTGTGAAGAGCCATGCTGGCTGTCCAGGTGTAAAGGTACAAGGGAGAGCCCAGAACTGAAATCCTCCCATTGACACTGCCCTTTGCCCCATGCATACCCATCTCCTGTGGGGCAACTGGGGCCGTGGCACTCCCCAGTATCTCCAGACCAGATCAGGGCTTGGTCTGATTTTGATAGGGGTTTCTTCATATTTCCTTACCTGCCTGTCCTCATCCACCACCTGTACCTGCTTATATGTTTGGCTTCAATATATAAGGAATGCCTTTTCATCCTGTGCTTGTGCAGGGCTACAGCAAGTGGGCTTAGCAGAGCTGTAAGCCTGTCTGAGATAACACTGCAACAACTAGAAACAGAAAAAAGGCATGATGTGAACAAAACCTTCTGACAAATAAAACACATCCATGAAACAACCAGCCAAGCTCCTATCTGCTCTGCTGTACCTGAAGTTTCATTTAGATCAGTGCAATCACACTAGGGATAAATGTGATCCAGAGTCTTGCTGGCCCAAAGGGGTGGTCCCCTCAATAACTCCCTGGGTTTGACTCAAGAAGTGCTGTAAAAATACAAAAGACTGAGTGAGAGTGGCAGCACGAAGACTGAGAAGATGGAGGTCTGGACTTTTATATTAAATCAGCCATTAACAAAACGCAACACTGTGTGACAACTCCCATCTCTTTTTCCCCTTACACTGTTATCTGGTTTCCATGTTTAGACTGTAAACTCGTCCAGGCAAGGATTTGTTCTTATAGCTGTACTGCGCTATGCACAAGAGGCAACAACCGCAGGAATTAACAAAGAACCCCCAAAGCCACAGGTCACCCCTTCCTGTACTTTCCAATGGTTCTTTCGATTGACTGCTTCATGATTCTTTTGATTTGCGATTCAAAAAACTGGTATGGTATGAGAAAATAAGAAACAGCCATGCTTACCAAGGGATGTGATCAAATGAGTATAAGATCCAGGGTAGACGGGCAATGTGGCCAGGAGGCTGGGAGGCCCATCAGCAGGGCACAGCACCCAGCGTGTCCCTGCCAGGGTACACCACCATCATGGAGGGAACAGGACCTGCTATGAGACCCACAAATGCTCCCCAATGCACTTGCACAGGATGGCATCATATGAAGAAAAGGATGTGCCTATCAATCTTTTTGCTTCTATTTTGAGGGAAACAAAACCCAGGAAGATCTGGATTCGCAAATAAAAGACTGAACACTTTCAAACAAAAACTTTTGTTCTTAGCTCTGCACAAGAAATAGCACAGATCAAATGCAAACTGACCTACCAGTCAGAGTATGAAAAGCAAATAGTGCAAGACTAGCAGTGTGTGATATTACAGCATGTTTGTACAAACTGTCTATATGCTAGGAGTATATTAAAACAAAGGAAATTAGGAACAGTTAACCAATTTTAAATTAGTCATGTATATTTCTCTATCTAGATGTAAACCAAGGGGCTCTAAACAGCCTGACCTCACCAAACAGGGTACAGGAAAACAACAGTGAAATTATGCTTTCCAGGAGTCTCAACAGCACAGCATAACATAATCACACCTGATGTGAATAATGGTCCTTCTTGCAGCCTTGTTCCCTGCAACTCTGCTTTGCCTTGCCGCTTCATTCCATGCGAGGCAATTACTAGAGACTTTACTTTTCTCTGACTTGTTTCTGCTGAGCACCTAGCAAATAATTGTAGTTTTATTTGCTCTTCCATAATACTCCAGATCACACAGATTTCTCAGTTTCACAGTGTTCTTTTTACCATCTACTTGGAAATACGTAGCAATATATATTATTTTTTTCTCTTCCTGAAATTCCTACTGATCAGAGTGAGGTGAGGATCTTGAGGGGACAGTAGGGCTAAAAAGCAGAGTTTCCAAGGCCAGAGATCCTTTGCTTTTTGAAGAAATTTTTATCAGAAATGCTTAATTGCTAGGGTGACTCTTAGGTTTTTGTTTCATAGCAGAGATGCCAGGTTTGTCCATGTGGATATGCTGTATAAACCTGACCACATTATTTCTTGCTTTCAGGTACGATAAATTTTCATCCAGACCACATGGCTTTCTCCATGTTAAGCCCAAATACTTGGCAAGAGATTTCTCTGATGCTAACAGCAATGTTGTAGGTTGTTGACATGCAGCGTTATATGAAAACCTAATCAAATCTCCATCAAGACGAACGAAAGTGACTCTCTAACTATTATACTCAATCAGCTTTCCTAACGGCTGCAAGCAATTTATTCAGAAGACTTTTGGACTAAATCAATGTGAAGTAATCCTTCCACCTGACTTCTTATATGTTTATTCTATAAGAGATACTCAGCACAGGGATACTACAAAGTATATATGCCTTGGCAAGCTCCCCAGGAAGGAAGGTTTTCTGGCTCCTCCTCACATGCTGGTATACCGAGACTGTATGAGGACCTGCTGTTTGCTGTCAAAGTTTTGATGCATTCCTTTGTATTTTTAGGTTCTGTTTTAAATAGGTAGCTGTGTTCTCAGCAGAGGTGAAGCTACAGCTGGGCAGAACAAAGAGTGCTTCAGTTTGAACTGGAAATCTGACCTATCTCCAAAGCTGGGCAAGATAGCAACATGAAGGAGGACTGGTGGAGAGAGTGAAAGATCCTTCTTCTGGTGTAGGTGTTCACATGACCTTTGTGTGTTTAGGAGATGCTTTCCCTTTTGCACCCTGCTGGCACAATGTGGTTTAGCAGGGTGCTCTAACCACTTGTTCCTTGTACCCAGAGAGCCAAAGCTCTAGCTGTGAAAATAAATGAGGATCTTAAAGGTGTAGACAGAAGGTTTGTTAAGACATTTTCCATCATTTGAGTGTGGGCTGTTTAGTCAATGTGGAAACAGCCACGATTATTTACATCTCACCCAGGGAAAGGATTGCTACAAGATATATTTGTGCCTGGCAGCAATATTGACTTGCGTCTGTTGAAATTACTCCCTGGGCATTTAGACACACCAATGTCAGTGGAAGATATCACTCTCCTGCTGTGCACCCACTGTTGTTAATGGGTGGTGGTGAGGGTGGCATATCCCTTCTCCTTATGCTCCATTTTCCTGGTTGTTGAGTATCTGGGGGCTTTGGACAGTTGAATGATGTCTGAAAAGTGTTTGAACCAAATTGGACTGACACAGGCTTGGATGCATTCCTTTAAAGTTTGGGTCTCATTTTCTCACTATGTGCCCTATTTTGGGTGAACATTTTTCAAGTGAACAGTTCCTCTGCATGCACAAAATTGTGAAAAATGCAGATTAAGGTCTAGACATAGCACACTTTGTAGTGTCCCTTGAGAATATTCTGCCCAGTGGTCTCTGATTTCTTTGGTTTATCATTCATTGCATGCATATAAAAAAATGCATGTTTTAGAAAGCAGAGGTTTTGGCTCATCAGTTATGTAATGATTTATTTACACAGAACTAGAATCATAAAAACCTGTAATACACTGATACCTCATAGCCTCATTATTACACACACACACACCCTCCCCTTCTTACTGAGGAAGAAGGGCAAAACGAACCCCACTCCTGCAATCCCACATAAGGCACCTCCCTTGTTACAGTCACCTTCATCTTTCAACCCTTTTCGTATCATTCCTAAGATTGAGTAACTTGCATCACTGGTATGTATTTTACCACATTTAGTAACATTTTTAGATTATGTTTTAACTCATGTACTTTTTCTTTAGACTGGGAGATTATAATAATTTACTCCTTCAAAAGCAAGCCAACACTCTGCTCTTTGCTGACATATGTTTTCTTTTATGATTTTATGACTTTTATTTAGTTAAGTCTTTTCTGTTTTTTTCTACAGTTAAATTATATTTAGTTTCACATTCCCAGGTTTTCACTCCTATTTCTGAGTGGGAAGAAATGTCTCATTGTAAAAACTCTTTGATTAGTTGTAAGAACGAGTGCTAGCACATGTTTTGGACAGAGATTTGGGTCTTACTACCAGGGCCTTTTAGATAAATTGACTGACACCAGTTCTTGTTGTTGATTTTAACCTCTGGAGAGATACTAACCACGTTGTCTTATAGTCAGAAGTATCAGATCTCCCAGGAAACTCAGCTTCTATCTATGCACTATTTAAATCACTGCATTATTCATTAATTGCTCAGGATCAAGAACCTGACTAAGGTTGCCTGCTCACTGCCTCAGCCCTATATAATCAAATCTTTGAAACACAAATGTTTCCATCCCATCTCAGCCAGATGCTATTGGAGACTTTCAAGATTCGACTTTCCATATTTGCCCCTTCCAATCAAACACATAGTCAGTAATAGCTAACAATAATTCTGAAGCAATATTTCAAATTCTTATAAACCCATGTTTTAACTAACTAACTGGAGATGCTAGTAACTGCATAGTGATAACTTTCTGCTTATGTCCAAACCATTCTCCTGTTGTCAGCTCTCCTGAAAAGTCCTTTTAAAACCATCTCCAGTTGTCCTTGCCACATCCAGCAATTTCATGGTGCAGTTTTTAACTGATCCCTTCTGACAATTGGTAATATTTCTGGCATTCGCTTTATAGGTAGTGGCAGGTATTGTTCAGCAGCTGGCCAGAATCAACCCATCTGCAGACTTCTGCTTCATTTGGCCTAGTGCATGATGCAGGAGCTGGTCCCACTGGTGCATTTCAGAGCCCCTGGGAGGTACAGCTTCCCACGGGGAAGTACCCCAGCCAGTCAGATGTTAGCTGAGCATTCACCAGCTCCTCAATGGCTTTTCTCATGTAAAGGAGGTTAAGAACAAGCTGACGACTGTCGAGGTCCCCAGACAGCTAGGCTCCCAAGGCAAGAAGGAAGCCTGCAGAGACAAGATTTGCACATCCCCTTTGCCTCAGAAGTTGCCCTTACGAAACCTGGCTTCAACTACCTTTGCCTTGCCCTTATGCTTACCTACTTATCCTAGTACCTCCCTTACTATGGCTGCAGAAATATTGTGTAAAGTCATGTTTTATGTTCGAGGTGATTTAAAATTTTTGTTGCCGCAGGGCTTGGGGTATTTTTTCCTATTTATATGTTGGATTATGTTGTCAAATTAGGTCTGAAAATAACCTCATGACCTTGTTTGGCTTTTCTGGTAGAAATATCACTTAGTAATGAAGTTTTAATTGCTTTATGCTATTCTTATTCCTATAAAATATTTTTAGAATCTTTTTGGCCCTGGAATTTACTCTGCAGGTCTGATCTTGGAGCACCTCAGTTCCTGGAGTTTTCCATATTCAAATCACCATCTTTGCTTTTTGCTGGCGAAATAACTGCTAGATATTTCTTCTGATTCATTACTCAGTTGAATGCCAGGAGTGTCCCTGGAACTAGCATACAATGCATGTTAATAAGACACTGTCTTGCAACCTCTGATGACAACTGGACTTCATAAAAACTGCATTATCATTCAGTGAAATGTGCCACCAAGAAAAGGAAATGGGCCCACAAGCAGTGAGACTGCAAAGTCCATAGTTCCTCTGCTCTTTTTTGTTTACATAAGACAAGAATTTATTATTTTAACTAGTGGTATACTTAGATCCAGATCAATCTGCTACAGTTTCTACTGAGCATACTTCCATTACTCCATCATCCATTTTTCTTCCAAAGATATTTTTAAATCCTGGAAAGCATAAAGTATCAAACTGTTGAGACTTTATCAAACAATAAAACACATGGACCTGATTCATCGCTGGTGTCACATAAATGATCTGTGTAATGACATCAGAGATCATCTTGAGTCTTTATGTCATTACAGTGATTACATACTAGTTTTACCAGAACTAAATTAAAATTAGAAGTCTAAACTATGTTTTTATAAAACTTAACTACTTTACCCAGCTTTATTAGATGTGTCCTCTAACTGGCAGTACACTATAGAGTAGTCATTTTGTAGATAAGAAAGATTTTCTGCCTGCATCTGGTTATGTGTTATTTTAACATTTTTTTTCTTCGTATTTACCAACATATCTATAGCTGTACCTAAGGTTCTTCATTAGAATAAGAAAAGGTCCTGCATAAATCAGTGAATAAAATAACCAATTCAGGGTTTATTTTATTTTTGAAGGGTTACTTTAACTAGCAATGTGATAACAAGCACATATGTGAAAGCATACTAAGACAGTACTTTACTATGAATATTTTAAGAAATTCAAGGAGTACTGGAATAGCCAAAATGTCATACATGCATATTATGCATATATCATAGTGTCTATATAGGTGTATATAACTTGATTTAATTATTAAAAAAGATTGTGAAAATAATCTCACTTTATGGTAACATTCATTGGTTATTCTACTTGATGGTCATTTAAAACTGAATAATGCCCCAAAATAATTCAATTTTAAAATAATACATCTAATTGTGGAAAAAGTATTCAAAAACTATTTTTCTTTTTTCAGTTTGTAAGGATTAAATAACGAAGTCTGCATTCTTTATTGCTGATTTCTACTATTAAACCAACTACATATAAGCAGTGTTGCCTGCAATATAAAGAATTATTCTCCTGGGTCCTACTTGTATTCATTCTCATTCTACTCTTTAAAAACTCATTCATCAATTACTCTGCAGTGGCATCAGAGCTTAGCACAGGCATGTTATCTTTCGTTCATATTCCAGCACAGTCTTCTGGAGAGGAAAAGAGATACTGTGAGTGCGCATAACATGGGTGACTCCCCTGCTATAGAGACACGCACACGTAGATCTGTATACGCATTCATAGCACATCGCACATAATTGCCAAGAAACCCTTCACAGAGGGTGAATATAATAGTCTTCTTTCCTTACTCCTCAGAATCCCTTGTAATGTTTGAAGTCTTAAACCAAACCAATCTTGTAAACAGGTAGGTAAGCATCAGCACCAGGAGTCTTTTGATCTACAGCATAAGTGAAATGCTGCATAATGTAAAATGATGGCGCTATTAATCCTATAGCACTGGTGATTCCAAATCCCCTCTGCTATTGATACCAACACCATTGTCTCTGGCTTTAAACTTCATCAGTATGCAAACAGAGTGTCACTATGATGGGTGGTAACTTGGTTGGATGCACTTTCTACATTTCTGGCAAATGAGTATAATTATTTTCAGAGCTGCAGGCAACTCATGCATGTTTTATCCCCCATCTGGACCTGCATGGTACACAATAGTGATAAAAGATGATTTTTCCCCTTGGATGTTCATAGGCCATCATCGACACCGTCCTGATGAAATGGTCACGTATCCCCTAGCACTTCTATATCTGCTACAGCTTGACAACAAAATTATTTCCCTATAGTACTAAAACATTTCAAATATTCAAGCCCTCTGTGCATATATTTGTGTTTTGAAGCATTCAGCGTTAACTTAATGTGGCAATTTATAAACTGACAAATTAACTATGCAGAAATCTGAGCAGGGCCTTATGAGGTCAGCAACGCAACAGAAAAGAAAGCAGAAGCTTTTTATGCTATATAATAATAATCTTATCAAGCATTGAAGGCAGGTTTTAGACTCCCATTGTTAGTGCTTTTCAATCCCGGGCTTGGTTACTGTATGCTAAAGCTGCAGTGCTTTGAATTTAACCATTGTCATGATTGCAGCTCATGACAAACTGTACCTCCATTGCTTGAGCAGAAGGGGAAAATACAAACTTCCATCCCTGGCCATTCAAAAGGGAAAAAGATGAAGGCAAAAATGCTAAGACAGAATTTACCAAAAATAAACATTCATGTCCATGATGTAAAATAAATAAAGTGCATCCAATCAAGAAGAATCAATATCCACAAAGCTGAGATTACTCACGAGGAAAAGAAAGATCAGCTTCCTTTGTTTCTTTATTATAAAATCATTTTAATGATTAAAATCCATCACTCCTATCACCCTCCTTACTAAGCACAGGCTGTCCTTCCCGGCTCTCCATTGATCCACGAGCAGCCAGTCACTGGGATTTGCACTACTCGTACCAACCGACACAAAGGACACACTCCTCACTTCTGTTGTAGAAGCTTGATTTCTGTCAGAATAAGTTACAGGCTAATTTTGCCAAAGCCTGGAAGAGGACTTGATATCTTCTGCTGCCACATCCTCCCGTTGCAGCCAGGTCTGATGGGCATATGGCACAGGCACAGGCAAAGCAGCGTGCGCTGGCACATGCCCCTCAGGGTGTCCCCACATCCGGCTGTGCCGCCTGTGCCATCACCCTGTGTGGGGCCCGTCGGCATCAGCACTCTTCATAGCGGCTGTGCCAGGGTCACCATAGCAACAGTGTAATAGATTTGCCCTTATTCAATCCCAAAGGCCACATTGAAGCGTGATGTAAAATTTGCTGGAGCCTGAATTCCTTTCAAGTCATGGCTCATGTGTCAGGAAACAAGTCACTGCACAGACAGCGGTAAACACAGAGACAGGAAGGAGCTTTTAGTTTCCTGTGCTCCATGCTTGTGGTGA
The DNA here is from genome assembly GCA_028858755.1 of Ara ararauna. NCBI lineage: Eukaryota > Metazoa > Chordata > Aves > Psittaciformes > Psittacidae > Ara > Ara ararauna. The sequence goes on from CM054410.1 coordinate 87,661,935, forward strand.
CATTCAAATGCTGAGACCCCTTCAGACCCCATTTCTGTCTCATTTGCTGCTTATTAATTCACTCTGCAGACATGGGTGGCAGTGGGACATGACAGCTGGGGTGGGCAGAGGGCAGCCTGGCAGCCCCTAGGTGACCACCCTCCACCTCTGGCACCTAAAATCGTTGTTCCCCTGAGGAAAGCAACACCATCACCAAGGCACAGACCACTGCCTGAGCAGCCAGGGATGCCTCAGCAGCGGCAGTGGGAAAGAGCAGCTTGTAAGTGAGAGCATCCCCTCTGCAAGGTTTGTCTTAATTGTTAGCTAAAGCACAGTAAGTTTGCTAACAGCTGGCTTGCCTGTGGTAATGGGAATGAAACATCCACAAGCCCTGATCTGGGCATGAAGTCTTTCTATGCCACCACTACAGCTGCACTCCCTGTCACACCAGTGATATTTCTTTTATTTCAAAGTCTCATGCTAATACAGCTGGTAATAATTCTACAGGTTTGCTCCTTATTTCCCTCCCCCACAGTTGCTGCAGAGTCAGGGAAGCCATGCCCATGCTGGTGGAGGCCAGCCAGCCCTGATTTGGAGCTGTGGGTAGAATGAGACATCCTGGAACTAGAGTGAGTGCTGTTATTGCTGAGACTCAGACACCTGCACAAGAAACTTTTCAGTCCTACAACTAGACCTCCCTTACTCAGACAGGAGACCCAGGTGTCTTCTGCACCTGCCCCTCACTCATGGGATGCACGCCAGCAGAAAGCTGCCCATGAGGAAAGCTGAAGGCTGGGAGGGTGGCAGAGCATCCCTTGCTGGTACATCATGCTGTGTCCTCTGAAGGTGAACAGGTGCCTTGAAAAAAGTCCCACAGCCCTTCTTAGATTACTTCCGTTGGAACGCGACCGCTTGAGGCATTTGCTGGCAGTCTGGCAGCCAGACTTTCTGCTGTGACACAGCAGAGCCTACAAGGGACAACCAGCACCTTCCCTGGACTTCTTCCGTGTTTAATTGTTTTTTTCTCGTTTTGCTTAGCTCCTGGCAAGCATGGCCATCTTGGGAGCCACGCCATTAGCAGAATGAAGACTGTCTGGAGAAGGATTTGCAGTATCCACCTTGCAGGCTGTGGCTGCTTTTCTGGCTGCCATTAACCCCTCTGATGGGTTCATTTGCCACCCCACAGCAGCCCACCTTGGCCCTCCTCACTCCTCTTTGCCAATGACCAATGCCCTGGGTGCAGCAAGCTGCTCCTCACCGATGGCTTCCAAGCAGGGCTTCCATGGAGCACAAAGAGACAGCAAGATCTTCTGCAACACAGATTATTTTTTTAAATGCATTTTTATATCTTTGGCTGGTAAGATGGTTTCTTTTCCGCTTATTTTGTCACTTGTCTTCCCTAGCTTGTATGCTGAAACTGACACTTCATCTTCACTTCAATCCCAGTCTAACGTTAATGCAGGCAGCAATGTAAGAATATGAAAAAAGAAATCAAACCCTTATGCTCTGTGAACCTACTGGTGATGGATTAAAGATAGCATTTTTCCTCATATGTTATGGAAATAGTTCTTGCATGTCTGAAGACACAGGGCATTATCTAAAGCACCCTATTCAGACACTCAAGCTAAGTTGCCTCTGCTGTACTCTGAGCAAATAGGATCAAGCTAATGGTGTTTTGTGTAAATGAGGCACATGTTGGATTGAGTGCATTCTGTTTCTGTTTATCTACTTATGATTTTTCTTTACAAGAGCCACGCAGTCTCCACTTTCCTTGTACAAATGTCCCTTGCACCGGGTATCTGGGGGACGGGAGTAGGTCTGAAGAAGTTCAGGATTTTACAGCTGAATTGAAGATTGAAGAAAATGGATACTAAGGTCAGGCTAAGAATAAAGAAATTGATTCCAAGGGCAGACGCACGATGGAAAAGGCCTAGGCTCCAGCAAAACATTTTCCTTATCATTGTTCTGCCATATGAAAAAAATCAGTTCTTATACAAGGTGACAACAGAGGGAAAATGTTATGGATAATGAATATAGCAAAATTTTGCCAGTAATTTATTGTATATGTATTTTGATTGTTCCTATCCCAGTGTTCAGCTTATTTGCACAAAACTGCAGTGTAGCAGACCCTCGTAATGGATTTCTTCCAACAGACCGCTGCCAGTTCTGGTCATTGATCCAGACGTATATGCTGGCTCATGCGCAAAAGGCTGCATCTACATCCTGCCGTGAACATTTTCAGGAGTAAGCTATTTCACGCTTTAGTGTTATTATACTTTTGAATATGGGTATAATGCAGTACTGTATACCAAACAAACCCCTATATAATACCGCAGTTGTGACCCATTCTGTTTCTTCTGTGGTACCGAGAAATGGGAGGATAGCAGCAGAGAATTAAGAGATTTTCTATTGTGGATCCCTACTAATTATTACAATATTTTCAAGGCACTATCACAAAGTGCCACATGGAATGTATTTTTATTCAGATAGATTTAATATTGTGTTAAAAATAGGCAGCTCCACTTAAATCATACAGATACCAACTGTATGCTCAAAAAAACCTCTGTATGCAGCAGTGCAGAAGAAACAATGCAATTCTTTTTCTCTTTTTTGTCATAGAAAGAGGCTGAGGAGTTTTTCTAATCAATAAGGAAAAACTGAAATGGTTAAGCAGTGACTTGGGATACCTGTAGGCCAGAAAGCAGAGACTAAATTTGCAGAAGGCATGCACAGTCATTTCCAGACCAGAAGATTTCACCTGAACAAACATGGGGATACTTTCAACTAGCTAAAAAGTTTTTCATGAAGCAGAAGGCTTTTTTATAAACAGAGATGCCCAGGTATTAGATCAAGGGTGAACCTAAAGCAATGTCACTGAACCAGGCATTAGCCTCCCAGCTACCCGTGGGTATTGTTTTTGACAGCTCCTTTCAACTTGGCTTCCAGTTGGTTGGTTTAGTCGCACAAAACCACTGTGGTTTTGGTGGTGGTTTCAAGTCATGCAAAGGGTTTTTTTAAAGTGTGCTTACAGAGAAATCAATAAGACATGCCTAATGGGTAGAATGACAGTGCTTGTCTAGAAGTCTAGAGATGATGTGTCACGGTGCTGACCTGAGCCAGCAAGAGAGGATTAGCCTTGCACCTTGCCAGGCATAGGCTGGGCGGGGACATCACCTCTCCTTCCACCGCAGCAACGCCTAGAGAGGCCCATGCCTCCCAGGGCTGCTGCCCACTCCTGACCTCTGAGCCAAGCTGGAATATGGTTCCCTTTTGCAAGGCAAATGCTTTGGCAAAACCCTAAGACTTTAGGAAACTTTCCTGCTATAATGGAAGAGATCTACAGCTGGGACAAGGAGCTTGCCCACAGAACCTGGGTGTGGGATAAAAACACTCCTCTCTGTGGAGTGTTTGTATCAGTTGAACTGGTTTCAGACAGATACTATCCACCTTTATTCATACCTGGACTGAAAATACTGAGCTACTGAGCTTAAATTAAAAAAACAAACAAACAAACAAAAAACAAGCAAACCCATAAACAAACAAATCAAGACTTTATTATATAATTTAGTCTATTTGCAGAATTCTTCAGATGGTATCATTTTCTCACGGGCATCTGAAGGGGACCTATAGGGATGCTGGGGAGGGACTCTTCATGAGGGACTCTTCATTAGGGACTGTAGTGATAGGACAAGCGGTAATGGGTTCAAACTTAAACAGGAGAAGTTTAGATTGGATATGAGGAAGAAATTCTTTACTGTAAGGGTGGTGAGGCACTGGAATGGGTTGCCCAGGGAAGTTGTGAATGCTCCATCGCTGGCAGTGTTCAAGGCCAGGCAGGACATAGCCTTGGGTGGCACGGTTTAGTGTGAGGTGTCCCTGCCCACAGCAGGGGGGGTGGAACTAGATGATCTTAAGGTTCTTTCCAACCCTAACTATTCTATGATTCTATGATTCCCTACACTGATTTAATGGTTATACATTGGGTATAATATTCTCTATGAACTAGGTGTTTGCCACCATTTCCAGAATCACATAAAGTCTAAAGACTTTCAGTACTATATAAAAAAACCTCAAAAATGTATCTTAAAGATAATTGACTTAGTTTTTCTGTCCACCCTCCCTTAGAGAAAGACTAAACCCGAATGCAAGATCATTTATGGTTACAGAGCACTACTGAAAACTATTCACCACTTCAACACAGAACGTTCCTGCACTCCACCTCTGCTCTTAATTTTGTTGTGAATTCTGCTAAATGTGCTTCAGTTCTACGTGGCAGCAGAGAGTTCTGTAATCTGATTTATGTGCTGTGTGAAAAAGCAACTACTTCATTTTTAACATGACACACTTGTCTTAATTGCATAAGTATTATTAATCCTTCATTCACTTTTTCTGTACCATTTATTTTTTGATGTAGTTTCAATATGTCCCTTTCTTTTTGGTGTTATGCTCCAGGATCAGCCTGCTCTAGAAATCTACAGTGAAGCTGTTTCTGGAGGCTGGACCCATGCATATTCTTTGTACAGGCTCAGGTTCACATCTACCTCAGTGCCAGTGCTCACTCAGAGGACAGAGCTGGGCATCCTATTTACCTTGGGATGCTCCTTGCAGAGCAAAACATGTACATGTGTGCTGCTTGATCTTTTCCACATCTCATGTGCAGAAGCTTTTCCAGCCCTCTAAACCTTTCTTGCCTTTGAAGTCGCTCCTGACTTCTTACTATTTCTGTCACATCTGTGGGACAGAGTGTTGAGAACTGAACACAGCCCTCCAGGTGAGGGCATATGCTTGGTTTATATAATTGCATTGTGGTCTTTTGTGTGTTAATCTTGAAGCTATTCATTATGGATCCTTATGCCCCGGTAGGTTGCTGACTTACTGTTGCTGAGATAAGGTCTTCATATGTTTGCCCCCAGTGATGACTCCCAGGTGACATTTACATGCTTTGGAAAACTATACTTTGGATCTATTTTCTGAACATCTGTGCTTAACTACTGTTATCTCCACACAGCACTATTTGTAAGCACAGCGAATGAGCTCTGCTGGGTACTAAATCGGTAAATTCATTGCAGATATGCCCTGCAGACATGACCTTAACATCAGAAAACCAATGTATGCATAGGACAGACAGTTCTCACCTTACAGCTCAGATAGCAACACTGAGCCTCACCTGCTAAACTGCTGTCCCATGTTCATCTTGCTTGTTTCACCCTGCAAATTTCCTCTAAATATTTTCAGTGTTTGATGCTAATGTAGGGGTTATAGCAGGAGCTCTAACCCAACTTCACATCTTCTTTCGATTCTAACAAATAGGGAATGCCAGTTCTGGAGTGGGACGCAATCTATCTTTTTTATTAGTAAATTAAATAAAGTACATCCTAACCAAAATATCAGTACATTGAAAGTTTGATTTCTTTTTTTTTTTTTTTTTTTTTTTTTTTCCCACTCTTTAATTCTTTCCAGAAACAAGATTTCAATGTCATGGAGAACAAAAGTTCTGGGGGAAAAAAAAAGTTACTTTAGGAAACTGAGATATTTTTTTCTCTGTAGCTTGATATGTTTCAATTCAATAATATTTTTGCTACATCATATTGACTTCTATAGTAAATTGTAAGTGGAAGTTAAGTAGTAATGTTATATGCTCATGTAATGAAATGAAATTAGTTATAATGAAATATTGCAAAGTAATTAAAAATGTATAGTTCGGATGACTCATTTTGATCTTTTCCATAGCAAATTTCATTGAAATATACATGTTCCTATGCGACAATGTGATTTAAATAAATTTGCCTTTTTTTTTTTTTAAAAAAAAGGTAGAAACCAGTTCTATTAAAAATGAATTTAGAAGTTTTGCTTATTAACCTTTGCCATTTTAGCAACTAACAGCCTATTCTTCTTTTCTGTTTCTTAGCCAGTTTCCGAAGTAGGAAAGTTTTTCCTCTATCCACTTGGCTACTTTGTTTCTTTTGTAGCTTCTCTTGGTGGGCTATTCTATCAAAAGTCCAAACAAAATTTGTCCCTTATTAATTTATTAGCATGTTCTAGGACACTACAGGGTCACCATTTTCCTTCAAAGAAACTGCACCAGTTAGACTCCATTGTGCTCTTCAATGTTTTTTAATTGTTTTAATTATAATTTCAACATTTAAAAGAATAGCATGCTAGATTTCCCAGTTCATTCACTTCTGAAGGTAAATACATATTTTTTCATGTATAAATTTTCAGATAAATTTTCTAGTTTCAGGAAAGTTGTGTTTGCTTTATCTCAGCCATTTCATATTTAAGACTTCTGCTTGTTGTCTTCCACTGAACCAGGTGGCTTGCTCCTTTACAATTGATCATTTGCTTCAGTGTCAAGCTTTCTGGAGCACCTTTGCCTCCAACAGCAACCCATTCTTAGACTCAAATACATTTTCTGAGCAAGAAAACCTTGATTTTCTTACTATTATTTTTGTAGAAGCTGGAATGAAGAAAATTTGTTAGAATAATTCTGCTTTTCCAGATCTCAGATACCTCCAGTTCTTGTAGAAACAACGACTGAGCTCTGCTGCCATCTTGTCCAGTAAACACTGCTTTCCAGCAGGGTACAAACATTTGTAGCTAATCAGCAGCCTGAGCGTTGCTGGGCATTTATAGACATGTGGAAAAGGAGAAGTAAATGAGATATGAGGATAACAATGACAGGGCCTTGCAGAAATTTACAGAAAGCTTTCTTAGAGTGTTACAGAAAACCTGGCAGTAAAAAAATATATGTATTGATCAGCTACTAGAATGAATAGCACAGAATTATAATTGGTTAAGGTGGGAAAGAATCTAGTCCTGTCACTACTAAAACTAGTGCAGTAACCTGACTGTATATCTTACTTTGCGCCTGTGTAAGAGATGGGGCAATCACACAGGGATCACATGGGCGGGGGGTGGGGGGGGTGGGGGTGTAGACACAATTGCATGTAAACTATGTGTAACTTTTTAAGTTTTTAATTAATTTCATTATTTTAGAACTTCAAAATATGACTATTCCTACCTATTTGCTAACATTTCTTTGAGAGCAGAATTGAGCTTCCATGGGAAGAAGCATCCTTTGAGAAGAAGCAAAGGACCATCAGGTTAGCTCAAGGAGGGAGCCGATAGCAGATAAGAACATCTAACTGAAGAAGTGACAACACATCTCTACACATTATATTACCAGAGCAAGCTCACACTGGACACTGAGTTTAAAGACACTGGAGACCACTTGTGTCAGTCCCAGTATGACATGTGGTAGTGGCAGTGTGTTTATATATAGAGGCTGTCCACAACAAAACCTCTAAATGCCTTTTGTGCAGATTTTGGGCACCAATTGCCTTTATCTATGATTTTTTTGACTTTCTGTTGTGTAGACAAAATCAAATGTATCTTAAAATCAACTTTATTTCAAGAACTGATCCAGTTTTGTAATTCCATAGTACCTGTAGCCTGCAAAACAAGAAAGCCTCTCCCAAAGTTCAGGACTCCCTGCATACTCAGCCTTCTTCTGAATCACCAAGTGTCTAAAATATGGGACATGATCTCAAGTCCCAGGTTTTGCAGGGCTGCATGAGCCAACCAATTCTCCCTTCAGCAGCAACTGAGTTTAAAAGAACTTGCACAAACTGAACATTTGCAGCAAAATATGGCAGACAAAGCTGTGGTCCAACGAAGGGAAGGACTTAAAATCTGAAAGCAAGTATCTTAGAGAAGAATATGCAGGTAAGCAGGAAAAACACTTTGAAATGCCTAATATCTATATAGCTGCAACCCTCAGAAGGGGTTTAGAGGGAAGAAGAACCACCAGTTAAGATCTTGATGTCAGGTGGAAACCAGTTACACAGCTTTTTTGGTAAATATGACAATACATAGCAAGAGCAGAAGCAGATCTGTGTTAATTGCTGCCCTGTCCATGTGCATGTTAGGAACACTGGGATTGAGTTTTAGCAATCTCTTAGGAACAAAATCTGCCATCAGCTGATGAGGAGTAGAAGATTAGAGAGCAGTCCTTCCTCCACAGAGGCAGAGAAATGTCATGCACTGTCAATCTGACTTATTGCTACTTTGCCTTTTCCCAAAAAAGCTTTTTTACCCTTGTTCTGATCTCCATCTATGCTGCTTTTCTGGAGCTCATGAGTCCTGAAACTAGTGAATTAAAGATGTAACTGGTTCTTATTCAATTTTGTGATAGGTCTGTCAGTATTTCTGACAGGGAGATTCTTCTGGGCACTGGCCAAATCAGAGAGTAATTGTTATGGAAATCAGAGAGTAATTGTTATGGTGGAAGAGTAGATGCAATATCAAGGAGTCTGGCAGAGTTTGTGGTCTGCACACTCTCACCTGGGGGATTTGTTTCTGCCCACCCCCCTGATCCACTGACTGAGAGGACCCTGGGAGAAGAAGAGTGACTGCAGGCTTGCATCCCTTGTATCATGATGATCACTTTTTAAACAGGCAATATACAAAAGCTTACCAGGAAAGGCTGAAAATGGCAACACTTAACAGTATTAAAGGAATGTGTACAAATTACAAATGTCTGAGGTTATACTCAGACATTCACAGACTAAATCCTCTGGTCCTTATGCAGCCACCAGTGAAACCAATACTTCCTAGTGGGATCATCACCAACATCAGTAAGGCATTTGACATGCACCTGATCAGGCATTTGAGCACATGACTAGGTGCTTGACTGGACCTAGCTCCTTGCATTCTGCATATCACAAGAAAGAAAATAGCAGAATAACAAAGAAGAAATTAAAAGCCAGCTTTCTGCTTGTCAAAACGCTAATTCAGGGCATGTAGCCTACTTTTCCTGCATTCACAGGGAACGTTTTGAATTTATCTCAGTGTGATAAGAATTACTGAAGCACCCTTTATCTAGGGGATAACTTCCACAACTTAAAACTATTCTGGGTACTGATTACTGTTAGAGAAAACATAAAATGGAAAAATTGCTCATCGCTAACAAAAAAGACTGGAAGTGAGAGATCACCAGAACAATTTTCCATGCTAGCGGTGAGGAATCCCTTCAGAGGTGACTCAACAGCTACCCAGTCACATACATTGATATGTTCATACACATTTATCATCAGCTAATATCTGCCATTTCCTTGGTGTGCTAGTCCATACACACGAAAAAAAGGTTTTTAGAAAGCAATTTTATCAGCAAGTTCTGATGCTAGGGTGATTCTTTATTTTAATTAATTTTCCTGATGTTTTTTACATGGTGTTATCAGTCATAATTTACAATATAAGGTAAAAAAAAATATGTAAGTTCAGAAATTTGAAAGTGGAAAGAGAAACAGTAAGTAGGAAGAGAAACATTTTTTCCATTTTTTCTTTTCTCTTCATTTTTTTCTTTTTTTTTTTTTTTTTAATTTCAGCTATGCATTTGCCTAATAAGCCCCAAGACAATTAGGATCTGATGCTCTGAAGTGTTTTTGTAGGGCCTGCCATAAAGCCTGCTTAAAGCTGGCAGAAAGAGTCCAATTCCCTCAGCTCCCACTTGCTGCATGTGAGCCTGAGGTGGTACCAGCCAGGGAGAACACCACTGCTGTCTTCTGTGCTCCCACCATTTCTGTGTTTTGCCAGTCAATACAGGCAGCTGGGAGGAAACTTTCTTTTATTGCCCTGGGGAGACACAGAAGACAGCTACAGTCAGCCCCTCTGTACTTCCAGATAAATATGGACACAGGCTCCTTTTCACCACAGATTCCAAGCATTTTCTTTTTAGTAGAGAGCTGCTGCAGTAAGAGGGCAACCCTTTCCTATCTTCCTTTCCCCCACCTTCACCTTTCCACTCTCCCAACAAAGAAAGAGACAAAATAGTATCCCTCTTTGCTCCTTTGTGACCTCCTTGCTCCTGCAGCTGTCTAATAAACCGATTAGTGTGGTGTTCTTTGTGAGAAGTGCTGGAACACTCCGCAGCAAAGCAGCAATTTCATTATATGGGGGGAAATATTAATTTTCTTGCTTTCTGTGTTTAATGGTGATAACTATTATGATCTTACATTTCCATGATGCCTCTTTTTCCACAGGACCTCATCTTGCCTTATAAACCCACAATGACACACCAACTGTACGCAGGTATGGCTTTCCTATCAAAGCGTAGTCATCTTTGCAATGAATGCAGCAGACTTTACAGCCTGGCCCTCTAGGGCAGAAAACACAGCCTGCCTTGTTCAGCTAGGAATGCAAGCTGTAGGGCAGATGTGGAAGGTGCATGTGGAGATTACTTCTTGCTGCCAAGAGGACCCAGATTAGGTCTCACATGGACCAGCATTACCTTGCAAATAAATTTGGTGTGACTCAGCTCTGGAAGGGGACAGGGGATCTGCCTCTACAAATTAATGACTTGCCTCTGTGCTTGCCACCGTGGGATGCTGGGTTTGTCTGGATTACATTGCTAGCAACAACAGGACTCACTTTATATTTCTAGGGAGAAGGGGTGGGAAGGAAGCAACAATGATCAAATAAGTTATTCACCACCATATATTTGCTCAGCTTTGATCTGGAAAGAAGATCAGTTGTTTAGTGTGTGCTGGGACACAAAGCTGAAGAAGTTTCACCTTAATGTTCAGCGAAGGAGTGAGTTTCTCCAGATGGAAAATTGCTACTTTCTAGATGCCTGACAGAGACAATACCAGTCTGGCTGTCACTGCCCTGCCTGAACGTCAGTAAAGGGACCACAGGGAGACAATACTGGTAACCAAATTTAGTACAACACCTCTCACAGACAGGTCCTTCAGACAGATCTCACAGGGGTCCTTCAGTTCACAAGAAAACCATAGGATCCTGGAGGACAGTGGAGTGGTAAGGGCTGCGAGTAATGGCCATGGTAGCAACCTTATTTTAGATGTGTATTTTCTTTAAGCTTGCCCCAGAACTTTTCTCTAGAGGCAATCATGGTGTGTTGTGCCTACATTAGGCACTGGGCCTATTGCGGGACTCAGGCACGGCTCCCAACAAGTGCATCCAGCTATTGGGAAAGTCAAGATGGGACAGCACAGAGTTCAGTGAAGGATGCCAAACTGAACCAGGGAGAAAGTCAAATATCTGGGCAGCTAATGGGCACTGTACTTCAAACTGCTGTTATTAGACTGCTGTCATGGCCTTTGTTAGCCACAGACAGACAGTTAGGGTACAGTAATATTATGTTGCAATAGGTAGGTGCCATGTAGCAGCGTGTTAGTGCTGATGCATTCCTGGTAACAGGAAACAAAGATGTGAGAAAAGGGAGACAGGGACTTGGAAATGAGATATAATGCTCAGGAAAATGTGATTCTGAATTGGAATTAAAGATAAGGCTACACAGCCCTGCAAATAGCCTGCTGTCATTGCTCTTCTTACAGAGCTGTGCAGCTGGGCTGGTGAGGACGGGTGCAGACACAGAAAGAGACAAAAAAGCTAAATACACGATGTCTTGAGGTGTCCTGGAGTCTACACCCGACCTAACTCCAGTGTCCTCATTTAACTCCAGGGTTCTTCTACTCTCTCAGGATGGAACCAGTAGACCTTCCTTCTATTGGGAAAGGGAGGGAACTTGCGCTGCAAAAGTTATAAGAAACAAGAAAATAACCCATGAAATCATTCAAACACACCCCTTCACCCCCCCAAACTCCCCCCCCACCCCCCCCCACTCCCCCCCCGCAGAGCCCTTAGCCAACTTCAGCTACACCATCTACCCCATGAAAAGTGTACAGAATGTGGCTGTGCAGCACCAAGCCTTAAGCACTGGGCTCCCTACCATTACCTGCCCTTTGCCACTCCGGGGACCAGATGAAGAGCCCACATAGGAAGTGGTAGGAGAGATGCTCAGAGCATTTCAGTGGAAGTTTCTGTGGAAAATAAACTACCATTTTGCTTCTCTAGTCAGAAATTGGGTAATCCCTCCCCCCTATCCTAGTGGGAAGGAGTGAGATGATCCCAGAGACAAGGAAAATGTCTTCTCATACTTTTGAAGATGTCTACTGGAGATGCCACACAGTCACAGCTTTTGTGAGGTTTGAAATTTATGGGTTAAGCTTATTGCAAAGACCCTGTTGGAAAAAAGACAGCGTCTCCAGAGATTGCTCTTCACATGCCGGCAACAAAGCACATGAAGGCACCCCAAGAAGCTCACCTCTCTGTGTTAAATCATAAGGGCAGTATTTACCTGAACTATCTTCCTCCCAGTTATGTATAAAACAGCTCTCAAAAAACAAAGACTGTGAGGAGAGATTTTGGACTCGAGCTCACTTAATTCTTTCAGCATGCAGCAGATCAGCCTCCAGTCTTATAATTTAGCCACATCCTAGTGGTCCTTCAAGTGGATAGTGAAAGACAACAGCATATTCTCTGGATGACTCCTTTGCCAATGTTCAGACTATGAGAGGCCGTTGAAGATACAAACTAAACAAAACGCAGGACTGTCAGCAAAGCTGCCTCTTGCTTGTTAGCGTTAATCTCAGATATCATTCACTGCTTTTTCCTGAAATTTCAAAACTTGCTTCTTTTCTTCCTGCAGGAGGAAGTACAGGAATGCCAAAGCCATGGCAAAGCTGTGAGGCTGAAAATTGGTCTCTTTGCTAGTAAGCATTAGGCACCCTCAGCTGTACTGGTGCTTCAACATTCGCCATTATGGTAGGCTAAGGCACAGCCTTCTGCTGTAAACACTTTTCTAGTGGCTTTTTTTCCCCTTCCGAAAACTCTGAAAACGGGGTGTTTGCAAGATCCAGAGCTGTAAAGCAAGGCAGAAGGTTGCATTACTGGTAGATTTCTGTTTGGAGCTTCAGCTACTTTCAGATAAAGCAAGTAGTGTGTATGACAGCAAGTCCAGTCAAGTAGCAAAGAAATCTTAAACCCAGAACAAAAAAAGCACATACTCCCTGTGTTATTTTTTCCCCTTCAAAGTTTTGTATTGATTTTTTTATACTCTCCCAAGACAGAAAATTACAACAGAGACAGAAGGTGCACTCAGATAAACAGGTATTTCACAGGCTCATGTTCATCACTATCTTTTTCTCTTCACTTCCTCCCTCCCTTCCATGGATGGCAGTGGAGGGTGTGCAAAGCAAGATGGGACACTCCAAAACTGCCACATCTGACTGGACAGGCAGGAAAATAGGTACATCTTAATGCAAAAAATAGGCACTCATATTTTGAAATCAGTTGGGCACTGACACTGGGAAGAAATTTTTTATTCCATGAAATTGCCACAGGTTCTGCGAATGACCAGGATCCTTGACAACGGGATATCTTGCATCTAATAGATTTTAAATTAAAAATCCAATGTGAAGATGTGCCCTGAAACTAATGACCATTGTATGCCCAGCAGTTTATCTTACCATTTGTAATGCAATAACAGAGGATCAGATAAACACAGGCATGACCTCTGTCACAATTGATAATGTAAAACGTCTCTTGTATCATTTGTCTTTCCTTTAGGCAGTATACAAAAGACATAAAAATGAACAATTCATGCCTAAACAAAGAGGAGCTTGAAAGCAGTACATGTCAGATGTTTACTCTAGGTCATTATTAGGGGGTTGAGTGGATCTGCTTGTAAACACAGTTTACTTTGTGGGTAGGGAAATGTGAGAGATAAAGTGTTTTCAGAAACAAGATATCTCTTTTAAGGCACAATGTTGTTTTTTCTAGCATGCACAGTAAGTTACAGATAATGTTTTTTTATGGGGTATGAAACAATGTCTCATGAGCAGTGTAAAACATAATGTGCTGTAGAAACTGTGTTTTCTCTCCACTTTGCGCAAATGCCATTTTTCATCAAACAGTGAATCTGAGCTTGCCTGGGAATGAAATGAAGAGCACCCTATGACAGATGGATAAGCAAACCTCTGATGTGCTGAAGGAAGATCTACTTGAGACCACTGGGAGGTGTTCCTTTGGTAGCATTCACTTGAATCTAAGTTTGAAACATGGAATGTTTCAAGAATGTCATATCTTTTTATGTTATCCATTTTAACCATTGTTATTCATTGCTGAGTTTACACCCAGTCCAACCAGAGGCAGCAGAAGAAAAAAGCCCTAAACAAACAGAAAGAGCCCTGGGGATTCAGTAATTGGTACAGAGTGTGCGTGCCATAAACATTCTTTTGATTTGTGTTCAGATATGTTTTCTACTTGCCTTGCAAAGAATGCATGCTTTCCCTCTGTATTGCAAATAGTCTGAATCTGGATAAAATGATTACAAAATGCCCTTCAAAAGGAGTGAGGCTGCATCTGAAATAAATGTGTGATGGAAAAGCTCAATATGAGGATTAAAAACTTTTGGTTAAATGCAGAGGAGCTAGGGTATAGCAAATATCCTGCTGTGGATTTTCTTCATTCTGCCCCTTTCCTGACTTTTTATCCCTTCCTTTAAAGTGAGTCACCATCGTCTATGAGCATGCAGATGCGGGATCTCTCTACTTAACCAAACAAAGCCAACATACCCCATCCAGAGAGGAAACCTGCTTCCTGGCAGTCTCTGCAGCCTGTTCAGAGGGTTATGGCATACTGTCCTTCCCACGCAGCAGCACTTCCAGGTCTTCCCAGGAGGGTTTTCCATTCTTACCATAGCTCATGAGACTTTTCACATAAATATCAAGCGAGGTACATCGTGCAGTCACGTTGCTGTAAGTATACAAGCAGGCTGAAATGAGGTGATTAACATGGTTGCTTGGCAAATATTCATTACTTCTTGACAGGTAGTCTTGCTTAGTGATCTTAGAGTGAATGCAAGCATCCCAGTTTAAAGTACAGGAAGTTGAAAGCAGAAACTGCATGGGTGGCTTCAACACCCTCAAGTGTTGCAGTAAATGCAGGTTGGGTGCATCTCCAGCTGCATGGGCAAACCTTTAACCACAGCTGGTGAATAGGACCTGGCAGTATCATGTAGCTAGCACTAGGCAGCAAAATATTTTTTCTTGTTATTCACTAGGTCTATAAACCAACATTACAACCCTGCTTGTCCTGTTCATGCCTGAGGGAAGGGAAGCACTAGACACCATGCTTGGAAAAGTCACCTCAATGTCATGGTACCTCTGGAAACTCCCTCTTTTCAGCTTCCCAGTGCAAACAGCAGTGAAGTGCCCAAGCCACACAGGCCATTGTAGAGACCCAGTGAATGGGCTTCTCTGTACAGCTAGTCCCTCGGCATAGCATGATAGGCCTTCACCCAAGAGCACCCCAGACCCTCCAGATGCCTGCAAAGGAACATCTGGAGTCCCCTTTGCAACTTCTGGTGTCAGGGGAAAGTCCCATCCTGAGGAAGGATGGAGCTGTTACCGAACACATGCCAGGGAAGAGTAAGGTTAACACAGTAGCTCAACTGAGAAATAGAGATGAACATAGAATACATTGCAGATGGAGTCTGGTTTGCAAAGGACCCTATCAGCAGCCATGGGAAAAATACAAGTTTTGATTCTGTCACTCAAATCCTGCGCTGGAATTTTTTGTCCCAAAGGCTTCTAAGAAAACCAAATCATACAATTTAAATGGTTAGAAAAAGTCTTGTCCAGGCAAGACTGATCACATGTTAAAAAATTATTTATTTGCAGATCTGTTTCTACTGCTTTTGTGATTTAGATAAATATTTAGACTAGAATAAGGAGCTTTCTTCCTGAGTTCATTCCCCATTAAAATCATTATCCTGTGGCTATAATATTCAGTCTATTGAATATTACAATCATGTCACAAATTCAGCTTTACTCTTTCACAACAGGATGCAGTGAGAGGGGAAGGTGGGATGAAATGGAGAATGGTGATACGTAAAACCTCCTGATCTTTATTGTTAAGCACTTTCTTATATTTTGATTTCTGTAGCTGTTGATAACACTTCCAGCCTTCCTCAGTCCTGGACTTCTTGTCTCCTTGGCTTCCTTGACTCCTCTCTCTGATTCCCACACTAAGGTTGTTCCCCTTGCTGTCTTTTTCTGAAGTTCATCTCTTGCTGTTCCTCAAAGGCCACACTTTGAACTCTTTGTTCTTATGCTTGTAGTCAGTTCTCTGCTACCAAGAGATATGCAGGTCTATGGATCACATTATAAATGTATGTCTAATAAAACTTGGAAAAAGACCTAAACTCATCAGACAGATGCCCTGTTTTTCCTCTGATCCATTCACACTTATTGTCACTCCCCATCCTCCCTCCTCTGGAAAACTCACATGGTCATACTCATGGCTTCAAAACGATCTTCTCCTTCTCCAAAAGAAATCTATTATTGCAGCTGAAACACACATAAAACAGTTTTGCTTTGGCTGAGCTACAAGTCTCTAAAGCAGCCTGGCAGAGGTCAGTGGGAGTGTCAGTCTCGGCAAAGGTGCAGACAGCCCAGGGCACTGGTCCGGCAGAGTTATGCCAGAGCGGGGATATATGGCCTGCCAAATAAAGACTTTGGGATTTGATGTCTCATGCAGTTCTCATTAACATGCCTGGAAGTCCCGTCACTAGCTCAGAGAGAAACTGGGCCAAATTTTACACCCTTTTGAAGTTATTTAAAGTCTTGTTGCCATCAACATCCATTTGCCATACTTCTAAATGTCGGGATTTAAAGTTGCTTTCCTTAGTTATTATTCAGTAGCTTTCCACGATATATTCCATTTCACACCAAATTAAAATGTGCTATTCTATAAGGATGTATATTCCATAGGAACCATTGTCATATTCCCTTCTAATGGAATCAAGCACAAAATTCAACAAGCTTTTAAAATTCTATCTGCTAAAAATGAGCTAGCAATATAAAATTCCTCCTACATACTCCCACTCTAATGTTTCTCTAAAATCTATTTATCTTAGTCACGACCTTATGAGCATGAACAGAATGTGGCAAACATTTCTCAGTGTGAGAACGTGTCTAAACTTTGGAAGAAGTTGTTATAGCTGAAAAGGTATAATTTCCACATGGTATTCAGGTTACATGCTGTGATAAAAAAATATGCATACCATAGAGGATGTTACTTTGTGTTTTACACTTTATTTGAAGTTCATTCTCTCTGTTAATTTTGATGGAGTACTGCAAGTTACTGAGCGCTGTCAGCCTCTATGGACATCCGTAGAAGTTAAATGTCATCAGTAGTTGCTAGCAGACATTCAGTAACTCACAGGACTAAGCCCTTTCAGAAATAGTTTCCAACCAACAAAATTGCTCACTTTGGGTAATTTTCTGCTAATATTGAAGCCAAGTGGAGTTTTTAGTTATAGTCAAGCATAACAGCTTGTATATAAATTGGTAATAAATTAGTAAGGGGCACAAAAAAGGAGTGCTCTTAAGTGCATTTCGGTGTTTCAGGAAAAAACTGAGTAACAATGAAAAGAAAGGATAAAGAGGTATCCAAAACAAATCAGTTGGTTTAACATTGACTGATCCTACTAGAATTGATTGGATTTTTCTAGAGCATCCTTTGTTTTCTTGACAGATGAATACTAAATAATACACAGGTTTAGATGACCATATTGTTAAGGACTAGGTTGCATCCAAAGCAAAAGCTGAACTGCCCAAGAAAAAGACTGTCCACAGAAACACTGGACCATCCCAGTGTATGTTTTGGGATAGATCCAAGAACAATATGTTCTGGAAAATGATGATGCGCCAGGGAAGTTCACCCCTGGTCAGGCATTCCCTAAACTCTAGAAATGTGTAATCTGAGATACAAGAAATATCTCACAGGCATCTTCAGTATTTGTGGATGCCATTTTGTAAGCATGAGGTCAGAGGCAATGAACTTGTTACATGATGTTGTTCCATGTTACTGCATGTGATAAAAATGAATGGACTTTTTTCCACAGTACGTATTACACCATATTCCAATGCTGAACCAGGGAATGGCGCCTACTTTGTTTGCATTTCTAGCTCTATTCTGGAAAGTGAGACAAGTTACCATGCTTCAAACTGAGAAACATTTTTAAAAATGCATTTCTTTTTAATTTATAATTGTCACTTTGAAGAACGTTCCACAGTTGGGCTGCCATATAGAAAGTAACATAATTCACACTCCTTTTGGGTAGAAATATTCTGCAAAGACATTAAAATCTTTTCCATTAATTTATGAGTCAGAGAATGAATTGCAAGTCACATGCCTCTCACCCAAAGTCTGCTTCAGCATGACTCTGCTGAGTTCACTCCAAGACATCTGCCCAGAGAAAAGGTGTCGGTTATAGATAAGTTGTGAAAGAGTATCTTGAGAGAGTTTAGAAAGTCTCCTCCTGAAACTAGATATCCTTCGAGACAGAACAACTTGTACTCTAAGCTTTGTTTTTACAGGATAAAACCCTAGAAGTTTACTCAAAAACAACCAAACAAGACCACTTCCTTCTCAATAATAGCACAAAATTTAAGTTTCCTTCAGCCATCCATCATGTTGTAAGCATCATCCACACATAATGCCTTTTTCAGAAAAAAAGCCCTTTTGTAAGCAAATAAATTTTGGTTCCAGGTGTTAAATCACAGGTCTGTCCAATGAATGTTTATCCAATAAATTTTTTACTTCTCTAGGTATGGTTTTCAATCAGGTTTTTTTTTTCTAATTCCATTCCATGATATTTTGTTTGATTTTTCACAGATTTTGTAGATAGGCTAGACCTGGTGTTACAAAAAACTATCAAGCTTAAGATCAGCAAGGCCTGGGTAGGGGGGAATATATCTAGCGTTAAAATGGAAATGTTGATGGGTTTTGTTTATGACATAGCCTCTGACACTATGTGACATTCTCCTCCTCTTTCTAAGCACACAAGTCCACCAGAGAGCTGCCCATAGGGAGTCCACAGGACACACAGCTATATATCCTTTTCTGGGATGACCTTTGTTGTAGCTCATTCTTCCTCTTCCAGTCCTTCATTATCTTTTCCAGGCTCTTCCTAGTGTCTCACCTGAATTTAAATTGCTCCAGCTTATGCCTAAGATTTGTCTTGGTCACTATGGATGTGGAAAACAAATCATCCCTTCCTGAAATTTTGTATTGCTGTGTTTGTGAGGGTTGCTTTCTCCCTCTGTCCTCTGTAGCATAGGCTAACATAACCACAGATGGTTGGTTCACCTTCTTTCTAGACTCCTTGTCAGTTTTATTGGTCTCCTCTGGACTTTCTGCTGCTGATCCACATGTTTTTCTAAAGACATCACCTAACATGGGACTCAGCCCTGCAGCTGTGTAAGCGGTTTGGGCTCACTGGGGCTGAATGTAGTGGAAGGATTTTTCACATCTTAACTTTCTGTTTATACTACTATGGCTTTTGCTGGTTTTGCAAGTATCTCCTCTTCTTCAGCTCATGATTCTTAATGGTCCTCCAATGGTTTTGTGAAGAACCTATATTTTGCCAGCTGCTCTCTATTCTGTGTTTATTTTATGAAGCCTTCTAAGGAATAATACTTTGCCTTTTACATTGACAGCCACTCTAATTTTTCAAAGCATTTTCCCCAAACATCACAATAATTTTTAATTTTAGCTTTATCTTTCAAATTATCTGTGGTCAGTCTCACTGTGGTGCCTTTTGAAAATATAAAATATTTATATACATATATATAATAAAATATATGAATTATATTATAGTATGGTATATGATATGATATTATATCATAACATATCATATTATATTATATTATATTATAAAATATATGTATATGAAAATATATATTTTCACCCTTGTACCTTGATATTGTAAATATTGAAGACAGCTGGACCAAGGACTGATTCTTACATAACATCATCACCTACAGCTTGTTTCAGTAGTATGTCCTGGCTGTTTCTCATCACCCAGACAATTTTATCCTCATCTTGGAAGCTGCACCACCCAGACCATTCTTACAGAGTCGTGTTAGGAAGAAGTCATGAAAAAATGAACATGAGCAGGCAGAGTGTGCTCTCAGCCTGGAAAGCAAACCGTATCCTGGGCTGCATCAAAAGGAACGTGATCAGCAGGTTGAAGGAGGTGATTTTGCCCCTCTACTCGGCTCTTGTGAGACCTCACTTGGAGTATTGTGTACAGTTCTGGTGTCCTCAAAATAAAAAGGACATGGAACTGTTGGAACAAATCCAGAGGAGAGTCATGAGGATGATCAGGGGACTGGAGCACCAACCATATGAATATAAGCTGAGAAAGTTGGGGCTGTTCAGCCTGGAGAAGAGAAGGCTGCATGGAGACCTCAGCAGCCTTCCAGTATCTCAAGGGGGCCTATAAGGATGCTGGGGAGGGACTCTTCATGAGGGACTGTGGTGATACAACAAGGGTAATGGGTTCAAACTTAAACAGGGGAAGTTTAGATTGGATGTAAGGAAGAATTTCTTTACTGTAAGGGTGGTGAGGCACTGGAATGGGTTGCCCAGGGAAGTTGTGAATGCTCCATCGCTGGCGATGTTCAAGGCCAGGTTGAACAGAACCTTGGGTGACATGGTTTAGTGGGAAGTATCCCTGCCCCTGGCAGGGAGGTTGGAAATAAATGATGTTAAGGTCCTTTCCAACCCTAACTAGTCTATGATTCTATGATTCTATGAAATAGCATGAAAATCTCGCTAAAATAAAAATATTAGATGACTTCTGTTTCTTTGCATAAAAAAACTGTTTATCAGTTAATGTTAGAATGACTGATGTTGCTTATTTTTAGCAAATCTATGCTTGCTCCTACTCACCTTGTTTTCTCCTGGATGTTAAAATAAGTTTGTGTTAATTATTTCAACATTTTGTAGGAGCTAAAAATAACCTGGAAGCTCCATAGTTCTGAACTACTTTTTATTTTACCCTACTTCATAGAGATAGGCACTTTATTCTTTCCTGCTCTCTGACATCTCACTTTTCCAGAGCTGACTCTTAATGATACTACCGATAGCACTGAAACTATATATCCAATAGTCCTTGTGAAAGAGGGTCACTTAGCCCAGGAAGTGTGAAACTTCTGATTTACCTGCAAAAAATATCTGATTCACCAGCAAACTCCTTGAGCTTTGCCTCATGGCAGTTCCTCACAGGATGAAACCTGATGGAGCTATACTGGGTGAGGAAAACAATGTCCTGCAACAGTCAGCATTGATTTGTTCTGATGATTGACAAATTGTCCTACAAAGGAACCCTCTAATACTAACTCTATCTGTAGTTCGATTATGATCAATAGATATTGTGATAGGCCTGTGAAAAGTGCTGTTTGATTGCTTTTACATGAAGGCAGTACAAAAATATCTCTTAATTCAAAGAATGGAAATATGATCTGAGAAAATGGCAGATGCATTATTAGAATACAGCCTTTGCACTGATAAACTTTTGAACTTTCATTGAACTTGTATATTCAGAATAGGCAGTTTTTCCAAGAGGAAAATTCACAAGACAACCTACAATTTTTCTTTCACATATTTAAGGAAGATGTTCGATCTGGTAAGGAAATAATAGTAATTTATGTCTTTGATAATTGAGAAGGATTATAGTTCTATACACAGAAAGAAGCAGCCATCACCTGCTCTCTGAGTCACAGTTTTTTTAAAGAGATAGATACCACCTTAACTGGATGAAACCTCAATATTTTGGGTTAGGAGACCAAGGAAGCTTCCAGCTCCCTGTGAAATCAAAACATCACTGTTAGCCTCTTGCTGTCTCACTCCTGCTGTAAGACTTGGCACAAAATTATTAAATCCTCCTATTCCCTCATGCTCTTTTCCTTAAAATGAGACAGTCATTTCCCCTCATGTACCCAGAAGCAGGCTCTAGGGACAGCTGTCCTAACAGTTACAAACCTACCTTCTTCAGGCTGGGCAAATTTTCAATTCTCTGTCCAGCAGCCTGCTCTAAAAAATCTGTTATAAACTAAAGGTTTATATAAAATTCATGATACAGGTGAATATTTTACTATGACCCTGCTGTGAAAGAAGACTGAATCCACTAAAAAGCATCATCTGCTGTCAGTGCACAGGGCACAAACTGTAAGTTTTCCTGACCAGGCTTGTTTCATCCTACCTGAGGTAGAACTCAAGAAAATGAGATAAGAAGAGGATACAAGTGAAGGGCTGATTTGCAGACAAGCCACCTCATTCAGCCATTCAGGGTATGGAGGTCATACTTTTTTGACTCTCATGCAGCCAGCCCCATCCCTTAAAATCCTGTAAGCCATGCGATCTGTGGTTGGGCAGCAATGTTCAGGTGAAGATGTCACATGTAGGGGGTGTGAGCATGAGCACCTGTTCATTCCATGAAAAACAGCACAGATTAATGAAAAACAGGCTGCCAGGAGTTCTGCTTTCCCCACTTCCCCTGGGTCCAGCTCACCTGCACGGCTCAATGAGGTTAGATAGGACTGGGGGAATTTGAAAGAAAGTGATTGCTAACCAAAACCCTCCAGACTATCACTGATCTTTCTAGGGAAGGAGGTGGTGAATGACCTCATCAGTGCCAAGGCTGGCCACAAGAAGAACTTCCACTGAAGCATCATGGCTGAGCTCTGCTCCTGAAGCTTCCCTACTCCATTCCCTCTGATCTATTGCTTTCACAAGCTTCAAATTTGAGCCTCATACCCTGGATGCTCTGGTGCTCTCGCGCAACTTTCCATATATCTCCCTTTTCTCTCATTAGGAACATAACCTTTTCCTTAAACAGGTTTTGAATCAGTTCTACATTAACTATTTTTAGAGCGCTGAGACTGCCCTACTTAAATAAGTCCTCTGCCACAGCCATTGCAAACACTGCTTTCTTCTGTACTTATAGATGAAAATTTGTGTAGCTATTTTCTTTCTTCTTTTCAGTTAACTTACAGAAGTAAGCACTGTACAGGTTTCTGTGAGGTCAGAGGTATGGGATGATATTAATCTGGCCAAACACAGATACATGTAGATGGATTAGCTACCCTAAGAATCCTTAGCAGAGAGAGAAATCAGCATTACCAATGCAGGAGAACACATACCCTAAAGCAGATGTGGGGTTGATGAACTGATGACTTCTCAGATGAAACCCATCTCTGACAAAGGTGCTCTCAAGATGATGATCTACCTGACAGAAAGCCTTGTGCTGGTATCCCAGGAGGATCTCTCTGAGTACTGATCTGCCTTTTCCAGGGCATTTTAACTTTAATTTCCAGGATATTATTGTAACTCAATAATCTGCAAGATATAAAACAGTGTGTGGCCAGAAAATCCATCTGCTGCAAGAAGGCAGACTAAGGTGTATTGCACTCCCCCCTCCAGCACTGCAGAAAGGGTTCACAGCTCTGCAGCTCCCTGAGAGTGTCTTGAAAGGGCTCATGTTGGTGAGCAAACTCTGCATGGAGAACACCGGGTTTGCAACAGGCAACACCTACCTGAACAAACACTCTGACACACCAGAACTGGGTGAATGGCTGCAAACCACCTGTAGGGAATGGTCCTTTGGGGTCTGGCTCCTGTCAGCTGTCCTGGGCTGGAGCCATTGCGAGGACTTTGAGATCGGTATGGTATGGTCCTGTCCCAGTTCCCAGGTACAGCTTGTTTTATCCTGTCACCTGCAGTAACGTATTAATTCTTTCTCCAAGCTTCATGCCCAGTTACTGCCAACCACTGCACCCTGGATCTCCTCAAAAATGGCAGCTTTAACAACATAATGTCCTCTTAGCTAGTGGTCAGGAGACAAGCTACAAGCTGTACTGAATGTTCCCCAACAAATAATTTCCTCACTGTTAGCTCCATGGGTAGGAGCCACACTAAAAGTACTTTTTCCATTGCTTTTCTTCTCATTTGTTTTGCTTCTACTAGTCTCCTGGCAAGGTTAAAGGTTAAAATCACTCATTCAAACTGAGGCTTGGATAGAAATTTCTTAGTTCGATTATGAGTTTAAATTTGGACATGCCTTTACTTTGTAAGAAGATTTGTCCAAATCACTGCTGTAGGATTTTTTTTCACTGGAAAACCCAGAGCAGTTGGAACCCAAGACCTCAGCAAGGCTGCACGTGTGCCACGCAAAAGACAATGCAATGGAAAAATCAAACAAAAAGAGAGAACTCTCACTGTTTCAAAATAAACATTTTCAGTCTTTTTGAAATCAAGTTATATAAAATGAAGTTGAAATAAGATGCTCCTTCTTTTTTTCTTAAATTTGAGTTTTGAAGCCAAGTAAAAAAAGCAAGTATTTGAAATCTCAGGGGTTTTCCCCATTTGTAACTCTGTTATGGTGTTCCTGCCTCTTGAGCAGTAAAGAATGAGGGTCCTGCTACTCCTTGCATGGCAGCTGACGCGCAGAAATACGCAGGAACAGCAGGCTGGCAATATCCTGGGCACAAGTGTGATAACATTTTTTTTCATATCTGTAAAGAGACTGAAGTGAGAAAAGTCTATTAGGTTGGATTTTCCAATGTAAAAAGTTACTGTGAGAGGGCTGTTCATGTATGGCATCTGTCTCACAAAACACTCCTCACCAAAGTCACACCGCTTCTACTACTCTCATTTTACATGAGAATCTATTTCTCCTTTCTCCCCCTTCCACCAGTCTTTGCCCTGAGGAAGTCAGGATTAAGACATTTCTTCTCATGTCTTCTTTGAAATACCCCAAACCCCCAGACTTGAAAGCCTTTCTCCTTTAACAATACTGGATACTCTAATTGCAATATGTACTTTGCTTGTAAATTTTAGTGATTAGGTTAAAATTATCTGCTCCTGGAAGGTGAATAGCAGTGCCCTCTGAAACAAAGACAAGTTGCTTGAAGCAGATAGATAGCACATGGGAAAGCATTGTTAAATTACATACCTAACTCATTGTGTATGCTAGCAAACAGAAGTTTCAAGACAAAAGTATATTGAAGAAAGTGATAATAATGGGGTAAAACCAGAATATGAGACTGTGACAGCAACTTTTTTAAATTTTTTATCAGATTGTGTGGAAAATAAATCAAGATCCAAAAAAAAAAATATAGAGCTAAACCCATTTGGCTCTCACTCAAACTATATAGCCATGAACAGTTTCAGATCACAGCAGAGACTGTCATTGGTAGTTTTATTTTGTAACAAAAAGTTGAATTTTTAGCCCTTAGAAGCCAGTAAAGAAGAGACGTGAATGTAAAGAAGATGCTAAAATAAAAAAGAATTTCTCATTTTTTCCCATGAAAACAGTTGTAGTTCATTTTGCACATACATAAGACAAAAAATAAAGTAGTTTTGGTGCTACCTTAGATGAGATCAGTGCTTCCTGGAGTTGCAGAATGCTAAGACACCAACAACTCACTTGGCTTCCTTACATAACTCCAAATGAAACAGGATGAATCAGGCACTGAGCTAGAAGGCTTTTTTCTGTTCTCAGCTCTGTTCATAGTTGGCACTTTGTTCACAGCTTTTGACAAGTTCTTTACGTCAGTTTCATCCAAAGGGAAGGGTGGCTAGGATCAATGTCCTGGTGTCCTAAACACAGGGGCTAAAGGTTATGTGTTTATTTTTAAAGATTTGTTAAACCTGTGGCATCCAAGGATCCGAGTATTGATATACACTAGACTGTTTATTCAGAAGGTTGAGCATAGATTTATACAAATAGCTTACATTTGCTGGTGTGGAATTGCATACCTCTGTCCTCTCAACTGCAAAACAGGGATAATATAAGGAGTAGCTGCTGCTGTGTAAAATTCACTGCAGAAGCAAATACCCTACCTCATCCTTCTACAGCGCTACAAACAGGCTATACAATATTGCTGTCTGGAATAACTAGACAGGCTGGCCTGGGATTTTTTCCCATCCCTGCATTCTTTAACCAAAATGAGCAGAGATGGAGCTCACCAGGAAACTACCACACTCCCGCATCCTCTGGTTGGGATAAGTCCTCATCCTCACATGGCAGAACATATCAAGCTGGACACACATATGGAACCCAGACGAATGAGTCCCATTTCACATGCTCTGCTGAAGCATATGAAGGACATAGTACTACAATATACAAGATATAGCAAAATT
The DNA here is from genome assembly GCA_028858755.1 of Ara ararauna. Lineage (NCBI taxonomy): Eukaryota > Metazoa > Chordata > Aves > Psittaciformes > Psittacidae > Ara > Ara ararauna. The sequence goes on from CM054410.1 coordinate 87,687,771, forward strand.
CTCCAAAATTTAGGAAAGAAAAAGATCTCCTTGGGCTGATTCATCCTGCAGTTGAGAAACCCAGTTACAGCAAGGTTTTCTGAAAAAACCCATTTACCTGCAATATGATTTGCTTTTGCAGGCACATGAGGACATATATTTAGCTTAGCTTTTGTAGAATTTGCCCGTCCAATTCCTTTTTTCCACTCTGTGCTAATGCAGCATGTGCAGAGGGCTGTAATTTTCCCCTGGTTTAGCCAAAATTACAGGCAAGGGGATTGGAACAAGGTGATCCTTTAGGTTCCTTCCAACCCAAAACATTCTGTGATTCTATGAAAGGAGGCATGGTGCTCTCTGGAAGCCAGTCTGTCAAAAGTGAAGTACCTAGTATGAAAGAAAATCAGGAATATTCCAACAAAAATAATCCCATCAGGATCCACGAGAGACCCCATGATCTGCTGATTTGTGCAGTCTCGGTTTGCTAGGTTCTTGTTCAAGGTCCTGCTCTGGTAAACTTTTCCTTATTTATAGGAGTGAAACAGCTCCAGCATGAGAAACTGAGATAACAGTATTTCTGATGTAGCATCAGAGGTCTAGGAAAGTGTTACAAAAATAGTAATTGTGAGCAGGTAAATAGCACAAATGGCACTAGCAAGAAAGGGAGAAAAATACCTGCCTTTGATAACTAAAAGGAAAAGTACAAGGAAAAGTTAAATGTCTTCAAATCATTTGGCATGATGAACACCAGCTTGAGGTGCTCAGGAGATGGATTGAGTCAGTAGTGTTACCTCTGGGGCTCCTGAGATATAGGTGAGAAAACAAAAGCCCAAAATAAAGTGATTGTTGAAAAAGGGGGAAAGGGGGGGAGAGACAGGTCTGCTTGACTCCAGAACCTGTAAAAAACACTGGAAATCTAGGTTTATAGAGGAGGTGGGGAGTGATTCAAGCTGCTTTGGTCTAGCATTGAAGAAGTCTCTGAATGTTCTCACAAAGACCAGCACAGACTTTGACAGAAGAAAGCTAAATGTGTCCTCAACTTGCACATCAAGGAAAACTGCTGATAATTCTGGTGTGACTTGGTCATGTCTGCCTGAGTTTGTTTCCATTCCATCTGTGTTCTTCTTTGAGTACATACAGGTAAGCCACTACACTGGAGGACAGGCTGGTGAGAAAATCCTCCAGAAAGCTGCCTGAGTGCACTGCCAACATATCTGACTCCTGGCTTTGGGACCATGCATGGGCTAACAGAGCTCCACCACATGGCATATATGTTCAATCAAAACAGCTCATATTTTGAGAATTAAATATTTAAAACAAGAAACTCAAGAATAAGTTGCACCTCGTGAATTATTCACAGCAATTTGGTGTTTTGAAAAGTGAATATTCGATAAACTGTGACTTGTTTGCAGACAATTTATGATCGGTAAGAGATGAAAATCATCAATACATTATTCATTACAAATTATTTGCTCATTCCTAGTGTCAGGTTATCTATGCTGTTCACTCACACTTAGAGCTCCTCTCTTACGGTCGTCCCTGATGCTGTTATAGGCAGCGCTCTGTGCCTGGCGGAGCCCAGGCCCCTGTCACTTACCTGAGGTCTCTGTGATCATCCAGAGCCCTGGAATCATCCCTGCACAGATTCCTCTCTCCTTTCTCCGCTGCATGGAGGATGTTGGGGCACTGGCTGCACCCCCTGCAGATGTGCTTTCCCCAGGTTGACTGGGGTTTGGAGAAGGGCCATGGCATGGTGCAACTGGAGGAGGAGGGAACATGTGAGTGACTCACTTCCTCACCCTTCCCATCTCTACAGACAGAAAGTAGCCTACCCTGCATCTAGGCCATGAGGTGAAATGGGTGACTCGGTGTTTTCAGGCAGCTGACAGGGTCAGGCTACCCTTAAGCTGGTTATTTGACTGGTGGTGATACAGGCTGGACCAGTGGGGCCCCATCTCTGCTCACAGCAAGGGAGGAGGTAATCACCAGGGGCATGAAAGGGTCTGTTCCTTCTCCTTCTTGGCTAACATCCATGATTTCTACACACAGAAATTGCTGGATTTCTTGAAGGACTTTACGTTGGAAAGACACTTTTTTTCTTCACTCATTTTCAGTGACACAGTGAAAAAAGAGAACTGCAGAAGGCAGAGAGATGCTGAAGAGATGAAATCTGATTCAAGTTCCTCCTTTCACTTTTAACACAAGTTTTTGCAAGGTGTTTTGTAATGGATGATAGGAAGATTTTGGAAGCACAAAAGCATTTGATTTACCTGATCTTCATCTGATCTCATCCCCATAAAAATTTATGCTATTGTGACTATGTTGCATAAAGCATTAGCAGTCATCCACCTAGTGGTTGTCTCCCACCTCCCTATGACCACAGTGTGACCACCAACCTTCTCTGCCCTCATTGTCCACATTTCTCAGCACAGAAATTAAAAGGTATGGAAGTGGCTAACCTACAGCAGCACACCTTCATTAAAACAACTTGATCCTGGCTCAAGCCACAACCCTGAGGTATTTTTCTTCCTGCATACCTCCATGTATGCCAGGTGGGAGAGCAGCCCGCTCCTCTCTTCTCAGGCTGTATTTCCAGCTCTTCTTCTGGAAGAGGAGAGGAGAAGTCTGCTCTCCCACCTTCACCTTCTGAAGACTTTCATGCATTTCCAATGCCCAGCACAACTCCAGTCCTGGGAATGTTTTTGCAGATTGTCTCAGCCATGCATTTCTTTGTAAGGAATAGGTGTTAGGTGCAGAGATGCTCTCAGCAATGACTTAGAATAGTGAGGTGGGTGTGTGATACATGTGACATAATGATAAGCTGGCAGCTGCCAGCAAATTAATTAAAATAGCCTGATAAATGCACCCATGTTGAGAAGTTTGAGTGTTTTAACCCCAAAGACCAATAGGAAAGAAAGGTACTCATTCAGAAATAATGAAGCAGTAGCTGTTCATTTTCTGAATTAATATTCTCCAGCAGAAGCTATACAGAGGTTTCTTTACTGTTCTTTGGCACAAGCATATGTGTCAAAAAAATGTGGTTGGTGACAAGTAGTGTTTGTCCTCGATACAGGATTTGAACATGAATAGATTCAGAAAAGGATGTGAGACAGGATGTATTCAGAAGATGATGACTGAATTTTTAGGACTGAATGTAAAAAAATACTTTATACAGAAAAGAAAAAGGCAGTTCTCTTAGATTTGGCAGGTATGAACTCATTTCTTTCTATAATAATACTTTCTAGAAAGATAAGGAGATGTATTTAAGAGCTGTCTCTGTCTTTCCCAAGGCTCTGCCTGTTTTCTGTTTCCCTTAGATTCCAAGAATCAAAGAACAGGCTTTGTCTGCTCAGCCTTCATCATCAAATAAAAAGTATGAGGACAGTACCAATAATGCACAAAAAGAATTTTAGTCTTAATGGGTTTCAAAATGAAATTAAACTTTTCACGTAAATAAACAAAATATTTGCTGTCTTCAAAATCAGAAACATATCCAGCAGGTCTGCAAATTGTGAATATTTCCAGACTTCCAGGCTTTAAATGTAGGTCTTTGTCTGGCACCTATGGGTGTTGAGGACACTCAGCTAACAACTGCAGCAGCTAACGATGTTAGGAGTTGATCAGACTTTTATGTCACTCTCTACTGGGCAACACACCTTGCATAGCAGTGCAGGCACAAAGAAAAGTGACTTCATGCACTTCTTTCAGCAGGTTGAGCAAACACAAGGGTACATGCCCTGGAGCAGCCAAGGTAGGAGGACATGGTCTTTCTTCTCCTCTGCTACTGATAAGCTAATTTCCAGAAAGAAAACAAAAAAAATAACTGTGGTAGTAACTTCCTAGACCTCTGCAGCGATATTTTCCTGAGCTTGTCTTTCAGAATCTTAATGTTGTAGATTAATTTCCTAGGTGCCTTTGTTAGAGGATAATGAACCATTATTTATGTCAAGACTATGTGATTTCAAAAGTCAAAGGGATCACCAGAAAGCTGAAAAGGTTATATTTTATTTGCACAATTGGTACAATAAAATAGTAAAATTATCATTTATTTGCCTTTTTGATGACAATATTTTTTGAATGGGGCATGGTATAATGATGACTCTGTATTTCATGTAGTTTGCCATGTAGCGCAGAAAAGCAGTCTGTTCTGAGGTGGATTGGAGCTGGCATTCTGCAAGAGCATTTTAAAAAGAAATATTTCATAGAATCATAGAATAGTTAGGGTGGAAAGGACCTGAAGATCATCTAGTTCCAACCCCCTGCCATGGGCAGGGACACCTCACACTAAACCATGTCACCCAAGGCTCTGTCCAACATGGCCTTGAACATCGCCAGCGATGGAGCGTTCACAGCTTCCCTGGGCAACCCATTCCAGTGCCTCACCACCCCTACAGTAAAGAACTTCCTCTTTATATCCAATCTAAACTTCCCCTGTTTAAGTTTGAACCCGTTACCCCTTGCCCTATCACTACAGTCCCTATTTAAATTTGCCTAATGTTATCAAATTATAACCACTTCTCACATCCCTTTTTGTATTAGTAGTGTAGATATTTAAGCAAGGAAAAAGAACGTAAGATTAAGATGAACAGGTCTTACCTTATTGAGTACCTAATGCAGTGTTTCCTGATATGCAGTGACATCAGGAGTCATTATTATGCTAGTAATTTATTTATTTATTTATACAGAGGCTCCCAGATGCAGATTAAGAAGTAAATGCAACAACTTATGGTACAGCTTGCTTATTTTTGGATGCGGTAGCTGGCAAACATCTTGGCAAATAACCACTAAACCTCCTAGAGCTAATACTATGTCAGACTTGAGTTTGGTACATACTCAGAAAAGTAGAGAAAAATTGATCACAGAAGATAAACTAAAATTGACTGAACATGAGAAAATTTAATTTAAATAAAATAGATGGTTAAGCAAAAAAAGGTCTGGAACATTATTTAAAAAGGAAAACTGCAAAATAAACTAGCTGTTAATAAAGTATGAAATGCTGAAGATATTGAAGCTGTGGAATCCAGCAATACTCTTAAATAAAAGATGCAAAACTATTGGAACTGAGAAAAAGAGGAAAAATGTCCTTGACAGACTTTAGAAAAGAATGGGTAAGCTGCTATTTTCCAAAAGCTACTAGGTGTATGCAAAGAAAAGCTAAAGTGGAAAAAACTACTATGAAAAGTACCTCTTAGAGCTCTAAATTCAGGTTTAACCACACCTTATAGAGAAAATTAGGAACAAATTATGAAAAGGAAATTAGTCATATAAATAACAAGGAAAAAAGGGTAGGATAGTGGGCTTGTTTTACACTTAGAGAAGGAAGAGACCAGGGAAGTGTGACTTCAAATTTAAATAGTTTGCTGTTGTTTCAATAAGAAGAAAATTATGAGCAGGGAGGTAAGAACAGGATGACTAGTGGAAATGAAGTTTTGGGAACAGAGCTCATCACAGCTGAGATTGAAATGAAATTTAAATCACTTAATGTATTCAATTCAAAAAGGGGAGTAGAAGGCAGTTAATCACCACCAAGGGAAGTAAGACCTGGTACATGAAATTGCAGATATGGAAGTAAGGGCTTTTTTATAAATCTTCACAGTTAAAGTAAAGCCGCATGACTGCAGACTAGCATACAAAGACTATGTATTTGAAGACAGAAGAGAAAGGACTTAAAAAGACTGTTAGATTGACTTCCATATTGTGAAAGGCTTTAGACTGAAACTTTGCAAAGGTGAATCACAACAGAGAAACTTCGAGTCCTGTTTTGCTAAAATAGTAGATTTTTCTAAAAAGAAGGTTGATTAAGCCTAAACTGTGTTTCAGTAAAATGTATTATTTGCCTATTATTTAATATTGTGCCATATGAGAAAATATTAGTTATAATGGTAAAAATAAGAGTGATTAAATTTTTAAGATATGCATTAAACTAGCAAAAAGAGAGATCAAACAACACATAGCCATGAAAGAAAACTACAGGCACAAAGATTTGCCAATGCAGCCTCTTATCAATACATTTCAGAGCAGATATTAATTCATTCTTTTACCATGCACAGAAATTGAATAAATGTGGAATAAATATCAATCAGAGCACCATATTGGGAAAAAATCTGAAAGTGAGATTGAGACTAAAAAACAGGATTAATTTTAACTGTACAAATGCAGGATCAGGAACTTGGAAAGTATACAGATTTCTGCTAAAACCAGGGTGACAATCAGATGAAATGGTATAACAAGTTAAAGGTTTAGATACCGTGATCTCTCTGAGGGTGGTAATATGCTGTTACTACTACTGTGTGGCCCCACAAGAAAATAAAATATCAACAAAGGATGTATAAGGAGCAGTGATGTCATGAGAGGAAGTCTCAGGGAGACGCATCCACACACAGTTCTAGCTGCTGTGTTTCAATGAACGAGTTAAAAGAGAAACAGATACAAGGAGAGACACCTGGCCAAGCTACAGGACTGGAAACCCTTTGGGGAGCTGAGGCAACAGCACCTTATTTAGTTTAGCAAATAAAGGCTAAAATGGACAAGAAGTACTTAGAAGTTATGGAGAAAAAGAGGTGATATTTAAGCTAAACGATGTATTAGAAAGAGAGCAAAGGACATCAAATGACCATAAATACTTGTGGGCTGAAAATCAGAAGAAAGCTTCCAGCCATCCAAGAAATGATCTACAACAAAATTCCAGTAGAAATACAGAGAGCAAGTAATCTAACTGCCTTTAGGATGGATCAAGATAAAGTCATAGAATCATAGAATAGTTAGGCTTGGAAAGGACCTTAAGATCATCTAGTTCCAGCAGCCCTGCCATGGGCAGGGACACCTCACACTAAACCATGCCATCCAAGGCTATGTCCTGCCCGGCCTTGAACACCGTTAACGATGGAGCATTCACAGCTTCCCTGGGCAACCCATTCCAGTGCCTCACCACCCTTACAGTAAACAATTTCTTCCTCATATCCAATCTAAACTTCCCCTGTTTAAGTTTGAACCCGTTACCGCTTGTCCTATCACTACAGTCCCTCATGAAGAGTCCCTCCCCAGCACCCCTATAGGCCCCCTTTAGATATTGGAAGGCTGCTATGAGGTCTCCACGCAGCCTTCTCTTCTCCAGGCTGAACAGCCCCTACTTTCTCCTCCTATCTTCATACGGGAGGTGCTCCAGTCCCCTGATCATCCTCATGGCCATCCTCTGGACTTGTTCCAAAACTTCCATGTCCTTTCTATGTTGAGGACACCAGAACTGCACACAATACTCCAAATGAGGTCTCATGAGAGCAGAGTAGAGGGGCAGGATCACCTGCCTCAACCTGCTGGTCACGCTCCTTTTGATGCAGCCCCGGATACAATTGGTTTCTGGACTGCAAGCGCACACTGAAGCCAGCTCATGTTCATGTTTTCATCAACCAGCACCCCCAAGTCCTTCTCCTTGGGCTGCTCTCAATCTCTTCTCTGCCCAACCTGTAGCTGTGCCTGGGATTGCTCGGACCCAGGTGGAGAACCTTGCACTTGGCATGAGTAAACTTCATCAGGTTGGCGTCAGCCCACCTCACAAGTGTGTCAAGGTCCCTCTGGATGGCATTCCTTCCCTCCAGCGTATCAACCAAACCACACAGCTTGGTGTCATCAGCAAACTCGCTGAGGGCGCACTCAATCCCACTCTCCATGTCACCGACAAAGATGTTGAACAAGACTGGTCACAACACCGATCCCCACGGGACACCATTCGTTACCGGTCTCCAGCTGAACTTGAGCCATTGAGCACAACCCTTTGTGTGCGGCCATCCAGCCAATTCTTTATCCACCGAGTCGTCCACCTATCAAATTGATGTCTCTCCAACTTAGAGACAAGGATGTCATGTGAGACAGTGTCAAACGCTTTGCACAAGTCCAGGTAGATGACATCAACTGCTCTACCCCTGCCCATCAGTTCTGTAGACCCATCACAGAAGGCCGCCAGGTTGGTCATGCAGGACTTCCCCTTAGTGAAGCCATGCTGGCTGTCACCAAGCACACTGTTGTTTTTCATGTGCCTCAGCATGCCTTCCAGGAGAATCTGCTCCAAGATTTTGCCAGGCACAGAGGTGAGACTGACTGGTCTGTAGTTCCCTGGGTCACCCATTTTCCCCTTCTTGAAAATGGGGGTTATATTTCCCTTTTTCCAGTCATCAGGAACTTCACCTGACAGCCGTGATTTTTCAAATATGATGGACGGTGACTTAGCAACTTCATTTGCCAGCTCCTTCAGGACCTGTGGATGGAAAGAAGGGGCCTAAATTCAGAGTCTTAGGTTGTCCTACATTTCCTCCTATCTTCTATCATGATGGAGATGGGACGTAGAGAACAGAGCAAGGTCCTGCCAGATGCCCGTGCTGTTAACTCACCATGAACTGACATACCTGCAGTTGACAGAGTGCAACTTCTAACCTACAGAGTACATGCTGATAGAAGGAATTTCCATTTTCCAGTTAGAATTACTTTCTTTGTGGTGTTACAGAGCGTATTACAGAGGCTGATTAAGTGTCATTAATGTTTTTTCTGATTTATACCTCCCCAGAAACCCTGATGATCCTTTGTGATTGTGTTTACACATCCATGCATGCAAACACACAAAGCCTATAATTTTCTGCTCTGGAAAAATTAAACTGCTTCAACTAAATCACAGTTTGGTGTGGATGCAAACTGCACAGCAATTTGTGTTGATCTCTTGATACTCTCTTCTTTAAAGCCCAGAGCATACTGACCTGGCCCTCAGCTCTAAGGTATTCATTTTGTGTCAGCCAGCATGGCTCCTCCGTTGCTGTGCTGCAGCTCTGCTGTACAGCCATGGTACAAGGCTATGTGCTTCTTCCAGCCCAGGATGGTGACAGTGATGACTTAGAAGGCAGGTTATGTCTCTTCTACAGCTGAATCTCAGCTGGGGTTGGATGTGATGTCTGCACATGGTGACAACATGGCAGTCCATGCACACCAATAAGAAGCATCAACTGTTCCACTTTCTCTGACACATTAGCAGAGATGGAGGGTTCAGTGGATGTGGTGGAAAATGAGCCACCAGTAGGCAGGAGTGTCCCAGATCACTGCTGAAGGAAGTGTGCTGGAGCTGCGCTTGCAGAGGTCACCTTGCACCTACTCTACAACTAGGAGAGCTGTCTGCAGCTGTACATTCAGCACCTTTCCTCAACTCACTTAAATAATTAAACACTTTGTTAGTGCACACAGCACTCAGTGAGAACTATTCCACCACTGCCTTTCCACATACACAAAACTTTTATTCCTCTCCTAATAGGGAAGGCACTTGTCATCTAGCTTGATGCAGTTAAATTGACGTATTTTGTTAAATCCTACCTAGCAGCTGACATTAAATTGAAATGTGATAAACAGATAATGGCTAGCAGTATTGTTTCCTGGATTTGCACAATGACCTATATAAAAAACGGAATAAATATTAACTGATTCTGTAAACATGCAACTTTCAATTGACAGAGCATTTCTGTACTTCAGTTCTTCAAATCAAAATTGTCATTTGCATAATATTCTTGAGTGTGGGAAAAATAGTTTTAGTTTTCATATATTTTAGCACTACAGGAAAAGATCTTATTTCTCGTCATGTTGTATGCTAGCCCAGAACCAATAAATATTTTAAGCATTTAATGCATTTATCAACTCTGCTGTATGAAAAGGACAGAAGAACCTATGCAGTGGTGTCAAAGACATCTCATTATTAAGTGAGTCTGAGCAACCTCTTGGGTGCTTCTCCACTTGGAAATTTAGCTTTACATCTTATCCATCAGCTGAGCGAAAAATGAAATAGTTCCCTGCTCTCCAAGGTAACCGTGCACCAGTTTTGCTGGTAGGAATGCAATTCTTTCAGCAGTTAGATGCTGTACATTCTGTCACCCTGTGAAATTTCACAGGTCACTCTCACCAAAAAACTACAGGAAAAATTTTAAGGTTGCAATACCTCATTTAACGACCCAAAATCACCTTTACTTAAATTGGTCCAAACAGACTTAGTCCTTACAAATAATGGCTTATACTTATAAATTGCACCAGTCATTTTATTTTCTTCAAATTTAAGATTTTCAAGAAGGAACAAGGAAGTCAGGCACCTCATGATGAAATTCCATAACACAAAGCTACTAAATTTATGAAACCCACTGAAAAATCCCATTCTGGATTTGTACACTGGAAGTTATTGCATTTAAAAAGAAAAGTCTTATTATTTTCTATATGTATGTAGGAAGATTAACATGTTTACACGATCACAGGCATGCACACACACAGGCGAACACACATGGCACTATTTGGTATTGTGTTAATTAAATCCATTAGTATTACTAAGATGTGAGGCATCATTAGTACAGGTGAGGATCAAAATGTCATAACAGAAGCACTGGATGTTCTTGGGAATGACTGCAGTAAAATTATGATTAGGTTTATAGTCAGGATGAAGGTCATCTGCTGAGACATCAGTGACAGGAACTTTGGCCAGGAAACATGATGTCTTGTTAACTGACAACAAAACACTAGAGAAAAAAAAAATGAAACGTCCTTTGGTATGAGAAAAGCAGGGATTGAATCTGAACCATCCCAGAAAGATCTTGTGAGATGTGTCAGAAAGGAGTTCAACAAGCAGAGCAAATGAAGACTAAGGGAGATTGTCACCCATGTTTACAAACAGGGTGGTAGGTAAATGCTATTGAAGCAAAGGGACAATGCTGAGGCAAGAACATGCATGTATGTATGTAGGAATAGATGTAAGATGGAAATGAGTTGTAATTTTCCTCAGAGGAGCAAGGTGGTTAAACAACCTCCTCATAAGAATGATGGGGGCAAGAAACCAAATATTTCAAGATGAAGCTCATACACAGAAGGGTCAACCACAGTACAACTCAATAAAATTATGCAACACTGACAACTGCTAAAATGAGACTGTTATAATAAAGGTATCGTACATGAGGAAAGAAGCCTTAAAGATCTGTGGGTGAAGTAATGAGACTTTATTATTCTAACATGAGGAATCAGAATAGTTAGGGATGGAAAGGACCTTAAAGATCATCTAGTTCCAACCCCCCTGCCAGGGGCACAGACACCTCACACTAAACCATGCCACCCAAGGTTACGTCCAACCTGGCCTTGAGCACTGCCAGGGATGGAGCATTCACAGCTTCCCTGGGCAACCCATTCCAGTGTCTCACCACCCTTACAGTAAACAATTTCTTCCTCATATCCAATCTAAACTTCCCCTGTTTAAGTTTGAACCCATTACCGCTTGTCCTATCATTACAGTCCCTCATGAAGAGTCCCTTCCCAGCATCACTATAGGCCCCCTTTAGATATTGGAAGGCTGCTATGAGGTCACCATGCAGCCTTCTCTTCTCCAGGGTCAACAGCCCCAACTTCCTCAGCTTATCTTCATACAGGAGATGTTCCAGTCCCCTGATCATCCTCGTGGCTCTCCTCTGGACTTGTTTCAACACGTCCATGTCCTTTTTATGTTGAGGACACCAGAACTGCACCCAATACTCCAAGTGAGGTCTCACGAGAGCAGAGTAGAGGGGCAGAATCACCTCCCTCAACCTGCTTGTAATGGTCCTTTTGATGCAGCCCAGGATACGGTTGGCTTTCTGGGCTGCAAGCGCACACTGCTGACTCATGTGCATTTTTTCATGAACCAACACCCCTCAGTCCTTCTCCTTGGGCTGCTCTGAATGTCTTCTCTGCCCAACCTGTAGCTGTGCCTGGGATTGCTCTGACCCAGGTGCAGGACCTTGCACTTGGCATGGTTAAACTTCATCAGGTTGGCATCAGCCCAACTCACAAGCATGTCAAGAAGGTCTCCTGGAGGTTTAATCTTGAGTTTAGGTTGAAAAAAGATAGATGGGACTTTCTCATCATTATACCTTTTATTGAGCATCCCCTATAATGCCTATTGTCGTCTTTTAGGGGCTGGTTGTTTTATCAATAGCAATATTTTACTTTTCTAGCTTCCAGTCACTCTTTCGTCCAGATGGAACTGGAGAATTAGGAGCTGAAAATCAGCACCTAAGCTGTATAATTTTTTATTATTCTTTTTAAGATCAACCTGAAAGTAGCTTTTCATATTGTATGTATCAGATTTTAAACAAATTCCATTAATTTTAATCCTCTTTTTTCCTAATAGTATATCTAATGACATTTCAATGTTAGCAACTTAATCCGTGACTTTGTATGTCCTAACTTGCTAGACCCCTTCTGTCCTTTTTTCTTCTTTTCTTCTGGATCTAGAACAACTTCCTTGTTACTTGTAGCAACAGTTTGTCACAAGCTATCTAATTAATCACAGGTTCAACATCATTGAACACTTCCACAGCCATTTTTTTGGCCCTGAAGTTCAAGGTTTTGAAAGGTATCTGGGACTGGTGACGGTTCTTCAAGATACTCTTGCTGTCATAGCAACCCACAAAATTCACAGAGGGACAAGAAGTCTCAGCAGAATCCTTATGAGCAGGAGGGAGAGGTAATAGGATGGAAATCTTTCATTCCTGCATGCAGGAAGAGAAGTTGAGCTCACTGGCTGATTTGCATAGCCACCACATGCCCTCTCATGCAATCAGGGAGCTTGGCAAGCCTTCATTATGGCGTAAAGATCCTACAAAGCCCTGCCTCATTCTTCCTCACTGCTGTGTTTTTCTGTCCTTCTTTCTTCTCTGAGGAATCATGCTTTGATTTCTTTAATAGGAATCAAGAAGATGTGCTTATTTAACCTAAGCTTAGCCCAGACTCTGCAATCATTACCGAAGTTTTAAATAAACCTAGGGGAAGGCCTTTGGGGGTTGTGTCCCATCAAGCTTGACCTCTACTTGCACAGCAGGTAGATGAAGATGGCCATCGCCCAACTTTAGCTTTCACAAAATAAAAGCACAGTAGGGGATGATAAGAAGAGGCAAGAGAAAAAGAAAGAGGAAGAGAAAGAAAGAGAAAGAATGAGAATACGGTAAAGCTGATTTACCTCAGAGGAAATGCAAGACCTGTACAGGCTGTTGAGTAGTTTCTACGGACTGCTGTCAGTGGCTTTTAATTTTAACCTGCCACACACTTTTGCTTTGTATGTCCTCAGGCTCTGCAGCTAGGAAGTGTCATTTTGCTGCAAATATTCATCAGATTTTGGTGAAAAGACTATCATACTAATTAACTTTATTGGGTTAAGCTACACAGTAGCTTAAACCTTGGTCACAGGGGACAAAACACCCTGGAAGATGACCTTTATTTACCTGAACAGGGATTAACCTCATAGATGATAAAATTGTTGCTTAATATCTGATCTGAAAAACTATTTATGTGTGCAACTGCTTTTTGCATGCAGTCACTGGGGATTTACAACAACATACTTCAGGTTATCAGCCCATGGTAGATTTATTTATCAGCACAGTAATGACTAGTGAGTGTCTTCACACATCTCCGGAGCTCAGGAACATATCTTCGCCTTCATTGTGATGTGCTCACTACTGACTGAGACTCTTTCCCATTGCCTCTGCTCTATGTCGGGGAATAGAAGGGAATAAAGAGAAACTGGGTGATAAGGAGGGGTGGCTCTGCTTTCCCAATCAAATTGCTGCATTTCTATTAATTTTTATATGATGTATGCATGTTGTTTAAGGCACATGTAGGTAGAATGATGGGGAGTTCCTGGTTAAAGGAAGTTGGAATAAATAATAAATACAACATTATGAAAATAATCCAGGGGAAGAAAGAAGCTTTAGGAGCACATGCAGTAAACTGCTGCCTGCCAGCCTGTTTCAACCCTTCCTCCTGTGGAAGAAAAATAGCAGAGGGACTGTAACTCAAAACCCCTTACATCCTCAGGAAGCCCAGCAACCTGGGTCAGGGTACTCCCATATATGGTGGCAGCTCCCCATCCCTCACAGCCTTGACAGTAGTCTGCAGCTTTCAGCACGGCTTCATTGTGAATATTCTCACCCTCAAACTTGGCATTTCCATCCTCCTTCCCTCTATGGCAGGGAGGCTTTCTTGTTGGATGTGAGATCTCCTCTCTGCTCCCTCTTGGCAGGGATTGGAAAGAACAGCGTGGGATTTGGGCTTCCCAGAGAGAGACCTGCCCTGGTGACATGGGGGGAGCTGGGTCCTGTGGTGCTGCACCCCTGTACACTGGGCAGAGCCCAGCAGTCTCTGGCGCAGCCTCCCAGTTCCTCCAGCATTGTCAAATTGCTGCATGCAAAGTCATCATAATCTCCAGGTAAACTCTGATTTCTTCTTTATCAGGTTTAGCTGGAAAACAAAACAATTAATTAGAAAAGCAAAACACAAGACCTAAACATTATTTATGCCCCTAATTATCTCATTCTAGTGGGTATTTTAGTCGCTGTCTGGTCAGAACATTAATTACGTTCATAAATACAACAAAAGTTAAATAATAAGCACCCAGGGCTACCGAAGCACTGCAGTGATCAAGCTTAATTGAACATATAAATGCTATTAATGGATGCTTTATACAACTCTGTATATTATAAATCAAAAAAGGAACCTATTTCTACCTTCTAAGGTTGCAATGAAAAAGCTTTAATATTATTGAGGATAATTTTTATTAAGTTTAAAACTCCTTTTTTGCAGTAATGAGACTGTTAGGGGGATAATTTAGTCTGGTTTGTCATGAGGCACCTCAGCTTGTTAAATAAGTTAATAAATGACTATGCATTAATCAAAGTGACAAAGCTATGAAGAGCTGAGGATGGGAGACAATTCTGGTGATAGTATTAATTAGTATTTAATTAGAAACTTAGGGGCCATAAATAAAAGAATCACTGGAGAGGTGTTTATGCAAACTGCTTTGAAAGTGTGTTGGAGTTGTATTTGCTTTAGGAAAATACCCTTCCTTTCTTCCAAATTTCCTTCCTTTCTCTTTTAATTTCCTTTCCACACCGTACATAACAGAGTTGCAGTGACATCACATGGATAGAAATGAACTTATGTTGGTTTTAATTTTTTCTGATTGCCTTTGCACTTCAGTTGTGCTTTACACTCTCTGGCTTATACGAAAGATTTTATTTTACTTTTTTTTTTTTTTTTTTTTGATTCCTTATTTCTAGACAAGCAGAAAAAAAGAACAGAAATCAAAGAGAGAAGGGAGAGAATTTCTATTTCTGCATTTTACACAAGATGTTCATCACTTTTCTCTAAGGAAGAATTGATGTCACAATGCTGCTGCTGCAATTCTCTGTATGCAGCAATGTCTTCTGTTCACATGCAGCAATGTCTTCTATTCACAAGCAGGAGCCTTGTTTGTTATCTCACATTACAGAACAGAAGAAGCATTTGTAATTAAGCCCTTTTGTTGTTTCTCTCCACAAGGTGCCCATTTCAAAAAGGACAATTCCTGCTAGCGAAAGAGATAATATATCTCTCCATTGTGCTTTTCAGGCTGTCTTACTGAGGAGCAGACTTTATTATTTGTTTCATTTACACAAGAAGGTTACCCACAGTAAAAGCGCTTTTTCTATTCACCAGTCTATCTTTGTCATGGCTCATTTATGTGTGAACATGACTGACTGAAGCCAACATTACCCACAACTGACAAGTGCCAGACCTACAGTTCAATCAGCCCCTTCTTTAAGATAATGCCAAGGGCCAGCTGTTTGAAGTTGTGGGACAATAAAATGGAAAGAGACAATTAGGGTTAAATTGATCCAATTCCTAGTGTATAAAAAGGATTCTGCCTAATACACACAGCTCTTTTTGCTCTGCAAACACATTAGACCTTAAACAGGGACCTGGACTTCAAGGGAGTGTGTGACTGACATGAAAATGCTGAAGCATTAAGGTGGTTTCTTTAGCTGCTTCCTTCCAAGGCATTTCATCATGTGGTAGTGTAAAACCAAGATAAAATTCACCTGGTACCAAGGTTTTTTGGTTATTTTTAGTGGGATATTTAGACTGAAGAGCCCGGTGATGACACAGAGTTCATTCTTCTTTTCTTTCTGTTTTATATTTGTTCAACAAATCATTTGCATCTATTAATAAAATTAAACCTGAGAAATAAGTAAAACCCAGCTCCTTTCAGTGATTTCAGTGATTCCCAATTCCCATTGCCAATATAAGAAACTGAATTCCTGAATACATTTCTCTACATTAAGTCTCCACCAAGCACAGAAGTTAATACAGATATTTCTTCAAGATTACCATGTGGTTCTGCACAGTAATACATATCAACTTCAGAATTTAATGAGATATTTTACCAAAATTCCAGAAGTAAAGCGCTCAGAAGCAGTCACTGAAAACTCAAAAGAAATTTGGTACTTTCAAGCATTAATACACTGAACTTTAATATATTCCACTTCTTCGATCCCCTAATTAACAAGTACCTGAAGTTGCGTGTGAACATGTATTTATTTTTTCTTGTTATAGATAGGTCTGTGTATTTTAGTAATCAGAAAGGGTTTTCTTACCTCTGCCTCTCATTTCCCATCTACCACTTACTTGTCACTCAACCCACAAAACCGAATTTATTACCTTCCATTACAAACCTGAAAGTAGGAGGCCAAACCTGCTGCGTGGACCATAAGCTGTATGTTGGCTGGTTCTGTGGTAATTTTAGTACTTCTTAAATGTCTTGTGAACACAGTAAAGAGGATTACATGTTCCGTAATAACTTTTGTGGTTACAGGCACTGGTCTGCTTGGGTGTCTTGTAGCCCTGGCTGGTCCTCCATGGGAAGCATGTCCACAGAGATTGAAGATGTGCAAGTGCTCACCATGACTGTCATCTGCTTCAGTTTCCACCTTTTCCTGTCAGTGAACACAGAGTCTGGATTTCTCTGGAGGAGAATAAACAAACAATGGCTAAGAGGAAAAGTGCTGGTCTGCCTAGCTCTCTTTTGAGTCAAGCCTTGGCACCTTTCTACAAATTCCTAGCTAAACCTTGGTTTATCTTCAGTGTAGCCAAATAGAAATTAATACAGTGTAGGCAGCAGAAATGAGATCGAATGAGAATCTGGGTGCACTTTACTCGGCCCCAAATACCCCTGAGGGTGTTGGGCTGCAACAGACAAGAGTTGGTGTGCTTCAGTGGTAGTAGCTCTTTGTAGACATGGTATGGGGTTATGTCAACAGGTAGCACAACTGCATTATCCTGAACAATGTCTGGAGAAACCTATTTCTATCTGTTGATGAAGAAAGGAAACCTCAAAAACTCAGGCCAGCCCTTACAAATTGCACCTAGTCAATAGCGGTGGATGAAAAATAATAATTAGGATAGAAATTATACCTGTGTAAGTAAAAAACTTTAACTCTTGCAGGAGGGGGTTTATGTCATGTTAGCTGTCATGGTTTAAGCCTGCTGTAACTCATGTAGCTGGCTCACTCACTCCCCCCTGTTTATTCCCCCTGTTTCTTCCCCCCAGCTCCCCGGAGGATGGGGAGGAGAATCGAAAAAATGTAACTCCCACAGGTTGAGATAAGAACAGTCCTGTAACAAAGGTATAACACAAACCACTGCTGCTACCACCAATAATAATAATGACAAGGGAAATAACAAGGGAAGAGAATACAACTGCTCACCACCCGATACCAAGCCCAACCCAGCACTGAACCCACTCTTCTGGGTCCCTGCTCCCAGTTTTTTCCATCCTGGGCATGACGTGCCATGGTATGGAATACCTCTTTGGTTAGTTTGTGTCGGTGTCCTGTCTCCACTTCCTCCCGGCTTCCACTCCTCTCCGGCAGAGCATGAGGCTCAGAAAGTCCTTGGTCAGGGTAAACATTTGAGCAGTAACTAAAAACATTGGTGTTATCAGCGCTGTTTCCAGGTCAAAAGTCAAAAACACAGCACTGCACCAGCTACTAAGGAGAAAAAAATGGCTGCTACTGCTGAACCCAGGACAGCAAAGGCCAATACATATGAAAAACACAGGCGCGTTATTTGTCTTGATAGTAAAGCAGATAGAAAAGCTTTTCTATAGAGCAGCATAAGCTTTGAGTATTACACAGATCACACCACATAAACACAATGCAATACTTATAACTTTCATCAAATCACATATCCAAGGACTTGCACAGGATATTATCTTTATAATGCTCTCAGCTGGAGATACTCCAAGATGCAAGGTCTGTACATAAGCACCACACTTTTAGGGGATCTGTATTTCTGAGTAGTAGAACCTCAGACTGCTCTTAAGAAGAGCAATGATTGTCCATGTAACATTTCATTATGTCTTCGCAAATTAGCTGCAAGAATTAGGTGCTTAACAAATCTATGCCTATTTAATTGTTTGTGAAGCATTCATTATCAAACTGTGAGTGCACAGCCTATGTCTGTCCAACAACACATGGAAAAGAAGAAAAATGAAAACAGAGCGTTAAGCTATCTTCAGGTTACTACTCAGGCAGTTTGCAGCAGGCATTATATGATACAGTTGCCTTCAAGAGAAGAGAAGTGGATGTGATGGCACAGCAAGTACCTCCCAGTCCTATGTGCCTATGGATTTATACTACCAGAACAGCTCTAATTACAATAGTAGAAAAAATTTATACAGAGAAATAAATTATACCTTTCCTGAGCTTTATGTACCTGCACTTATGGCCACTCAAAAAATTATAATTACCTTTCTAGTTCCAGAAAGCATTTCGTACACACTGGAATTTGGCAAGCTTCCATGGCTTTAAAATTGTACTGAGGAGCAAACACCTCATGTACAAGGCATGTAATTGCATATGAAAATGGATGTTCTTCCTTTTCATTTGTTAGTGCCTGCTTTGATGTGTTGAAGTTTGATTTTCATGGGCATGGGAGGATGAAAGCAAAATCTGGAATACTCAAAAAAAAGGTAAAGCAAGAACCAAGGTAGTCTCTCAAGTCCTGCACTTACGTTCAGGTAAGTGATGGAACCACATCTGGATACAAAACCAAGCCAAACCTGTTTTTCTGCAGTTGCTCTGAAGTTAAAGCTAAGCAGGGCTCATTAACTTCAACAGGCATAAGATCTGACACAGTGATCTCCAGGCCTTGAGGGAGAAAGTGGAAACATCACTGAGCACAGCCCAGGGCAGCTGTGACATGGGCTGTGTACATCAGGAGGGGCATCCCTCTGCACTGTGATGCTGGGGAAGTTGAAATAATGAAAATGGACTGTTTCAGTTCCTGTCATTAATATTTTTGTGTTTTCCAGGTTTGAATTGGTGTACTCGCATAGCACTCCTCAGCAATAAGCAGAAGGCAAAGTCTGCACACATGGCTCCATGGAAGAGGGGGACACAGACAGCAGGTGTGGATGTGGCAGGACTTTACTACACTTCTGGAGGCTTTGTGTGCCCAGTTACATGCCTTCTTATTCCATAAGTGTACTCCATAAGATATAGACATCCACACATGCCTACAAAAATCAGCCCTTATCTCTCCGTTATTAATTGTATATATAGTCATGGGCTAAAGTGACATAACACCAGTCCCTATTCTGTATGTTTACTGACTTTGCCTGGTCTGATTAACACGTGCTATGAACACACTGAGCAATGTCTGGAGGTTGGAGAAGAGCATAGTGAGAGGCAATGCAGCCAAAGAGTCACAGATCTCAGCTGGCTTTGATAGTTTGCTGATATTAAGTATCTTCCCATTATCATGTTAAAAGGTGTGCTGAGCTTTTTCTCGGAATCATGTAATCATTAGGGTTAGAAGGCACTACTGAAGATCCTCCAGTCCACCCCTCCTGCCAAGGCAGTGCCACCTACCGCAGGTTACGCAGGAACGTGTCCAGGCAGGTTTTGAGTGTCTCCAGAGAAGGAGACTCCTCAAGCCCTCTGGGAAGCCTGTTCCAGTGCTCTGCCACCCTCAATGTAAAGTTCTTCCTCATGTTGAAGTTAAACTTCTCATGTATTAGATTATGGCCATTGCTCCTGGTCCTGTCGCTGAAAACAGTCTGGCACCCTCCTCCTGGCACCCACCTTTGAGGTATTACTATGCATTAATGAGATCTCCTCTCAGTCTTTTCTTCTGTTGACTAAACAGGCCCAGCTCCTGCAATCTCTTTTCAGAGAGATGCTGCAGACCCCTGATCATCTTTGCAGTCTCTGCTGGATCCTGTCAGTATCTCCTTGTCTTTCTTGTACTGAGGAGCCCATAACTGGACACTGCTCCAAATGAGGCTTCACTAGGGTCAGTAGAGGTGGAGGATCACCTCACTCTACCTGCTGGCCACACTCCTCCTGGTGCACTCAGGATATACCCTCCTGGCTGCAAGGGCACACTGCCGGCTCATAGTCAACTTGTCATCCACCAATATTCCAAGGTCTTTCTCAGCTGAACTGCTCTCTTTGTGTATACGTAATTTTCCATAGATTTTTTCAGGGTTTTCTTTTAAAATCCTTTTCTGTGTGTGCTCTTGCATTTGCTCCTGGTCCCTGAGCATGCACAGAGAGAGGAAGGGGAGTCTATATCTACAAGCAGAGATGAATTTCAGGCTCCTGTTCCTTTCTGTACCACTGCATTCTGCAGCACGCAGCCAGGGAAGAAAAAACACAGAGGAAAGCTCTGCAAGTGAGTGGTGACACTCTGGGTGGAAATACCTGATTTGGAATACTTTTGGGTGCTCTTGGGGTATATATTTTGAGGATAAAACAGAGGGATTATGTTAAGCCTGCCTCCAGCAGCTGAGTAGAAGCTCAGGTAGCTGCAGGGATGGAGCAAAGATCTCCACCCAGCAGCCCAGTAATCTCCACTGACCACATGTGCACGGGAAGGGTGCTCTGGCACACTGTGGGCAGCACCATGCACCAAGGGTGAGCCAGGTGCCCGGCCTGACTACAGTCCCTCCCCACACAAACCACTGTGGCGGGGGACTTCGGTATTGTATGTGTTTAAAATCACTGCATTGATGTGTGGTCAACCGCTGTGTCAGGGTATGTCCGTGGTGGAGTCATCAGCAGCCAAACCTGTGCTAGCAGTGCCATAGAAGGTGTAGATGGTTTCTGCTTCTGTTGGCAGGAGAAGCCAGCTTGGAAAGAAGAGATTTCCTGAAGTAGATTCCCAACGGAAGTAATTTACATTTCTGAAAGGCTCATTAGTGAGAAATGAGAGGGCAAAATACCAGTCCTTTGAAGACAAATAAAGCTTTTCTAAACCACATTAAATAGAAATAGGCTTCGGCAACACTGTTTGCACTTTCTAATTTCATGTAAACTTCCAAGGTGTCTTGCTCTGAGCTCCTCTCTTAACAGGTGATCTGGGCCTGGATGCTTTCCTACATTTTGAAGAATAATTTAAGGAAGAGCTAACAACCCCTTATTTTTTTAAATATTATTCTGAACTCAGTTTACTAAGTTTCTTCATCTATAGAATAGAATCAGAGAATAGTTAGGGACGGAAAGGACCTTAAGATCATCTAGTTCCAACCCCCCTGCCAGGGGCACGGACACCACCCACTAAACCATGCCACCCAAGGCTATGTCCAACCTGGCCTTGAACACCGTTAACGATGGAGCATTCACAGCTTCCCTGGGCAACCCATTCCAGTGCCTCACCACCCTTACAGTAAACAATTTCTTCCTCATATCCAATCTAAACTTCCCCTGTTTAAGTTTGAACCCATTACCGCTTGTCCTATCATTACAGTCCCTAATGAAGAGTCCCTTCCCAGCATCCTTATAGGCCCCCTTTAGATATTGGAAGGCTGCTATGAGGTCTCCATGCACTTTCTCCTCTCCAGGCTGAACAGCCCCAACTTTCTCAGCCTATCTTCGTACGGGAGGTTCTCCAGTCCCCTGATCATCCTCGTTGCCATCCTCTGGACTTGTTCCAACAGTTCCATGTCCTTTTTATGTTGAGGACACCAGAACTGCACCCAATACTCCAAGTGAGGTCTCACGAGAGCAGAGTAGAGGGGCAGGATCACCTCCCTTGACCTGTTGGTCATGCTCCTTTTGATGCAGCCCAGGATACGGTTGGCTTTCTGGGCTGCAAGCGCACACTGAAGCCAGCTCATGTGCATTTTTTCATGAACCAACACCCCTAAGTCCTTCTCCTTGGGCTGCTCTGAATGTCTTCTCCGCCCAACCTGTAGCTGTGCCTGAGATTGCTCCGTCCCAGATGTAGGACCTTGCACAGAAATATTACTGTAATAGGAATATTACTTACTTCACCATCTATTAGGGTTGATAAATGGATGACTGTGTGACTATTTATCTATACAGTGCGCAGTCTGATTACATTCAACTTAATTCTGTCCCATTTTTTGGCTGTGAAAACTGACTCATTTTTTTCCACATTACCCAAATGTGGACAGAGAGAGCTTATCCTATAGTAAGTTGAGACTTGTTTCATTCGTTCAGTAAGGCATACCTCAGCTATGTGCTTCTGAAAGGCCTAATACCTGTCTCTGTATGGAAATGTTACATGGAAGTAATAGGGCAGAGGTCAGTAGGAATTCAAAGAAATAATTCCAAAACCCAGTTGGCTTCATGAAGAGTAATCTCCTTCTACATATTTAAGAAGTACTATGAAATTCTGCAACAACACTGCATATTTCTAACATATTCTACATGGTTGTTGGAAAAAACTTGGTGGGAAAGTTATTATTTTCTCTGCAATTCCAAACTCCTTTTCCAAACATATTCATCAGAACAGCACTAAAAAGCAATAGTTTCAATGTTGGCCATGGTATATGAAAACTGATTAATTTCCATAAGAATTTTCTCATAGAAAATGAGAATTTGGCAGTACAAATTTGGAGACTCTGAGTAGATACCAATTCCATTTGATTTTGTGCTGTTTACATCAGTGTAAAACCTGATGTTAGCTACAAGGTTTGCCTGCCTCCTTTCTGTCTTTTTCTTCTTGTAAATGACAGTTCTGCCAAGCAGTGTTGAAAGTGCAGGGTCATTAATGATCGACAGTCCTTTACACATGGAGCAACGCAACGGAGCAGAGTTTTGGTTCAGGTTTAGAGGAGCCGGGCTGGCTGAGGGACACATCTCTAACAGGCAGTTCCTGCTCGGGGACCTTGCATGCCCACACTGAGAGGTACTTACTGTGGTTATAGCTCCTCTTAAGATTGAGCTAAATCCCACCATGTATATATAAAACTAAATACATCATGCAAGGCAGAGAAGGGCAACTGTGATCATGCGCTCTAACCACTTTTACAACAACGGTCTTATGCTAACTGCAGAGAATTGCCATGTCCCTTTCTCTGCCAATGAAGGCAAGAAGCTGGGAACCTATCCCTGAGAGCACCATTGCCACCGTTGTTGTGGCAGCCCTAGGAGCCTCCCTTTGCTCAAACCCCATCTGAGCACCTTTACTAGACACAGGAGACCAGACATACATGGACATTTCCAGGTGGGATCTCTTCATCATTGTACCCTCTGTCATGTGCAAGACATTTCCTGTATCTCTAAAGATATCACCTAGAGCTGCATATGTTTTTCTTTTCACAGACCTGTTATGTTTATAGGTTCTTTATGCTCAGCAGAGGATCTCAGGACTTCTTTTTGTTGCCAGCCAACAACTTTATAGTAAAATGTTTGCTCGCCGGTGAGTGAGTAACCCTGTGCGTGCGGCAGCAAATCACACACCACATCTGTTGGTTCTATCCACAATTTCATCCGGTCCTTGCCCTGAGATCCTCCCATCCTCTTCAATGCCAGCAACTCTTCCTACAGCTCCAGTAGCCACCACCCAGTCCATTGTAATTTCTTATTCCTCATCTGGACAAAGAATGTCTTTACAAAAATAGCAAGGGGAAGCCTAGAAGTCTGACTACATTTTTACACTCCTATTCATTCCGATTTGCAGCCTTTCCACCAGCACACAGCTCCCCTATTTCCTCCTCCTCCTCTGCCACATCACCATACATTCCATTCCTCCCCACGTCCCCCACCCAAGCATACTTTTGTCACCAAAGTGATGGCTCTTACCACAGCCTGGAATTTGTGTTTTTACTGTGTAGTCAAAGTGTTTATGTGAGATAAGCAATATCACATAAATCATTTTATATATAACCAGATCTAAGGGGGGGGGGGGGGGGATGATGGGAATCTTCCTCCTATTCAACAGAAAGAAAAATCAAAAAAATCTGTACCCGGCCTCTCTGCCTCTTCAGATTTATATTTCAAATGTGTATTTTAGGTACAACAGCTGAAGGATGTCTGCCACTGAAGACATTGAGACACATTCAGCTGGAAAGTCAAGTTCATCAAAAGTATGAGCCCAATAGGAATAAAGTAGCTCTGGAAAAGGTGATGCTAGGATCTCACCAAAGCTGGCATTTCTCTTCCATCCCAGGTCAGTGGATAATCCTGCCTGTTCACAGCAGAGTGGTAAGAGGGGAGGATGGAGCTCCTTGCAATGGTAAAGCAAAGGTGAAGTCAAGGAAGATCAATATCTGGAAACTTCTACAGATGCCATAAAATGAGTCCAGGATCAGCTCTCCTGGGGCCGCCTTCTGCACATAGCATTTTCTTGATGGTATCATTGTATCCTTCAAAGAGCAGTCTGTGAAGGACAAGGTAGAGTCCTGCAGCACTTGGGAGGACAGGGCAGTGTCAGCAAGGAAACACAGGAAAGTCCTACCTGCACCATCTGCACTATCTTGATTCAGCCCTGCTTTCAGTACCCAGGCTTTCACTACCTGCCAGAAAACCCTAGTCGTGCCTCTCTGCATGCTCCCTCAGGCCAGGAGCTACATCAGGGTTTGCATTAGCTGCATCCCCACAACAGTCGCTGTACCTGAGGCAGGGTGCCCGAACTGTGGGCATTTGCCCTTTTTGCACTTGCAAGAAGGGGCTTCATGTCAACATCACACCATGACACCTTGGGCAACATGGCATACCGGCATCAAATCAAACAGAGGTTACAGAAGCTCACATTGTTGGTCTATGAGGCCTTTGCAGACATGGACTGATGTTCAGCCTGACAGCCTCAGATGCACAGACATTCCCTGATGCCTTCTGGGACCCACGGCCACCCCTTCAGTATCACTGCACTCACACCTTCGTCATTCATGAAAGTCAGTCTGAAAAGAGTTGTTGCTCTTTTAGCACTATATCCTCCCAGACAGGCACTACCCTACTAGCTGTACCTCGGCTTGCTGAGACTCAGGGCTTCCCTCCAGGATCTGTTTTTCCCTCCCAGATGATGGTGGTGGATGCATGCTCTCTGTCTCTTTGTTGAACAAGCCAGCAAAGTGGGCTCCAGCAAGAAGCTCATCTGCCTGGGGACCCACGAGCTGCATGCTTGCTGTTGTGAGGTAGACAGGCATACAGGATGGGGGTTTGGTGCTGTTAGATACAGCTGTATGACTGCATACAGCAGCGCACACCTCCTGCCATGTATCCTGAGGTGCCAAATGAGGCCTTCATTAGTTTACAAGAGATTAGTGCTGCAAAACATGTCAGCATCAGTGCTCTCCACAGCAGTTTCGTTGCTTCTTTCTTCCTTTGATGTGTCTCGAAGCCTAACATGAAAAAAATCAAAGAGCAAATTGTCATACACTGCAAGAGCAGGAAGGCTTTTGAGTTGTCTAGTCTGCTCATCTGAATAACATAGACTGTTCTGTTTCCTCCACATGCTGTTTCAAGTCTGGAGCCTGGGCCAATACAGCCAAGCACAGGGTGCCTGGTACCTAGAACAGTGGGTTCCTGCTGTCTGCTCTCTCCTATGGCCAGGGGACAACCAGCTGAGCAGCTCCTAGTGGGAAGGCCACGCACTCCAGCTTCTATTGCTAATCAAGTCATCCCTCCGTACCTGAATCCCCATCTCTTGTGATCAGCATGGACGTGACCTTGTGAAACAGCCTGATATTCTCAGGCAGTGGATGAGCTTCTCTGAGTCCCATGGCAGCCCCAGCCATTTCTGAGCCATACATCTGTCATCTTGGAGCAAGTCTTTGTATACACGGCAAGTGGTCATGATGCTGTAATTTCCTCTCTGGTCCCTTGTAGTTATTGTTGTGCATGTCCTGTTTTTCATAATTGTGGGACAGCTGGGTCACTGGGACCCCCAGTAATCAACACCAGAGCAGAATATAACAGGTCAGACAAAAGGAATCCAGTAATGAGATTTGTGCATTCAAGGTTTAATTGTTCAGCATTCTTTGTCTCGTGCTCGTATTATTTTCTTCTGCTATACAATAGTTATCTTCATAGAAAAGATTAGATTTCCATCATTCAAAAATTACTTAATCTATAATTTACCACTAAAATATATATATTATCTCCATGTCCACATGTACACAGACCCAACAAAAGACTTGACAAAAAGGGCATGAAGTGCACTGTGTTTTCCATTACATGTGCCACTGAAAATACCACAGGAAAACATATTCCTATGGTACTATGACTTAAATGAAACTTAATGGCATAGAAAAGAAAAATTAAAAGAAACCACTCGCTGAGCAATACTAAAACACAAAATGTAAGGGATTGATGGTGGCTAAAAAGAAAAAAAACCCTGGAAGTTAGAACTGAAAGAAAATTTTAGGCAAAAACTTTATATTGTTGATAAGTTTTTAGCATGAACATCTGAAAAAAAAGTACTATAAAAAGAAAAGCTTTTGTGTACCAAATCCAACTACAGACCCTGTTGTTAACATAATTGCGGAGTAATTGTATACAAAATAAAATAGACAAGACACCCTTGTACCCCATAAGCTCCATTATCCAAAGTATCTGCCCTGCTTAAAATTACAATGCTTGGAGGAAAAAAATGCTGCAGAAGGAAAGAGGAAAAATGAATTTTTTCTTGGTATTTTTCTCCCGTGTGTGTGTTTCTCATTTGAATGATGGTGTATTGTAGTTTGTAGTAAAGGGTTTTGTGCCTGGAATAATGAATTTTCTCATAGCATAAAATACCTATGCTCATCTTCAGCATTGTCATGGGTTCAGCAGCAGCAGTCATTTTTCTGCTTCTTGGTAGCTGGTGTAGCACTTGTGTTTTTGATTTTGGGTCTGGGAACAGTGCTGATAACACCAGTGTTTCGGTTACTGCTTAGTGATGTTTTGGTCTGGCCAAGGACTTTCTGAGCTTCATGCTCTGCCAGGGAGGAGGGGAGCCGGGAGGAAGCAGTGACAGGACACCTGACCCAAACTGACCAAAGAGGTTATTCCATACCACAGCACGTCATGCCCAAGATGGAGGATGGAGAGGAGAGACCCGGAAGGGTGGGGGTGCACTGCGTGGTCGGGCTTGGTATCAGGTGGTGAGAAATTGTATTCTTTCCTTGTATTTGCCTTGTCATTATTATTATTGGTGGTAGCAGTAGTGATTTGTGTTATACTTTAGTTACTAAACTGTTCTTATCTCAACCTGTGGGAGTTGCATTCTTTTCGATTCTCCTTCCCATTCCTCCGGGAGTGGGGGGCAAGAAAGAGGGGGGAGTGAGTGAGCAAAACTGCGTGAGTTATAGAGGCTTAAACCACGACAGTTCTTTTTGGCGCCCAACGTGGGGCTCGAAGGGTTGAGATAACGACAGGATTAATAGCCACTCGTCACAATGCTGATTTATTGGCTCTCAAAGTTGTTGCTTTTGGTTCTCTTGCATTCATGGTTTCAGCCTGTTGTACCTTACTTACAGCCGGTATTTGTTACCTTAGCATTTTTCAGATATGGGTTTTGGTTTAAGGTTCTTGTTTCATTGTACTTTATTGGAATGGCTTGTGATACGGGCGGGCTCCAGAAGCCGTGGGGGGCGAATGTGTACCTGGCAGTTCGGCTGCTCTTCACCGTCCTGGCGAGGCTGTGGAGAGCCAAGGGGGGGCTGCCTCGGGAGCTGCCGGCTGCCGAAACGGCCCGGGGGAGCAGACCTGGGGAGCAGGAGCCGAGCCCCCCCACCGAGCCCAGCCCGACGGCTGCCGAGCAGAGGAAGGAGGTAGCAAAAGGGGTGAGCCCCCCGACTGAGCCCAGCCCGGCAGCTGCCGAGCCGCGGGAGGAGATGATGGAGGAGCCGAGCCCTGCAGCCGAGCCCAGCCCCGCGGCGGCCGAGAGCATTCCCCAGCAGCCACCCGCAGAGCCCCGTGAACCCGAGCCGCAAGAGAATGCAGGAGACCCCGCAGCACTTCCCAGCAAGGCAGAGGAGGATGATCTGGACTCAGACAAAGAGCAGCTGGTGGTGAGAGAGCCGGCAAGCACAGCAGCTACACCAGCCCCAGTGACAAGCACAGCAGCATCATTTGAGAGCTCTGAAGGGTTTGAATGGCCTTTGGGTACCCTTGAGACCTGCCGGCTGATTGTGATGGGGATCAGCATGTTGGCATGCATACACAGTGTGTTTTACCCACAACCATTTTGTCTGGTCCCCAGAGTTAAGCAGAGTGGGGTGTGGGCCTTGTGTGGGGTTAGTCGGCAGCCTAGGATGACTAAGAGATTTTCCCCAAGCCTGGACAGCTGTGATTGGCAGGGTGTGTGGGACAGTATGGGCAAGTATCTAGTCCACTGGGCCCCTCCAGTGCTTTGGAAGCATTGGAGATGGAAGGCAGCTGTATGGAGTCCCCAGTGAAAAGCTGCAGAAACTGCTGGAGGGGCGGATGAATTATTTTGAGCCTGATGGGCCCATGACACTTCAGGCCATCAGGGCAGAGATGCAACATACAGATGGACTTATGATCGAGGGGTGGACTTAACAATGGACACTGTGGCCCAGGTTATTCATGAGTGTGAACACTGCACACAGCCTCTCCTGCTCTGAAAGGCTGTTACAAGAGATGGAGCCTGATATCATGGACTGAATGGACTCAGCAGCTTTGTAGGGATTGGTTTATGCACTAAGGGATGATCTTTCTCCCTCTGTATGTGTGTGTTGATGTGTATATATACATGTGATGGTATATTGAAAATGTGGGATCTGAGCATGACGTGAATGGTATGGAATAAGGGGTGGATAATGTCATGGGTTCAGCAGCAGCAGTCATTTTTCTGCTTCTTGGTAGCTGGTGTAGCACTTGTGTTTTTGATTTTGGGTCTGGGAACAGTACTGATAACACCAGTGTTTCGGTTACTGCTTAGTGATGTTTTGGTCTGGCCAAGGACTTTCTGAGCTTCATGCTCTGCCAGGGAGGAGGGGAGCCGGGAGGAAGCAGAGACAGGACACCTGACCCAAACTGACCAAAGAGGTTATTCCATCCCACAGCACGTCATGCCCGAGATGGAGGATGGAGAGGAGAGACCCGGAAGGGTGGGGGGTGCACTGCGTGGTCGGGCTTGGTTTTAGGTGGTGAGAAATTGTATTCTTTCCTTGTATTTGCCTTGTCATTATTATTATTGGTGGTAGCAGTAGTGATTTGTGTTATACTTTAGTTACTAAACTGTTCTGATCTCAACCTGTGGGAGTTGCATTCTTTTCGATTCTCCTTCCTATCCCTCCGGGAGTGGGGGGCAAGAAAGAGGGGGGAGTGAGTGAGCAAAACTGCGTGAGTTATAGAGGCTTAAACCACGACAAGCATCCACGGAGAAAAAGTTGTTAAACGCTGTAGTGACACACAGCAGCAGGAAAGATATTTGTATTACTAATTTCAATTGATGCCAAAGGCCCTGCTGGCATCATCTGTGACACTGCTGTAGAGCTACTGAGGTTTTTGCTGTCAGTGTTGATAACTTTTACTGAATTCAAAAGTAAATACTACGAACAAATTCCGGATTAAAATATGCCAGGAAAATCTCTCTCTTTTAGAAAAAGAAAGCTGATATTTAAGCCTTAGACAAGCTGTTTTCTTCCTAAGATCTTTGCATACAGTACACAAACAGTTTACCACAGGCTAAGCTGAGAGAGAACAAACAGGGTGCTGTTGACTGCTCTTGGTAGCCACCCATGGGGATGCTTTTGCTCCAGGGCAGATGTACAAGAGTGTCTCTCTCCCCACTCATGGAAAAAGTTGCTCCACATACACCATGGGCAAGAGCATACTCCTAGTCTGTAATCAAGAAACAGCTGATGTGGTCTAGCTGCATGCCCAAAATTACTTCACAAGATCTTTGCACTGGAACCATATTCCAGGGAGGGATTTACCCTGGTGCCACAGGGGATTTAATTTTTCTGTTTTTTTTCCCCTCTCTACTGCCCCTTCCCCCTGCCCTCTCCCTCATCCGTGTACTGGTGTTTCCAGTATAAGACTGTATATTCTTTCTAATTCCCCAGCTTCAGACATGCATGGAAAGTGAGGACAGTACTGGTGACATACAAGGCCCATACAGTTGCTGGGGAAGAAGAGATAGAAAATGAAGATACTGACACTTCTTCCTGGCTGAAGGTGTGTGCTACCAGACTTTCCCCTCACATGAACCATAATGAAATGACACCTCTCAAAACAAGGTGTGCTTGCATCAACCCATGTGCCTTCACAATCTATCCACAGAGTTATGTTAATAGTATTGTGCCTATAGGTTTCTAATAATACAGAGTATAGATTTCAAAAAGCAGAGATTAAGACAAATCACTCTGAGCAGTCACATCCTTCCCTGACATTACAGGGCTGTTCCTCACATTTTGGAGTTGAAAAGCACCAAATAATGGTCTTTGCACACGTTCTTGGCATATTGTTCTACTTTTACAGGCAGGAAATATTTTTCTAATCTTCATCAAAATTTGCTCGAGCTGCTGTTCCCACTCCTATAAAACAAATCTTTGGAAACAAGTACTCTGCAACAATTGCTTTACAGATTTCCCCCTCCAACCTGCAGGCCTGGATTGTGCGAAAGATCCTGCCTTAGAATTGTGCCAGAACGGCAGGGACATTACTGTTGTGATCAGTTCTGAGACTGGCTGCTCATGCAGATGTAAATGAGCACAGCAATTTGATAGTAGTTTGACTTGGGTATAGCTAGTAGGATGTTACAGGAACATGAAGCTGAGCACAGGCAGAAAGCCTAACTGAGTGCATGGGTAAATGGTGAAGATCACAGCTAATGTGGTTAAGAGTTGCTGTTATTTGCAGTCACTCCACTTGTTTCATTCTAATTTAAATTGGTCAAAGGCAACACAGATATGTTCAAAGCTAGAGAGGTACTGAAGGAATACCTTTAGGAAGGAGGGGATCCTGTTCCAAATCTGACAGTGATACTTTTCTAGAGCAAAAAAGGATAGGGCTGAGAAAAATGGAGAAAAATTTTCTGTACAACTTTTGCCTTTTAGAAAGCAATATTTGTCTATTCTTTATACACCTCGTTTTGATGTCGATTTGATTTTTTAAAATGCTTTTGAATATGAAAGTAGACTTTTGGAGGGTTGATATTAAGGATTCCCTGCCTAGTCTCACATTTCAATGGTTGTTAACCTCGAGAGAATGACCTTCAAAGTTTCATTAATGGCTGTTCTCCAGCAAACTAGAATGAAAATGCAGGTAAAATTTTGCTTAGCATTGAACTCTGCCAGTGTCTCTCCATGTTGAACATACAAAGAAAGGATAGACCGTGCCCTCATTATTCTCCATAAGAAACTGGAATAACTGCAAAACTCTTTTTTTTCTTTACCTTTTCTTTCCTCAAGCTTACCATTATTCATCTCTTCCAGAGAGGACCCTGATGCAGAGAGGTTGCAAAAAACCAATTTTGGTTACAAAACAAACTTTGGGCATAGAGGGATGAGATATTTTTCTGCACCTTTCTAGAGAACTCATAGGTCCTTTCTGGTTTTCTGTGGCTTTCTCAAAGAATGCTGTTGTAGTTCTGTTCAGTCCTAGACTGAGCTGCTCCAAGCAAGAGCAACTGCGAGAGCTGCTCAGGATAGCGTATCTTCAGAGAGGACATGTTGTCTTCAGTTTCAGTGACAGAGCAGCTGAGAGCTCTCCAGAACTGACCGTGGGAGCTCTGGCCCAAATTCCTGGGACAGCAATAATCTTAGAGCCCTATGATTATAGGCAGAAGTATAGGTTTTTCTAAACTCTCAGGCTGTTCCGCTCAGACCACTTTCTCCTTCCATAATAATCTGAACTCTCTTCCCACAGTTATACTTCCTCAAACAAGGTAATACTGGCCAAAACTGTTTCACTACCAAACCCCAAAGGTGGAGGTCAAGGCCACTCTATAACACCAAATCAAAATGCAATTTACAGACATAGCTTCTTCATCATGCCACTTGGCAGCCAGTTCTTCATTTTGACATGCCTCTTACAGGCATGGAGGTAAAAGATTACACCATGGCCGCATGGCACTGCAGCCCATAACAACACGTGTTCAGATAACAGCCATGCTCTCTCGCAGCTGTAAAAAGTTGGAGGTTTGAAGGGGAAGGCAAAATCACCCAGCCTTTTCCATTCAACTTTGATGTTGTAGTAAAACAAAACCTGGTCCATATTTCTGAAGTGTGTTAAATAAAACCTAACAGCTCTACAGCAGCAGTACTTTGGAACTCTATAACACTAAAATAAAGTGCAGATCCATCACAACATCCCAAAAGTTTGAGGGTTTGCCCAAAGGTAACCTGGATACTCCAAAACTCTTAAAATTTCATATCACCAAAACCTGAGAAAAACAAAACTTCAACAACCTGCCCCTTGTATTTTTCCAATAAAAATAAAAGTGCGTATCAGTGCTGAGTGCCAGAAGATTGTGCAGTCTGAATATCTGAAAGGAAAGCCTTTTGTACAGACTTGAACTTTGGAGCTTTTTGGAAGCGGTAATTCAGCAAGGTAGTCAATAAGACTTGTATACCCATTTACTGCATCCTTTAAATCAATTTCTTTCTGACTTCTTGTACATTTTGAACCTGCTGAAGCCCCAAGACATTTTTCTCCTGTGGTACCTTTAGAATAAACCACTTAATAATCAGAAAATATTGTGTATTTTCTTTCAGAACCATGACTTGTGACTGGTATTTTAAGCATTATTAAAGCTAAGGAGCTGAATGTTGGAAATAAAGCAGCAAAGCAGATCTTTCACGAGTTCTTTCCTTTCTCTCCACACTGTTGTTTCTGGCTTACTTTCAAACAAATGACTGATTCAATTTCTTGTTACTGTTCTTTCTTCTACTGTCAGGTCTTAATTGCAAGCCAGCAATGCACTGGCTATGTGGACAAAATTAAAAATGCAATCAATATCACTATAAGCATGTGCAAATTTTTACTGCAATTTACTTACCTGTGTTTGTCTTTACATGGCTTGGCAAAACATCATACCATGGTTTAGTTTTTCTTGTTTAAATATAAATCTGCTCTTATTCCCCAGTGCCCTTCAGTAACTTTCCTAATGTTTTGCCTTGCATCAAGTAGGAAATTTGCTACAACAAATATGAGCTTTAGCCCTTCTCCTCTAGATCATAACATGGGAAGCAAAGTTCCAAAAGGTGTTGGTCATGAGATATTTTCATCTCAATTGCTCTGGGGTTTTTATTCATATGATTTCTCTGATGCGCATCTTATGGGAAGAAAGAGTTATCATTCTCCTCCATTTGAATATGTGGTACCACACGGAATCAAACCATCAAATGTATGCAAAATTGTAACATCCCCAGGTTGATATAAACCACCTGCAAGAATTGATTCAGATTACAACATTTTAATTCAAGGCTAATCTACACACAAAAGTCTCAACACATACTTAAGATGAAGTGGGGGGGTAGGCTAGAGTCTGAGTATTCACAGCGCATCAGCCGCGGCTGGGGTCACTGCATGCTGCAGGCTCTGGGCGGGTGCTGTGCTGCAGTACCCAACACTACAGCTGGTTCTCCAACCACAGTCAGCTCCAGAGGAGCCAATGTGGAAAACAAAAATGACTCAGCAGGCAACTCACTGTCAATGTGTAGCCTCTGGGTGAAGCTTGTGTAGTCTGGCAGCTACTTCGTCACTGTGAATGATGCTTACTATCCACTGCAGGCTGCTGGACTTGAATTGCTTTTGGTAGCACACAGTAAATCCAAGTTACATAGACCCACAGGTTTTCTGAACAGCTGCTGCTGCTCTTCACTAAGCTGGGCCAGATTCTCCCATTGAACAATGCGTCTAATTTGGTCCCTCATATTACATCTACCTACAGATTTCAGTTTTTTCATTTTTTGGAATTATTCACTGAATAATGCATGGGAACATCTTGCAGACTGTATACATACTTGTTAATGCTGTGCCACAGCTATTGCTTGCTTACTAGCTGGAATGTGTGATTGGTCACCAAACCCGAACAGTATTTTTTCTCCCCAGACCAAGAATCATTTAAAATTGCATGTTTTAAAAATGAGAACAACCAGTCATGTGCACTTTTTCACCAATATCTGTAAAACTTCCAATTCCTTTGCACATTCCTAAGAGAATGGGTTTTGTGTGGTCACGTGTGCTGTCAAAAAAAAAGTTAAACAAAACCGCAGTTGTGAATGAATAAAGCCAGCTCTTGGCCTAGAGGGCAAAATACTTACCTAGGAAATGGGAGATCTGTGTTCAGCTTTCTTCTCAACCGGAAGGCACGCAGTCAAAGCCCCTGCAGCTCCTTCGGGTTCATTCTTCCCCAGCTGAGTGCTCTATAAGGACACCCCTCTCACTTTCACCAGCAATAAACATGAGTTTTGTGAAATGGGGGACTAGGGAGTTGCAGAGTAAAAACCTCAGGAAGATCTGATTTTGTAACCTCATAACCTGGATGGGGGGAGAAAGTAGCCCGGACCCAAGGCCCTTTCCTGGGGAAACCCTCTGAACCACAGCAAGGGAGATCGCAGAGGTAGCACTGGCACTGTGAAAACAATTTCCAAGCAGCAATGCCTGCACACCCAGCACCAAGGTCGTCACTACCCTCTGGGTCCTGAGGGGATGGAATCTGAGTCAAGCACCAGGGAGGAGCAGGAATGAAAAAGAACATCTGGCTTCATATCTCCTGTTGGCTGGCTCAGGACTGCTGCCTAGCCAGTTTAGGGAATTTGGGAGTGACCTTTGGAGCTGTGTTACCCTTCCCATTAGTTGCATAGATCCTGTTATGACCTCTGAAGCATTGGACACTTGGATTTATGGGCAGTCCAGGTTACACACTGGAAGTCTTGTGTAGGTACACTGAACCTGGGCCCTTCTTTCTATTTTCAGCTATTTCTTTTCCACTAACTCTGGAAATTATTCTCACCAGCACAGTGGGGGTGGAGTACATTACAAGGCTTCTGGCAGACATGTCACTTTCTTCCAGCTCTCTGTTTGCCATGGCCTCGAGTGCACTGAAAACACAGGGACAGGGCAGGAGACAGAGGAAGACCTCTAAGTCCAGACTCAAGGAAAAGCATGAGATGGTCCTTCATGTCTCAATGAAAGAGTAAGGTTAACTTTTTAAAGATATCTATTCGAAAAGTGAGCTGCCATAAAAATGAAAGTGCCAGAGGTGAAGACCAGGCAGAAGCTGTGAAGGAAAGAAGTTTTATGGGGAGGAAGGATTAAAAACAATATTTGATGGGTACAGTTTTAGTATAAAAGCAACAAACTACTGAAACGGGTCAAAAAACAAGCTCTGTGCAAGTCCTTGCATTTCTAATAAATGTTATTGATTTTGTAGGTGCCAAGGGTTTATCATCAAAAAGTTATGGTGGTTTGTGCACTACATCCTGAGCTTTGTTACTCAAAACATCCAACTGTAAGAGACAGTAACAGAGAAAGAGAGCACTTGTATTTTTCACCTAGTGCTTGGCCCATTTGAACTCTAGGGTACAACATGGTGCAAGATTTTTGTGTCTTGAATAACTGAACTCATACACGTTTGCCATTGCCTGCCTTCACCTGCAGTGTTAATTGAACAAGAAATATTGAACGTGAGGACAACACTGTGCAATAGAAGATGCTGTCCGAGGAATGGATCTACACAGTGAACAGCCCTTGTACCAAATCTGCATCCCCAGAGATGTCTCAGTGTGTCTCCCTCTGTCATTGGATGGGTTTATTTTCACAGTCACATCTGCTTTGTGGCAGTTAGTCCTTCTTTCTAACTCTCTGTCTTACTCCATCCTTTTTTCATGCTTCCTCTTGGTTTACATCCTTCCTTCTGCACTTCCTGTTTCTCTTTTATTGTCCTTTTTAAAAAAAGGAAGTCTCATGAAAGGAAAGGCTCAATTTGTCTCATTTCCTCCTCAAAGATGATGGGATGAGTCACTCTCGGACTGTGTTACCCTCCCAGGACTCAATCCTCCTTTATCTCCCAAGAGCCTGGAGACAAACTGGGTTTCCTCGCTTACTGAGGAATGACTCCGTTAATGACTTAACATCATCATTCAGGTGCTATGAGGGTTAACAGATATTGGTACAGACCTTAAAAGCGTTGTGTGACATAAGCACAGTAATAACTGATCCCCTTCTCCATAAGTGCCACTGAGCGAGGAGCCAGGGGAGGCAGTAGCTGCCCCAGGGACACAAGCACGGCTGAGGACCTAGCCTAGGCAAGTGTCCCAGTACAACCCAGGAACCAAGGGCAAAAGAAGCATCCCCAGACACTCTTAATCCTACCACGGGAGCAGGAGAAGAAATCCCTTCCCCAGGGGCTGGGAACACTGGGACAATCACAACTTCTGCTGTGATGTTACAAGCCACAGTGATGTTACAATGCATTTCAAGCTCTTTTTGACAACACACAGCCTAGATTCCCTTTAGGTAGAGGAATCCCATCCAGCAACCTCTCACTCTCCCCACTGTATCAGCTTGAGCACATTCCTCCTGCTTTGCTGACAGTGAAATATCTTGTGCGTCAGCACGAAGATGCAAGTGTCCATCAAGGCAATTAGGTGGCCTAGATTCTCTCCTGCTCAGTCAGGGATGTCAGTGCTGAGGAGCTGCTTGAGCAGCACAGTTTCCTGCCATGTCTACTTTGCTTCACATCATCTAAGAAAGTTCTTGAACACAGCCCCTGTAAACAGAGGTGCAGAAGGTTTTAAATTGCCTCCTGTGTTTGATGGCACAACAGAAGTGCACACTAATGTTCTCAAGTTCAGGCCTCTCAAGGCTTGCATTTGAAGACAGCTACTTGTATGGGCCTATTTTTCATCTGTAGCACAAAACCCACCAACTATTGAGAAGCACAGCCAACAGAAATATGCACTGAAATGAACAAAACCTGGAAAGCAAAGCAGCAGGCTCCTGTCTAGTAACTGAACACAACACTGTTGAATGGCAGACTTGGTTGGGATGAGCTACAGTGGGTCATTTGCTCAGAATTACCAGGGCTGGGAGCATTGCTGAGGTAATGTTCATCACCTCCAGGGAGAAGCATCACATGCATGCCTCCCCTGCACTGAGGCAGACAAAGAGGAGATTGCTGTGGTGGACCTTAAGGACAATGGTGTAAAAGGGTGTTCCAGTACTGTCCATACCAGGCCAATGACTAAGGCTACCTCCTCACACTTTGTGACCCTACCAAATGAGGCTTGGCGCTTGAGGATGTCACCAGTTCGTAGCTGACTAAAGCATCTTCCCTTTCTGAGGATCAGCAAAGTCAGATGCAACATCAAGTTCACTTTCCAGCCCTGGACACAAAGCAGGCCTTGCCCACAAGCTCTGTGCATAATGGGTGAATTTGGTTTGTTTGTGACACTGAGAACACATTTTTTATTATGAGTCAACTTAAAGTAGGTTACCTGCTTTTTGGAGAGGGAGAACCCACAGTGGATGAAAATGACCCCCAAAACAACATATTTCATTTTATTCTTTGGATGGGGGGAGGAGAACTATGTATTTTTCTCAAAATTAGAAAAAAAAAAGGCAGAGGGTAAGTTGTGAAAGCTTAGGGTGCCTGTCGCAACATGAAGCAAACAAAGGTGCCTTACAAATAATTTTACTTCCTGATTTTAACGCAGTTCCTATTTCAACATGAGAAGAAAATTATTCTTTCTATGATTCATTCTCATATGCAATTCAAAAGGTTTAAAAATGTGCCTGAATTTGGGAAGTTTCTTATGTTGCCACATAGTTTTATAGCTCAGGTATGATGTTCAGTAAAAAAGCCCAGCTCCCTCAAAAAACTTCTGGCCATGGGCAAGGAGAGAAATCCCAGGGTGCTAGGTGGCCTCACAGAGCATGGGTTGCAACCTAGCAATAACATAATAGAGTGTGCAGTTCTGGATGGGAGTAAGGAGGTGGAAAGTGAAGGAGAGAGAATGGGGAAGTCTGATGAAACACAGGATGTGCAAGAGGCACTAGCAGAGTGAATCACTGTGATTTTCTGGTAATCATGGGGTTACAAGAGGGTCCAAGGGGCAACGCCCACATGCAAACTTCAAACTCCAAAAACCTTTAGGTAGGAGAAGGGTGGTGGGACTTAGATTGCATATTTGGGATTGAGTTGTTATGCCTAAGCAGCATGGCCATTTGAAGAATTCATGCCCTCTTTTCCTGCCTTGCTGTCTCAAGCACCCTTTTTTCTCCCCTTTTAAAGGGAGATGCTCAACCATATGTGTTTTGATATCTACTAAAAAGATAGGCTAAAAAATAATAAATCTAAACCTGTTATAGCAAATGACAATAATGAACACACCACATTACTGCAATCCTTATAATAGCATGCACACAAGCAAGGAATGAGTTCATGATGCTTGCCTCAGCCCTGGATATGAGCTAAGAGCAGCAGGGGGTTCACAGGCCTAGCCAAAACAACCAAAACGCCTGCGACAGGCCTGAGGCTGGCTGATGAATGTGCACCATGGCTGTCTAGACCATAAATGACACAGTAAGCACAAGAATTGAATCACTGGGGTGTTAGAAATGTGAGTACTCAAACAAAATTTCATCAGGAAGTTGAATAACTGCGTCAATCTAGAGAAAGAGTGTTTCTATCATCCAGTCCCTCAAAAGCTGCTTTAGCAACACAACACAGTGGGAAAAAGCCTCTTGCTGACTAGGCAAGAAGTACCTTCTGAGCCTGGGGTAAGGGTCTGCCCTCGTGTCGGACCTCGAGAAAATTACAGGGCAAAACCAGAGGACTAATAGGAACACAGTAATGCCAAAAGGTGCTGCTAGTCAGGCTGGGCAGTTGCAGTTCAGGCTGGGGGAGACTCTGTTCCTGCTAGCAGGAACAGAGTAGGTGGCTGAAACATGTCCATTCCCATCCCTGGGCCTGCAGCAGTATGAGCTGTTCCTCCAAAACACATTCCTGAATTCTGCCCTACCTCCTTGACCAAAGTTAAAGCTGGTTTCTCAAAATCTTATTTACATCACTCCTGTTAAGAGATTCTGTGCATGTCATCATGATACAGATCTATGGCCTTAAGTGAAGAACAGCTGTGTAATATTTGATTTTGCAGAAGAAGTATAAATTTTAGGTAATAAGAACCATTTTTTTATCTGAGGTGTTGACAATATATTAGAACAGTAAATAAGAAAACAGCCTGCAAACTAAAGACTAGAGTAAAACGTGCCAAAAGCAGGTTCTCAAAAACTTGCCATGTTAGCAAATTATCTTTATTTTGAAGCAGCAAGGGGGAAGCTACATCATCCCTCTGCCATTGCAGACAGAGAGTTCCTGTTTAGGACTGGTGAATAAGCATGTGCAGTCAACCTCCTTGCAATTGCCTGCAGGTTATGAGCTTGGAAGATGGTGGAAAATTTCAGATTGAGCCTGATCATTCACTTGCATCTGGACTTTAACGTAACAGCCTAAAAGAAGTGTTGCTCTAAATTTTAAATCACACTGAACTTGATGAAGGGCTTGACATCATCTACAGGAAAAGGTCAGAAAACCTGTAAATGTGTATTTCAATGAGATTAAACCAGTGCTTTCAATCCTGCTTTTACATTTCCATCTATGTATTCCCTTAGTCTCTGCAGAACCCTTCTAGTGCTTTTCTGTCCTAGGGAATCTTTAGCGTACATGCACTGAAAGTCTATGTATATGGCATATAGCCCTCTAAGGCACTGGGGTAGCGCAATCTGCAAGCAGTTGCATCACAGTTGATAACTCCAGCTCATCAGTAGAAAAAGAAGCTGGGCAAGAAAGAGGAAACTTGGACTGATTCAGGAACATTAACTCCATTAGCAGGAAGGCTACGGGCCAGCTGGCTGACAGCAATGCATAATGAAAGGCACCTTCACTGCTGAGAGACTAAGAACATAATGGACAATGTCGCTTCACACAGATCATGTAACAGTCTGTGTAAAAGGAAACATGCAGCTGGGAAGTCATCATACTGCACAACAAGTACCTACCATTTTGGGGAGAAAAATTATCAAAGATGTAAATTAGAACAGACAAGATAGACCAAATCATTACACTCTTCTGACAGGAAAGGTGTCAGTAGGTGCTGAGGTACTTGTGAAGGGTGCCAGAGACTTCAATGGCAATGGACACGAGAGGAAAATTCTATCAGCTGTTTGGGCTAGTCAGCTGCACACATTGCAAAACACAGATGTGCCTGCCCTGCAGCACGCCTATGAAAAACTCAGTAGGCATTCCTGATCTTCAGCTGTGCCTAATTCAGGCTACAAGCCATACTGCCAAGCTGTGTTTGAACTCTGCTTAAACGGTTGATGATTTCTGAGGCCAAACTGCCCGAGCATGAACTCAGTGCTTTGTCCTATGTAGGGATTTGTGACTGTTTTGTTTAAAGCAGGCTGAAGTGTTCATCAACATTCTTCAAGCTAGCTACTAAAATCATCTTGTATAGTTAAAAAACAATAATGACAGGGGTGTGATGGTAAGGTCTAATATAATTAATTATATATTCTTGCACATATGAACATGAGACATTTAAAAAATATAGTAACTTTGTGTTTAAACTGCAAGACGGTGCCACTGCAACTCACAAAAGCTGAGTTTAGCCCTGGTCTGTTTGAGACAGACAACCATTTCATAGCTGCATGCAGTTACCTGACACTGACATGTGGTTCTTGTTGTCCAGACTTAGGCTGTCACTTACAGCATAATTTGTATTGTGCTTACAGTATATTTTGCTATGTGCACTTTCTGGATGCTCATATCACTGAACTGACTTGCACTGGAAACTTACCAGCTTTAGTTTTTTCCCTGCTTACCATGCAGACAGCCTGATCTGTGCCTTTTGTGTGTGTGTTTCTGATTATTTTCAAGACAATTCACATCTGTAATAATTTAGAGTTAAAGCACTGTCCAAGGACAAAACACAAGAATTTAGTTTAATTTTTGGAGTTGTTACATAACATACAGCCACAAACTACCTCTCCAGCATCACTTATTTTTGTCTGAGCCCAACCGTTTACAGCTATTTGAGTGCTATTTAAAAGACCATAGCAAGCATACTTTGAAAGCATGCACTTTCTGGCGTTTACACCCATGACAAATGAATTCTTGGTTTAGTTTTCCCTATACCCTCTCGCACCTGTTTTTATCCCTGCTCTAATGCCTGGAATTCCTGGAATATGAAACAAAGCAAGTAACCTGCAATGCATCAGGAGGAAGAAAACAGTGAGTGTTCATGCCACAAATGTTGGGTTGTGTAGGATCCAGTCCAGGCACAAACGGCTGCATACATTTCATCTGTTAAAGTGCTGCTGCCTCTTGGGAGTATTTACAGATTTCCAGCTTCGGAAGTTACACTGCAGCTCATTTAGGCTTGCATGCAGAAATAAAGTTTATAGGTAATATTTGGAAAACGCTTACTCAGATTGACTCTCTGGATTTCCATAATGACTGCTGCATAGTTGTAATAACTGTTTTTTTAAGCCATTGAGTATTTTGTTCCACCTGGCCACTTTCTATGGAGTGGTTCTGTTTGTACTGGCTACTGAAAGTGAATGATGGCAATATTCTCCCGGGTCAAAAGCAAACCTCATGCAATGCCCACTGTGATTACTATGAATTAATAGTGCTCTCCTGCTGTGACAAGGGGTCCACCAAGCTGAGGTGCTGTAGCTAGTGCTATTCATCATCCAGGGCACATCCAGGGCAACTCCAGTAAAAAAGGATGAGCGTAGCGTGAAAGAGTTTGACTGATTTTTAAACAGAGGTAGCAGTTTTAGTATTATGAGGCTGGACAAGACTAAAATCTCTCAACTCCAAAGAATGAATAGTTTCATATTTCAAGCATATCATGCCAAATATTTGCCAGGATTTTTGTCTTAGTCCAACTATTTACAGTGGCTCTAATGCTACGTAAAAGACTGTAGCGAGACATCCCCAGGGGTTTATATTACCATTTGGCTTTATACTTCTTTCACTACTTCCAATAAATCATGAACTTCTTCAGATGTGTCAGAGGGCATTCCACTTCCTCTACAGCAAATGACAAATGATAAATAGTACACATTGCTGACTTTCCCCCTCCCCCTCTCCCTATCCAGCTCTCCAGTGATTCCAACTGTTGCAATTGTTCTGGTTTTGTGGATGTGTCCTGCACAATGACTGTAAATCTCTCAGATTTCATGTATGAAGATCATTCTCTTTCAGTGCTACAAATATGTATGCATTGTATTAAGTTAATTCACTGTAAGTATGAATTTAGCAGCTCATCTTTCCCACTTGAACACACAGAAATGGTCAATATATGTGGAAATAAAGGAAATACTATATGGAAACTATTGTTTTATCATACTACTGAATTATGTGAATAAGCAAGACCATGTTGTGTAGTCTATGCTAAAGCACATGACTTCACTCTTGCTAGACAAGTTAAATAAAGCTAATGCAAATTCACCTTTAAAAGCTATAATCACACCTTCAAAAAAATTACAACCTATGTTTCTGGAGGCTATAAATGAACTATTTTTTGCTCGAAGAACATTAGTGGAGGAGGTGCTTGGACCTTGGAGAGGACTGACTAGAATATAGGAGGCATATGTCAAGAGAGTCAAAGAGAGAAGTTGTTCATTCTGTTGCACTCAACACTGGCCATGATGCAAAAAGGAGTTATGAAGCCAGTTAGACTACCACAGCACTAACACAAGTTTCAGCAGCCTGTGTTGGTTTTCATTGTCCTGGGCACAGTTTACATCATTTGTGAACTAGTGTAACAAAGTGCACTCATATGTTCTTCCAGCCACACAGCTTTGGGTGTCTTGGGAAATGACTTTGTCAACTTCCTGCTGTGGGAAAAATCCCTGAGGTGAAATCAGCCTCCTTTCCCTGCAAGACCCTTGGCTGTTGTGTCATGCATGGAGTAGGTATAACCCCTGTGAGTGACAGAGACACTCCTCTGTCCCATCCTGGAAACTCTTATGAGCTGAACGTCATGTTGACAGTTCTCTATTTTAAAACTGGCTCTCCTAAAATATCATCTAAGAACTAAATACACTGCAGCAAAAAAAGCATGAAATAACCCCCAGACATCCTCCAGTCTGTCATTACTTGGTTCAGTAGGTATCACTAAAGCCAACGTCTGCATGCTGAGAAGAGACTTGTAACATTCCCCTTTCAGTGCTCTTAGGGGAAGAGTAGAGATACCCATGAGGATAACTGTTGGGAACAATGTCTTCTGTGCATAACATTTACCAGAAAACCTTTGAATTAGGAATAACAATACATGTTCAGGACAAAAGTCTCAGCTCCCTTTAGGTCTCTTGTTTAGAATGTCATATTTAGCACTGAATATAACCAGCTTTACCTGTAAGAAATCTGCCAAGAGACCCTGTAACGAAAAAGAGTTTTCTTTCCAGCCAATCTATTCAGGAGCCATAGTGAGGTGATTTTCTCATATGTCACAAATTTCCTGCTATCTGGAATGCACCTGGGAAATTCACAAAGCCTGCAAGATTCCCAAATCTTAAACTTGAACAGGCCACTGCCCAGGCTGCCTGCTATGTCCTGTAGATTACAGAGGACTACTCTAAAACCAAAACAAAACACCTTCCTTTTTTTGCTAATTAGAAAGTCCCTACCAAGCA
Source organism: Ara ararauna (assembly GCA_028858755.1). Taxonomy (NCBI): domain Eukaryota; kingdom Metazoa; phylum Chordata; class Aves; order Psittaciformes; family Psittacidae; genus Ara; species Ara ararauna. Next base: position 87,731,453 of record CM054410.1, read on the forward strand.
AAGCAACGCATTTGATTGCCATCATTTTCAGAAAAGGCTGCTCAATAGCAGTTACTTCTCACTATCAGTGTACGGTTTGGCATAAGCCAAGAGAAGCATGCAGCTCACTATGGTTTAGGAAGAAGAGATTTAGTTTGGTCTTAGAATCATAGAATCATAGAATAGTTAAGGTTGGAAAGAACCTTGAGATCATCTAGTTCCAACAGCCCTGCCACGGGCAGGGACACCTCACACTAAACCATGCCACTCAAGGCTATGTTCAACCTAGCCTTGAACACCTCCAGTGACGGAGCAGTCACAGCTTCCCTGGACAGCCCATTCCAGTGTCTCACCACCCTCACAGTAAAGAACTTCTTCCTTATATCCAATCTAAACTTCCCCTGTTTAAGTTTGAACCCATTACCCCTTGTCCTATCACCACAGCCCCTAATGAAGAGTCCCTTCCGAGCATCCCTATAGGCTCCTTTCAGATACTGAAAGGCTGCTATGAGGTCTCCACCCAGTCTTCTCTTCTCCAGGCTGAACAGCCCCAACTTTCTCAGCCTATCTTCATACAGGAGGTGCTCCAGTCCCCTGATCGTCCCCGTGGCCCTCCTCTGGACTTGTTCCAACAGTTCCATGTCCTTTTTATGTTGAGGACACCAGAACTGTACACAATACTCCAAGTGAGGTCTCACAAGAGCAGAGCAGAGGGGCAGGATCACCTCCCTCGACCTGCTGATCACGCTCCTTTTGATGCAGCCCAGGATACGGTTGACGTTCTGGGCTGTGAGGGCACACTGCAGGCTCATGTTCATTTTTTCATCGACCGACACCCCCAAGTCCTTCTCCACAGAGCTGTTCTGAATGTCTTCTCTGCCCAACCTGTAGCTGTGCCTGGGATTGCTCCGACCCAGGTGTAGGACCTTGCACTTGTCATGGTTCTGGAAAGGTACATAGAAGAAGAAAGACTGGTGAAGGTCACCTGAAGAAATCACCTCAACTAAGTAAGCCCTACATGACACAACTGATTTTAATGTGATCCCATAAGGAATGGTTTAGAAAACCAACTAGTCACTAAGTACAACTTGGTCATAAGCATCATTTGGTTTTGCCAGTCCTAGACTGCATATAAACTGAAATCCCAATCTGCATTTTAACTGTAGAACTCAAAGGGGTGCAGTCTGGGAATGTGGTTACAGTACAGGTTGTTGCTATCAATATTACCCAAGTCATGATGTAAACATGATGGGATACCAAGGTTTTGTAACTATATCCATCAGTAGAGCAGTTTCTACAGAGCAGAGAAGATCAAAATATAAGCTCGCTGACCCTCTTGCATTTAAATATTCCATTATCTTTATTATAGAAATCCCTGAGTGCAGCTTACTTCCCATTACATATTTAAGTCCACTTTGTCTCTGACACTCTTTAATTCTCTTAAGATCTGAAACCACTCTTTCTCTGTGCTTATTAATTTTGTGTGGTACTTTGAGACAAATTAATAATGGGATCCAACTCATCCACTGTCCCACTATTGGGAAAAAAAAACGCATGGATGAGAAACCTAGTGCTAACGGCAAGGCTATCCAGATAAAGCTGTTTTTATCCAGCTGTGTCAGAAAGCTAAAGAGCTATTCCTGATACCTCCAATCTTGTTCTGCTATGCGGAAGAGAGAATACAATGGGCATTATCAACTTGTAACTTAATTTTTCTTCTAGCCACAACAGAAACTATGTTATTGCAATTTATATTTGAGGTTCATATGTTACCACACTGATAGGATCTGCTCAATGGAGACATAGATTGATTAGCCAAAATATACTGCGTGGCAGCAGCCATTCTCCATTCTTGGAAAGGTACCAGGCTTAGGAAAGAAAGGAGCTACCAGGGAAGTGGCATATAGTTTTGAATGGAAGGATTCCTTCTTTGCTGGTTCCCATGCTTACCCTGGAGGCTTAGGTGATGCAAGGAGATATGGGTCCATGCTGGGGTCTTTAGGTAGTAGCATAATACAAGCATTTAACTTTGTCTGACAACTTCAATTCAGGAAATATTAACTATCACAGGAAGCCATAAAGCAGCTCACAGTGAGTGAGGTAACATAGCTACTGCTGTAGTTATTATTAGTCTGATGCAAACAGTATGTTTCTTGTCATTATTTGCAGTTCTTTAGTAAACTCCCTCCATTCACAAAAGCACAGCCTTGTTTAAAGCCTGAGGACTCTAACCTGAGAAAGTCATCTCTGTCTGGGACAGATGCAGAAGGAAGGCAGATTAAAGGGAAAACTGAGTCTTTGGAAGAAACCTGATAAATGAACTTAAGGAGCTTCAGGATAGCGAATTAAATGCTCTGCTGCTCTTTGGCAGAAGAAGCAATATGAGATACACATGCAGGAACCACAGACTTTGAGGGAGCTGGTGCTTTTGCGTGGCTTTGCAGGTTACTTCACAGACCACTTGCTCTTATCTAACATTTGCAACAAGGTTCTTCATGCACTTAGCTGTGAAAGCATGACGGGACATACTGTAGGTGAGCCCCTGCCTGGTTTGTTGAAAGGACAGAGCTGCCACTGTCATGAGTTGAGGGCACCTTGCTCACCCCATCCTGCCCTGTACTGTACCAGTCCACAGCTCATGCGTCTGGCATGAGGTTTTAAAGGTTGCTTTGCTCCTCACTCTGCCTGTCAACTGACACGGCACCTGCCTCCCCTGAGCTTTCTGGCGCACACTGTAAATTAGGAGCTTCTGAAGCGTTTGCAAGAGGAATTTGCTCAAGATGCAGAAGGAATTGTGTGAATACTACACCTCCAGCACTGGGGAAAGCAGTCAGTCATCTGCTTCTATCAGACTGTTTCCTGCAGCCCCAGCTGTAATAACCACTGGTCACACTGTACCTCAAGAAGTCACAAACAGTGCAAGGCACCTTTTTTCTCTGTCACAAGGATTTTTCAGCATCTTCCCATCAGCGCCCAGTTCAGCATTTCAGCCCAAAGCAAGCTGGCCCCGTTTGAAAGCACGGCCCCAGAGTGTGATTGTGCAACACTCCCTGCTTTGTCTTCAAGCCTCCTCAGACATACTGAGCAATTTTTCACCCTACAGCCAGCATAGTTTCATCCCACATGGTTCACTTGGGGCAGGAGGCTGCAGCGGGCTGCTGGCACACACCAGGACACCCTGTGCCAGGGGACATTTTGTTCTGTGGGGAAAAACGAGGAAACACAACAAAAAACCCCGAAACAACCACAGAAAAAATGTGCAGCCACCAGACCTCATGCGAGATGAAAGGGCTGTCTGTGGCAGTGAGCCCCAGGACAGGCTCCACAGATGTCTGATGCAGCAGCACCACTCTTGTGTTTAACACCCCTGTTCATGCTTGCACTGCTTCCCAGAGGGAGAATGCTATCCTGGGATCACAGCTCAAGTCCAAACCACGCCACTGCACTGAGGGCAGAGCTCCGCCTTGCAGTCTCCAAAGCTGCAGGCTCTGTGCCCCTGAGCACTGCAGGATGCTGCACAGCTGTGCTCCACAGCTGCCCTACTCCAGTCCCAGGCTGGCTGCCTCTCACTAGCAGCAGGGCAAGATGCCCTACAAGAGTGGTCACAAAAGCCTGGGGCAAAGGGTTTAGCCACAGCTAATGCTGAATGCTGCAGGGTGTTTCTGCCTGTTGTTATCCTCAGGGAAGGTAGAAGCCTATAAAATCTGTAAAATCATTAAGAGTAAAGCTAGTGAAAAGGCAGGTTTCTCCTGGGAGGAATTTTAACAAAAGCAGGAGTTTGGTGATTGCACCCAGTATGCAAAAAACTCGTAACAGTTGTTCTATATTGGGATTTATTTCAGGAAATAAAAATTAGGGAACAAACTGGAATGCCTTTATGCATTCCAGTTCACATACACAGGTAAAATTAGGTGTTCTGCAAAGCAATGTGGTTCTTATACTTCAATTGGAAAAACTTTCAGATATCAAACATGTTATTTTGCTACATACTGGCACCATCTGAAGTGTTATATGTAATCCAGGGCTTCTTAGATGCTACTGAAGATTCAAAAGGTATGAAGAACAGAAATGACAGGATTCACTTTAGGCAGAAACCAAAATATCCTCTTCCAAAACAATAGATGTATCCTTTAAAACCTCTATGGGATTTGTTATGGTGGTGCCTATTAGCATCAACATATTTAAGGATGTGTCAGTGTTTTCATTATAAAACCTTAAAGTGTTTTATAACTCAGCTGTAAACATATGGGACTTGGCAGAGACAGACACAATTCATCTGTTTCTGCACCAGGACTTTACAGAGTGTGCATGTACACACACACATATATGAAAGCAATTGTGGGATCTTAGTCTTCAGTGCAGTTCCATGGCACAAAATGATCTAAACCAAAAGAATAATTTGTCTTCAGCCTCTGACACAGCTCTTTACTTTCACTGGTCTCCTGTTGTAACCACTTATAATTTGCTTTACAATCCTTAAAAGCAAGTGCTGTTACACCATACCCACTTCTCCTGAGGGTTGTAATGCTACTGTCAAGGGAGTTTCACCTAAGCATGGAGCCTCTCTCATCCTCCCCATGCACATATCTGCAGCAGGCCTGTAATGAGATATTTGGTAAACAAGCAGCAGTCTGAAAACCTCCTTTAGCAGCTGCTTACAGAGGCTACTTTTAGGTAGGAGAATATTTTTTAAACACAAGGCTGTAAAGAGCTTTGATACAATCGAAAAACAGTGAAACAGCTGCCAAGGAACAGCTCCATCGAATCACAAAATTGTTTGGTTTGGAGGGGTCATCTCATTCCACCCCCTGCCACAGGCAGGGACAACTTCCACTAGAGCAGCTTGCTCCAAGCCCCTGTGTCTAACCTGGCCTTAAACACTGCCAGGAATGGGGCAGCCACAGCTTCTCTGGGCAAACTGTGCCAGGGCCTCACCACCCTCTCAGGGAAGAACTTCCTAAAATCTCATCTAAATCTCACCTTTCTCAATTTAAACCCATTCCCCCTTGTCCTGTATCTACATGCCCTCGTAGAAAGCCCCTCTCTAAATTTCTTGTTGGCCCCCTTAGGCACTGGAAGCTGCTCTAACGTCTCTCCAGAGCCTTCTCTTCTCCAGGCTGAACAAGCCCAGCTCTCTCAGCCTGTCTCCATAGCAGAGGTGCTCCAGCCCTCTGAGCATCTTTATGGCCTCCTCTGAACTGGCTCCAACAGCCCCATGCCCCTCTCATGTTGGGAGCCCCAGAGCTGCGCATAGTACTGCAGGTGGGATCTCACGAGAGCAGAGTAGAGGGGCAGGATCACCTCCCTCAACCTGCTGGTCATGCTCCTTTTGCAGCCTGAGATACAGCTGGCTCTGTGAGGTGTGAGCTCAAACTGCTGGCTTGTGTTGAGCTTCTCATGGACCAACCAATTAGGTTAAGTTTTATTTGTCATTCCTGTTCCACTTTTATTTTAAGCTGTGAGAAAGAAAACAAAGGAAATTAAATGAAAAGCTTCTCCATATAAAGAAGCCTGGCTGTTCCCTCCCTGCCTCCCTCACATGCTCCCTCATGTGCATTTCTGTGTTCCTGAGGGATCTCACATGGGTGTCTCCAGGCCGAGCAAGTCAGGCTCCTCCTGGGACCTGTCACTGGAACTTGGCAGTGAGGGGTAGAAGTGGGAATCTCCTCGAGCAGCTCCGGGCAGATGCCCCCAAGGATGATGGACTTTGCTCTGACAGGGTGGCTCCCGCTAGCTGCAGAGGGAGCCGGCTGTGCACTCCAATGTGCTTCCATGTCCTCTTTTTAGTGAGGTGCTTTAAGGAAGTGTGCAGCACCGCGGACCTCACAGAGACTATTCAAGCACACAAACTCAGCTGTCTGCTCCTGTCTCTTGCTTATCCAGAGACCTAAATCATTAACACTGTTCCAGATTTACATCTGGTCTTCATGCTAGTGATTCCTGAGGTCTGCCTTGAGGGCACTGCTACTTGCCCAGTACATAGCATAGGAATTTGTGGAAAAAAACAAGAGCCAGATATATTAGTCCTTTGGAATTACAGCTTCCAGTGGCCTGTACCTTGTATGTGCTTTCTGTAGTGTCAAGAAGGCTCTGCAGTCATGCTGTCAATCATGAAAGAAATGCAGCAAGATGAAAACCATCACTGTTTGGAAAGCCAGACATCTTTGGCTGAGCAAGCCAAAAAATATTCTTCATAGGAAAGTTCCAAAACTCAGTCATTTCTGAATTTAATCACAAATCCGCAGTACAGCAGTTCAATAGGCAGCTTAATTCCTCACAGTTCTTACATATAGAAAACCACCAGAATTGCTGGCAAGTTGAAACACTTACAGAAAGCCAAGAGCTGCACAGGAGTGTTCACTTCAAACAAAGGCACAGGGGCAGCAGTCACTCAAGCTCAAGGAATGGTGCCTATGCCCACAGTTTATCAAGACCACGTTAGCTGTGGACAGAAAGAAACATGTTGCCTGGTTGTTTTGTCCCCTTTTCTGTCCTCTGGCCCTGCCAGAGCATGTGCTTGCAGGATGTATGTGCTGCCAAGACACAAGCTATGGGGACATCAGCTAGTGAGCCAGGCTATTCCATGCATCGGTCCACAAATGCTTCACCCAACTGCAACACCTGAAGAAAAGCTTAGGCCTGTAGTTGGTAGCCATGTTAGGGATTGTACCCGCGCTTCTCCCCACACCATGGAGTCAGTCTATGCTTGCCCCTGCTGAACACGCTCATACACGCTTGGATGGCAGCAAAGACAAAACCCTGCAAAACTGCTGTCACTTTGAGACCCTGAACTCAGCAGTTGCTGAGCTTTGGCTCAGAGCTATCAGCTGCAGCTGCGCTTCTCAAGCACCAGTCCAAACGCTAGAAATGTCTTTCATTTCCCATCAGTAGAAAACAGGCTTGGGATTGCTGCTGGTAATAGATAACCTAGATGTATGGTAAGTAACACAGGGTGAACAACAAGATAGCACAGGGAGACTGCCAATGCGCCAAATGTGCCAGAAATACATGTTATTCTTTGTTTAGCAGGACAAGCAGGTGCATAAAATAGCATTTTCACACTGGGCTAAATAGAGTCAGTGTCATTTGAGTGCATCCAATTAGATCTCCCACACACAACCCCAAACTAAACAGACCATCTGGCTACTAAACAACACACAACTAAAAGACCAAATCATCCTGTCTGGCTTGCCTGGACTTTTCTAGGAGCAGAGAACCTGTGCATTGGCAGTGTATATGCTCAGTGATGTGCTCCAAACTCTAGTCCGTAATCACTGTTTCCCTGAGTCTATTCTTTCTGGTAAACAACCAAATGTTGGAAAAACTTTGCCTTTTAATAAAAAAAAAAAAAAATGCTTTTTGTTATCTTCTGCCTTTAATGGCCTACATTTCCTGTTGGGAAGTCAATACGCTAGCAAAGAAAATGACATCAAACTCCGAATAGCGTCATACTGTTTCCTTGTGAGGGTTGGCCTCTTCTTCCTCAACTAAGAACAGCACATGTGGTCCCTAATTATCTTTAAGAGGCAGGAACTGACTAGTGTAAGGCTCAAGGTTTCCATAAAAACCAAACCAAACTCTGTTTACTACAGAGTAAGGTAATGCAGCCCAGCATGAGGAACACAGTATAGTGCTGTATATGCCTTGTGAGTGGCAAGATGGAAAAAGAGAATTGCTGAGGTATGGAAAAAGTCCTGAATCTTTCCAGATGGAGAATACAGCGACAGCTGGGAAAATGCAGGCTGGAAAACCAAGGCCACTGCGCTAGTGCAGCAATTAGTCTTTCTAATATGGAATAACCTTCTCTTAAAAGGCTAAGAGGTCCAGAGCAGCTTGAAAACTCTGAGTACAGTCTCTGTCTACATAAGGCAATGCTGAAGTTTCTTTTTCAGTATTCAGGTATCCTCTTACACTAAAATTTCCCAACATGCTTATTAGACTTCTCAGTTGCCCATTACATGACTTAGACATAGCATATAAATAAAAATCTCCTAGATGACAAGTAGCAGCCAAGAAATACTGCTTACAACAGAGTATCCGAAGTCTTGTAGCATGTAGTGTTTTTAATTTGGACCCTGGATTCTTGAGAATGTGTTGTATTGGCACCGGGCAGTCTTCCCATGGCTACTGCTGCATCCACACCATACCCAGAAATCAGCCATCAGGTAGCTAGAGAAAAAAGGCTTTTAAACTCAGGAAACAAAACACCTTCCAAACATACCTCCTTATCCTCTCCTACCAAAACCAGCCGGACAGGGGATATGGTTGTCACAGCTCCATCTTCACGGTGACACAGAGGGAGCATGACTGCGAAAAAAGAATCTTTCTTCAAGTACATTTGTCCCTTTCAGCAACAAGTTAGCGGATAATCACGTCTTCCACTTTGGTGGTTATTCTGGGGTACTTTTAGTTACCATACTGATCTACTAAATGTGTTTAAAGTGTCAATTAGAGGCACAAAAGAAGTCATGTTTTGTTCAGAAATTATGATTTCCAATCATGTAAGTGAACAACCGCTGCTAAGCATTATACAAATAGGATCGTGCTGGGAAAGCTTTTCATGCAATTTTCCCTGTTGTAGCCTTAGCTTCTTGAATTGTTTGGTTGTGCTGCTGAGGATTCTTTAACATGTAGGCAATAAGGCCCTAGGATGGCTAACTTTTGCCCCAGATGCCTCATTTCACAGGGGACAGAGGGGTTTCAGTGATACTGTATGTAATGCATCTGAACAGTGACGAGTTTTAGCCAGCCTGACTCATTTCCCTGCACACTGGAAAAGCTGGGTGATAAAGAAAGCATTACAAATAGCCATTGTGCTGTTTAACGAGATTCAGGTCATCTGGAATGGGAGTCCAAAAACTCCAAATGATTTTTCCTGCCCACTGACCAGGCAGAATTTGGCACTACTTCTCTCACCACTGTTGTTGTTGTAACTAACAGGCTGCCCAAAAATGTCTGCCAAGATTAGCCTTGATATAATTCCAGCAACTTCACCAGAAGAATATTTAGCTCTGTCCTTAATCACCCTCACCCATTTTCTGACTTTCCAGAATCCTTCTATGAGCAGTGATTTGCCTGTGATTTTTGGGATGCCAAACCAAGACTTTTGTGTGGATAGGTCAGACAAGCAATTCCAAGGTCAGATGGTGGAGAGACAGACAGTGCTGGTTCTGAATGCCAGCTGTGGCTGCTGCCTGAGGTCTCAGCTCACTGGCCCTGTAGCAAGCATGACTGAACAGCACAACTTTCTCATTCACTGCTCCAGATACTTCCATCACAATGGACATTGGTTAACAAGCAGTGGCTCTACTGCTGATTTTATATCATCAGGCCACAGGCACATAATCTTCCAGGTAAGCATTTTTCCAAATACAATGCTCTTGAAGTTACATATACAAAGAAACAAAGGCTAAAGAGGAAGAAAGTGAAAGTTATACCAACGAAATGCAGTTGGTACAAAACTCAGAAAAAGACTACTCACTGCCTGGCTCCTGGGGCAGTTCATGATTACAGTACTTTCTAGTCATAATCACTTTCTAAACATGAGCTACAGGAATCCATCATGTTTGCTTTAGAAATAACTTGTGCTCTGTGGCCAATACATGTTAATAGAAATCTTTGACCCTATGACCCTGTAGATGTCTGTAAATATAGCAGCTGATGTAATTCTCTTTTTTTAGCCAGGTTCATTTCTTGAGGCATACAATGCTCTACTTCTACTAACTTAAGGGATACTTCTACTACGTAAAGGATACTGATCCTACCTGTAAGGATAGATTGCAAACTCCTCCGCTGACAGCTAGGTGCTACTTGATGTTGACAGCTCAGGGTGTTAGCAAAGGTAAGAAGACTCTTGGCCTTACATGTGCGGTATGGAGTGTGCACTTCTATACAAGAGGCAGATCCTAGCAACCTTTTCACTCAAGTAAAACTATGCCTGACACTCTTTATCTCTCCAATTAGGAATCTTACAAAGCTTTTCATCTCATACTCAGTGTAGTTTGTAACAGGCTGAAAACCCCTTAATCTCTATTCTCCATTACATTGTCATGAGGCAACAGTTGAACATAACACTTTGTGGGCTCTGCTCCTTGCTTCCCCACTTGCCTTGAAAAGAGTACTTTCAAGGGAATAAGCACTTAAAAAGATGGCAAATGTTTGTAAATGAACACTTTAGTCTTGTCGTGGTTTAAGGCGTAAATCACGCAGTTGCTCTCTCACTCACTCCCCTCTCTTTCTTCCCCCCACTCCCGGGTGGATGGGGAGGAGAATCAAAAGAATGCAACTCCCACAGGTTGAGATAAGAACAGTTTAGTAACTAAAGTGTAACACAAATCACTACTGCTACCACCAATAATAATAATGACAAGAGAAATACAAGGAAAGAATACAATAGCTCACCCCTTCTAATACAAAGCCCGACCACTCACTTCCCCCTCCTTCTTCCCCCCCACTCCGGGGGGGGGGGGGGGCGGGAAACTGGGAGAAGAATCAAAAGAATGCAACTCCCACAGGTTGAGATAAAAACAGTCCAGCAACTAAGGCATAACACAAACCACCGCTGCCACCACCACCACCACCAATGACCAGGGAAATACAAGGAAAGAGGATACAATTGCTCACCACTCGATGACCGAGCTGTGAACTGAACTCTTCCGGGTTCCTGCCCCCAGTTTTACATCCTGGGCATGACGTGCTGTGGCATGGAATAGCTCTTTGGTCAGTTTGGGTCAGGTGTCCTGTCTCTGCCTCCTCCCTGCTTCCCCCCCTCCCTGGCGGAGCGTGAGACTCAGAAAGTCCTTGGTCAGGCCAAAACATTCTAAGCCGTAACTATAAACATCGGTGTTATCAGCGCTGTTCCCAGACCAAAAATTACAAACACAGCACTGCACCAGCTACTACGAAGGAGAAAAATGACTGCTGCTGCTGAACCCATGACAAGCCTGAACTGCAAAGCAAGAGAATACCTAAAGGTATCATATGTCCCAATTCTGCAAAGGTATCATTGCCTTTTTTCCAAATTATATCCTGCATTAAAAGTAAATGAATTACCAGGACTTTTGTTTTTAAAGCAGAAGTGGAGACTGGATGATTTTTCAGTAAAAATCTGTATTTCAATCAAATTGAAGGCATCTCAGTGAAATTAATTTACTTCTAGCACAAATCCACTTATAGAACTACAAATCTAAATTGTCACAACTCAGAAAGCAAAATTTCGCCTCCAGATAAGCAGCACCCATTTTAATGCACTTATGTTACTTATACCTACCTATATGAAAAACTTACTTGGTACTAAACAAATATGAAAGAAATGTGCAGCCCAAACTAATTTGACAGAATACTAAATCATTATTGAAAAGTGACTTTCACATTAAGACTTTTGAAAGCCTGCAGCATGAAACTTTGTATGGATATAGAAAGAAAATTATAGACTGTTTTTATAGAAATGAGATTTATTAATGCAAAGCACTCATAGCATTTTCTATCCCTACAAACACTAGGAAGCCAATTTCACTTTCTGATAGTAAAACAGAAAAAATCCTCCAGAATTTCACTTGCACTGCAAGAACGCTTGACTGGTCATCCAAGCACTGATTACACCTATATTCCAAGTAACGAGTGACAGGACAAGATGCTATGGTCTCAAGCTGCGCCAGTGGAAGTTTAGATTCATTCTTTTCCAACCTAGTTCGTACTATGGTTCTATTAGACACACCATCTTGAAAGAGTTTCATCTCTTCTAGACAACCATGGTGAAATACAGTCCGTCTTCTCGTTGCAACTCAGCCTCAGAACATTGCCCACAGTTTCTCTCAAACCTTATTGTGTACATGCAATCCAGGTTTAGTTCCACCGCCAGTTTTAAAACCAACAGATTTTTAGAACAAGGCGCAAAGTACTCCAAGGGATGCAGCCTTGGATTTCAGCTGCACCCTAAAGTGAGCCTCCCATATGTGCCTTCCTTTATGATACTGAAAACTTGTGCAGCTTTCCCTAGTAGGAAAGCTGGACGTGGAAATGAAGTAAGTGTTGAAACAGTATAAAGCTCAATGAATGTAATTTGGGTGAGGAAAATCTATCTATCTGGCCTTTGTTGTGGCAGAATCAATAAAGGAAATCTATGAACAAACTTAATGGGCAAAAAATTGGTTTATTGGGCTGAAAGAGTCTCATAATACAGAAACAATATCACATCATGCAGGATTTCTCTCATCAAGACTGAAGATTCAGTGGTAGCCTTGAACCATGTTATCATGCTCAATTACCTTCATTACTGCATAATAATCCTGGATTAAAAAAAAGTTCTCATGTAAAGGAGTGCTGAAAAGCACTCGAACACTTTAAGACAATACAGCAGTGGTTTCAGTATATACGTCTGGTATACATGGGTCTGAAGAGTAGATAAGGAATTTGAAACATTGTATTTTGACCAGGCTTCTCTATGCTTCAGCTCTAGGAATTACAAAAATACTTGTTTCACCAAAAGAACCCTCAGGCATGGGTTTTGTTTGTTTGTTTATTTTGGGTTTGGTGGCGTTTTTGTTTGTTTGGATTTTTTTTGGTTTTGTTTGTTTGTTTATTTTGGGTTTGGTGGCGTTTTTGTTTGTTTGGATTTTTTTTTGGTTTTGTTTGTTTGTTTATTTTGGGTTTGGTGGTGTTTTTGTTTGGATTTTTTTTGTGTGGTTTTTGGTTGTTGTGGGGTTTTTTTTGTTTGTTTGTTTATTGTAGAATCCCATTCCTGGGTTCTTCTTACCTCCACAAAACAAGAGCAGTACATATCTAGGTATGTTTCCAGAGAGATTGGCTAAGCCTCTGTTAGTCCTTGAGGACTTTCAGCACGATACGTGTGAACTGCACTGCCCAGCACCACACGACACAAGAGACTTTAGAGTCATGAAAATCAGCCAAATGAACTCCCATGAGTTCTGAAAGAATAAACCATTGTGCTCCTTAAAACCAAGTGGCCACCATCAGGACTGCATTTAATTCTAAAGCCTAGTCTTCAAATAGGTTTAGGTTTGCAGTCTGTATCATTCCTTACTACCGAATTATTTGTAAGAGGGATAAAACACAAACCAAATAAAAAAAACCAAACAACAACGCAGACCGTATCACAGAATGAAGTTCTATAAATACGGTTTCATCCTTACTGTCTGATGCAGAAAATTCATCTAGGGTAAAACAATAAAGCAAAAATGTAATGAGGATTTAGTACTTGGAGGGGACAGAACTCACAGAAGTTAGTCAGAACTATTAGGTTAGGACAACTCAGCTGTTAGCAAGGTATGCTGGACTCATTATTTACATTACAAGGTTGTATGAGATTCATCTTTTCCTCTGTAATCTTCCAGTGACACAAGCCTCGCTATCAGAACTCATGGTAACACTGCCATCTCTGATAGTTGATTGCCACATGGTAATTCCGTTTACAGCTGGATACCAAAAAAAAGAGTAAGTGTTCAGATCATGATGTCAAATATGACATTGTGTAACATTCCTAAGATGATAAAGATGCTGGTAAACCAGAAAGCTTCAATATTTAACCATGCTGTGTCCCATTCTTCACTGAGGGCTAAAAAACTCACGTAATTTCTACAGAGCAAGTGCCCCAAAAAAGCAGAGACGTTGGCTGTCTGCTGGTGAGCAACATCTCCATGCTGGGTGGAGTGAAAATACTTGAAAAGCCAATTCAAGAATAACAAGAACTGTCCTTGCATATATTTGCAGCACATCTCAATTCTCATGGGCACCCAAAAAATCCACTGAGTGGGAACATACCCCTGCACTCTACCATCCTACGAGGGCAGTATGTCAAGCCTTACTGTTCATTGTACAGACCACAGATCTTCAGTCACAGACAGCATTTGTTCCCTCCTCTGACACACCAGTCTTCTTCCACCAGCAACTGTGAACATTG